>MU826834.1:773215-1123191 GCA_029204205.1 Desmophyllum pertusum | reverse complement strand
GGAGCCCATGTATAATCTGGGTTTTGCCACGGATGTGGATGGGCGCATAATTTCGGCTGTCAGGATGTATCTAGTGCGGCATCCGAGAGGGCGCATCCCTGTCGGCCAGGCCCTCTTTTTCTAGCTAGGTATGAATGACGTGAGCCATCCATTTACTTTCACTGAAACTGGATGCAGAGTTTTGTAAAGGGTGTGGATCCATTGTGAGAAACAGCGGTCCACAAACCAAATTGTTCAAGGGTTTTCATTCAGAAAGGGTGGCGAGACCCTGTCCGTAAGGCTTTGAGTTGATCTATTGAAATTACTGCCAGTGGTTTGTCGTTTTCATTAGCCATAGTTTAATCGCGTCTCGTATAAGGCCTGATATTATCGTTGATGGTTCCGTCCTGGGATACATGCAGTTGATCCGTTTTGTTTTTTTTTTTTCATTAGGAGCTGGAGAGGCATTTTTCAGGCGGTTTGCTAGCAGCTTTTTGTCAGTATCTTGTAGGTTCCGGTAGCGAGTAGAGTGATCGGTCTCCAGTTTTCAAGGCTGTGTGCAGGTCTCCCTTTTTGAACAATAGTGAGATGTACACCGCGGCGTTGCGTGAGCGGATAGTGCGCCCTTCGGCGTTAGCGTGATTGTAAGATGTTAGCCATTTCAGCGTCGCGAAAAGATTCCAAAAGTGTTTTTTGTAGAAGTTTTGTAAGGTAGGGCCATCGAGGCCGGGCGAATTTGTTGTTCTCCATGGAGTTGAAGCGCTTGAAAGAGTTCTCGTTCAGTCCAGGGGTGCAATCACAAGCATTCCGGACGTCCCTGAGCGCAGCTTGGGGATTTGGATATGAATTAATAATAGTAATCTTGGGTCATTTAGATTCTGGTTTGGTTCTGCCATGTCAAGCTTGTTGGTAGAAATTATGGGTTTCTGCTATAAAGATCATAGGTGTCGGTGATGGTATCGAGGTTTGTCTTTTCGTTAGTCATTTTGATAGTAATGATTCCGCTTGTTGGCGTTTTCTCAATGAGTAGAAATATGCCGCGTGCTTTTTTCGCTTATCAAGCTTTATCAAGTCGCGGATCAGAAATTGCCAGTGAAATCTCCTCCAAGGATATTGTCGTGTTCCGATAGACAAGAATTGGTTCAATTTGCCGGATAAGAAATCTCGGCGGTTCAGTGTCGGTTCGAGGCGCATAAATGTTGATTAGATTCAGAATGTGAATCAATCTAAAGTAATTCGTGGCGTTTAGGATTCGACCGTGACGGTCACGCTTGGTTTTGATGTATGGGTGCAATCGAGTCGTGCATGAAATTAAAATAGCAACGCCACGTGCAGTTTCAGTTCCGTTGTTGAAAATAATAGTTCCATCCCATTCCCGCCTGAATTAAAGATTGTTTATCGTCGGTCCAGTGTGTCTCCTGAATGCAAATTATGGTCGTATTTTGTGTCCTTTTGAAATAACTAAAGGCAACATTTCTGCGGTCGTCGGCACGTAATCCTTGAACATTTAAGCTAATTAGTGCTACACATGGTTTAAATTAAAATGTTACGAAAGTGATAGTTCCATCATGTGTTTAGTTTAATATAAAATCAAGGGGGAGGTTTTACGCGGCTGTGTTTGGTCGCTGATTCACCTCGGGGTCTGAGGTCCACGGTTCCGTGTTTTGTTTAGGTTTGGCGGCCGGGTTGAGTCTTGAGCTCGTCTCGGAAGAGCGGCTTTGACCTCTGTATCGGAGTCCGTCTGGTGTTGATTCCCTCTTCGGGCCGGTTCGCTGGCGTATCTTCTTCGGTCATATCAATATCTTCGGGTTGCGGCGCTGTTTCGGTGGTGTTTTTTTTTATCCTTGATAGGAGTCTTTTCGGCAGGTGGAGGTGTAGCGGGGTTCTCTGTATTTTCGGTGGCGGTTTCCTCGGTGTCCGGTGGCGGTGTGGTATTCATTGGAGCTTCGTTTTCGGTTTCGCTCTCGGCCGCGCTGTCGTTGTTGTTGTCCGCTGGTGTCTCAGTTTCGCGGTTTTCACAGTCGTATGAATAAGTGACCTTGCCTCCACAGACTCGGCATTGGATATAGGGGCATTTACGTCTGGAATGGCCAACCTCCTGGCAGTCTGAGCATACGCGTTGTTGGTTGTTGTGTATTATTCTGCACCACTCTCCGTCAATCTTTAGCGAGTATGGAATCGAAGGTGAAGCAAGGACCATGCGGACCAAACGGTTTCCGTTTTCTTAGTCCCGCTAGTTCGTGATCATTCTTGTATTTCAGACGTATGACTTTCGTTTTGACCTCTCCATAGTCCTGGAGCGCTTCGAGGACATTCTCGTCGCTGATATATGCTTTGAGACCGATTATGCTGACATTTAGATAATAGCCGTGCGGGGGATGGCACTGAATGTGTAACTCTTTGTAGTCGATTCCGTTTTCGAGGGTTTCTTCTGCATCTTCTTTACGCGAGAATTCGATGAGGTAGTCTCCCCCACCAAGGTCTTGGATAACTGTGAGCTCTGCTTCTTCGTTGTCTTTTTGGAGGGCTGCTTTTAACTCTCCAAGAGTGGCATTGCATGGGATCTTCAGCGAGACTGTTCGACTCTTCCGGTCCGCCATGATGGCGTGCCGGTTGAGGTGAAATCAAATTCGCTCGAATTCGATCGAAACCAATTCGAAAGGCCGAGAAAATTAGATAGAAATGATCACTTGTTGATTGTACACTAGGATATCTGGTTTGTGAAGCGCGATGGCTTGGCACAAGGCTGGATTCTACGGATTCCACAAGGAACGGACGAGAACCGGTGTTGCCCTTGTGCTATGTCGTAGACAAGAGATAGAGGTTAAAATTTAGGGATTTAGAGAGGCGCCTTGAATAGTTTCTGCAAACGAGACATTTTCCTTCCTGGCAGTCAGTCTGTCTGTACGTTAAGGCGCTTTCTCCTGCGTCTAATTATCCCTTGGCCGCTATCTGAGTCCATATTGAGAAAAAGCTATACCCGTTGTCTTAAGTAAGGCCCTAGGTCGCAGACCGTACTCATAGCAGTACTAATAGGACCCTTCACGCGTCATGCCTGTAATTGGACAGCGTAATTGATAAAACGGTTAACCGTTTCACGTTTCCTTTTTCGCGGGACTTTACTTTGGGTCTTTCCTTTTTTAGGTCATTTTACCGTGAAAGCGGTAGCCAATCAACCTCGTCCCAGGGTCTCTCCTCTTCCGCCCCTGGAGCGAGAGAAGAGAGACCCTGGTCTGGTCTGGTCACGTGTGTCCCAGAATCTGGGATGTAGCGAATAAAAGATTAGCGGGAGGGGCAGATGAGTGTGAAATTTGTCTCCACTTTGCCTAGGGGTGAGCGGAAAGAGTTGTAAATCAAAATAACCGCATGTGGACGTGCTTCGTGGTAAACATTTTGGCCGTTCCGAGACGCCAAAAAGACGATTAACGGACGATTAAAGAATTTTGTAGGCTTCAAGACCGCGATCAAGAAAAGCTATGGTTCTTAGATGGTCTTAGATGTATCGAAAGATCGCCATCTGTACACTGCTATACAACGCACATTTGATCAAGATCTGCGAAGACGAAGGAGTCGAAAGCGGGTAAATGTTTCGAATCCAGGACAGGAAAGGGATAAAGAAAATCTTTATAGCTTTTATTCATTCGGCGGCGATGTTTTGCTTGATTCTTTATTCTGGTTATTTGACGGTCTCGTGGTATTTCGTCGCTACCGGCGGCGTTGCGAAAATGATAAAAGGTGACAAAATGATCACCGACCAGAGCAAGTCTCCGCGATCGAGATGTGTACGTGATGTGTTAGATTGTACAGCGCTTAGACTAAGAGTCAGCGACTCGCAAAATATAAGCTTGGTTTATTAAACTTGAATTAAGCCATGGTGTCTTAATATTTTTCTTTCCTCTTTGTGGAAATGTTCAGACGTCAGTGTAATTTCATATAATGATGGCGCTTTGACAATTGACTCCGATACGACATTGACCTTTCGAGACCTTGCCTGCCGTGGAGCAGCGCTAGCGCGCTGGAAATTCATCTTGCCTCTAAACATTGGAGTAACTGCTGCAAACAGCGAACTGAAGACTGCTGTATACAAACATTGCTTGCCTGACAGTGTGAACAGTGGCCGTTTTAATAGCTTCTGGCCTCGCTTTGTTGTCGACAAAAGAAAGCGCGACAAAGATTCGTAATTATAGGAGCCCTCCCTGGGGTTTGAAAATGTCAATTAGACACGTGACCAGACCAGACCAGGGTCTCTCTTCTCTCGCTCCAGGGGGCGGGAAGATGAGAGACCCTGGGGACGAGGTTGGTAGCCAATCACGCAGTTTTTTGCCTTGGAGAAATACTGGCGTTTACCGAGATATGCTGGCGTATGTTCTAGGCCTCGTTTATTCTTCACCACGGTCAAACCTCTGAGCATACGAACAAAAATGAACTAAGCCAAAAAACCTCATTATTACACCCTGTTTGAAACAAGTGTAACTTTTTGGAAAAAGGTCAATCAAAAGAATGCTGAACTTTGTGTTTGAAAAGTTTAAACCTCTCCTTTTACCGTTTTATTTGTAACCGTATTGCCCCCTTCGTAGTCCATAAACTTTCAAAAAATGAATCTGAGCAATATTACTAGAACGAAAAGCGGGAAATTGATTGCATAAAAATTTAAAAGGAAAAATAAAACGTCGACGACACGTGGTATTCCTAGCCGGTCACCCATGCAAGTACTAACCACGCGCGACAGGGCTTAACTTCGGTGATCGGACGAGAACCGGTGTTGCCCCTGTGCTATGGTCGTAGACAAGAGATAGAGGTTAAAATTTAGTGATTTAGAGAGGCGCCTTGAATAGTTCTGCAAACGAGACATTTTCCTTCCTGCCAGTCAGTCTGTCTGTACGTTAAGGCGCTTTCTCCTGCGTCTTATCATCCCTTGTCCGCTATCTGAGTCCATATTGAGAAAAGCTATACCCGTTGTCTTAAGTAAGGCCCGAGGTCGCAGACCGTACTCATAGCAGTACTAATAGGACCCTTCACGCGTCATGCCTGTAATTGTACAGCGTAATTGATAAAACGGTTAACCGTTTCACGTGTTCCTTTTTCGCGCGACTTTACTTTGGGTCTTTGCTTTTTTTAGGTCATTTTCCCGCGAAAGCGGTAGCCAATCACGCAGTTTTTTGCCTTGGAGAAATACTGGCGTTTACCGAGATATGCTGGCGTATGTTCTAGGCCTCGTTTATTCTTCACCACGGTCAAACCTCTGAGCATGCGAACAAAAATGAACTAAGCCAAAAAACCTCATTATTACACCCTGTTTGAAACAAGTGTAACTTTTTGGAAAAAGGTCAATCAAAAGAATGCTGAACTTTGTGTTTGAAAAGTTTAAACCTCTCCTTTTACCGTTTTATTTGTAACCGTATTGCCCCCTTCGTAGTCCATAAACTTTCAAAAAATGAATCAAAGCAATATTACTAGAACGAAAAGCGGGAAATTGATTGCATAAAAATTAAAAGGAAAAATAAAACGTCGACGACACGTGGTATTCCTAGCCGGTCACCCATGCAAGTACTAACCACGCGCGACAGGGCTTAACTTCGGTGATCGGACGAGAACCGGTGTTGCCCCTGTGCTATGGTCGTAGACAAGAGATAGAGGTTAAAATTTAGTGATTTAGAGAGGCGCCTTGAATAGTTCTGCAAACGAGACATTTTCCTTCCTGCCAGTCAGTCTGTCTGTACGTTAAGGCGCTTTCTCCTGCGTCTTATCATCCCTTGTCCGCTATCTGAGTCCATATTGAGAAAAGCTATACCCGTTGTCTTAAGTAAGGCCCGAGGTCGCAGACCGTACTCATAGCAGTACTAATAGGACCCTTCACGCGTCATGCCTGTAATTGTACAGCGTAATTGATAAAACGGTTAACCGTTTCACGAATTCCTTTTTCGCGCGACTTTACTTTGGGTCTTTGCTTTTTTTAGGTCATTTTCCCGCGAAAGCGGTAGCCAATCACGCAGTTTTTTGCCTTGGAGAAATACTGGCGTTTACCGAGATATGCTGGCGTATGTTCTAGGCCTCGTTTATTCTTCACCACGGTCAAACCTCTGAGCATGCGAACAAAAATGAACTAAGCCAAAAAACCTCATTATTACACCCTGTTTGAAACAAGTGTAACTTTTTGGAAAAAGGTCAATCAAAAGAATGCTGAACTTTGTGTTTGAAAAGTTTAAACCTCTCCTTTTACCGTTTTATTTGTAACCGTATTGCCCCCTTCGTAGTCCATAAACTTTAAAAAAATGAATCTGAAGCAATATTACTAGAACGAAAAGCGGGAAATTGAGCAAATACTAACCACGCGCGTCGGTGATTGGAAGGGATCCGGTGTTGCCCATGTGCTCAGTATGGTCGTAGACAAGAGAAAGGTTTGTTTCCCGTCTATCTTATTAAACTACGCGTAAGTCTGCGTAGCAACATCCCCCCAACCCATACGGTGTTGGGGAGATAAGTCCTAATCCCTAAGCTTGTGAGTCTTTACTTTATGTGCACAGCCCGAGTCGCAAACAAACGGGGCTGTGTGTTACTCCATTTTGTTGTTGTTTATTCCGTTGTTACAGTAGTTGCGTCAAAAATACCGATAGTGCCTAGTATGCAGAACAGTGACATTAATGCCAAAAATGCGCAAAAGGGAAAAGCAAAACAAAAAAAAACGACAGAGATGTTTGTTAGTATTAATTTGTCCCTATTCATTAAAACCCGCAGTTTAGTGCGGTGATATGACGAAATTTCTAACCCTTTCTGTTTTCTGTTTCCCAAAGCTGTATAATGACATAGGAAAAGAAAAAAATTCACTGGAATGGTTTGTTGCATGTTCAAAGTATCTTTGGATGCCCGATTTTCAGTTCTTTCTAAGAGATGCCAAATGAATGTTGTTTTTATCACTGTGAAATAAACTTCAGTGGATATTAGTGATAGTAGTCACCTTCAGTTGTGTGATGGTTCTGAATAGCTTTAGATCTAATGTAACGGAGTTTTGTTGTAGTTCACTACAAACAGTGTTATCGCTACACATAAAGGGTATAGTTTCAACACAACTTGAAGTGTCATGTTACATCATTCGAGTGCAAAATCCTCAGTGGTGTAAATTTACCTCCTCATGTTGGTCTGCACACAGCTGCAAGGTTTTACACTAAAAAAAAACACCTTAGAGACCCCCCCCCCCCGCCCCCCACCCCTTCCCCACAAAAACACTAAAATGATGTTTAGGTAGCACCGTTGTGAAGTGTTTTTACACCACACTTGGGTTATCCATAACACAACTTGTTGTAAATTGATTCGGTTTGGGGGTAAAATGACGCCAATTCTGTCATGTAGTAGCCTGCGCTCTGGAGTAAAATGAAGCGCAAGTTGGAAAACGCGCGAGGCGACCGAGCGATCGCGCGCCAACAAGACCGCCGGCTACGCAGGCTAGTCATGTAGGTACTTGTTTTCGCTGTAATTTAGTGTAAATGTCACAACAGTTATTAGCGTTACTGCAACTCTCAATTTGTGTTCACACAGATGCAATGTTATTTACTTTTTTTTCAGTGTTACCATAACACACTCACTTTTTTGTATGAGGCAGATTCACAGTAACCCTTCAAATAACATGTCCGAGTTTTATATATATTAACACGGCCGTATCAGTAAATTTGAACTCAAAATATGCTATGTGTTGGTTAGATACTACAACGGTCAAACGTGGTACTCTTATAAACAACTAGGGATCGTTACAGCCCTAGTGACAGTAAAATCCTGTTATGAAGCAATCAGTCATTATATACACTATATGTTGATTGCTAGCTTTCCTCCAGAGCCTCGTCTGGCTCAGTGTTAGTGCTTGTCACTGATTCTCTTGCCTCTTGTCTCCATTTCATTCGTCTGTTTTGAAACCACACCTTGGACTTGATTATCGGATAAACCCAACATGGAAGCTAAACTGATGTCTATCTGCTTTTGTCAGGTACTTCTGCACCTGAAAACGCTTCTCAAGTCCTTTCCGCTGCAAGTTCGAAAACACTGCTCGTGTCCAAGGTCTTCTGGGTCGGCGCGATCGTGTTTGCCCATGAATAGACTGGGTACAGGTTTCTGAAGAAGTAGATGGATGTCTGTTACTACAATTGGTGAAAGGATCTAATGAAAAGAAAACAACAAATTATTCTTGGTATACTCATCTATTTAAAAAATTGTCAACGAAGTTTGAAGTGTTTCATCTGTGAGCCCATGAGTAGTTTATATGTTTGTATAAACAAACCTGTAAGCAATTTGTGCCTCATACGGCCTCCATCAATATCCAAGAAAGACCAAGAAAATCATTATTTTCTTTGCGGAGCCAGTGGCTTGCATTGTTTTGTAAAGAAACGGACAGGATTTTTTCCCCTATATTTGTTGTGCGTGTAATTCACTGAGAAAACGCAGTAACAAAAAACTTAGTAACTTAGAAAAGGCACCTCATATTCACCACGCCAGTAGATAGCATAACCTGGGACTATACACTGTGTATTTAAGAATGGTGTTATGTCAAATTTCTGTGAGGAGCTTTAAAAAGTTTTTACCTGACGAGGTGCTACAGAAAGAAGAGTTGGCATGGCAACTGTATCCATGAGCTGGTGTATAACACGTGTATGGAGGACTCCAATAGCATGGATGTCGAGGACACATGACAGTGGGATCCTGTGGCGACAAAACAATCACTAGCTTTACTATAAGATCAGTGTACAGATTAATACAATTATATGACAAAACTTGCACTAAGCTGCATGGAAACCGTAAACAATACCTTTGAAACACACTGGGAGGCAGCGTGGGCGAGTGGCTAGGGCGTCGGACTTGTAATTCGGAGGTCCCGGGTTCAAGCCCTCCACCCTACCATTCACTGGATTTGTTCTCGGTTGCCCCGAGTTCAACTCCTGGGCTGCGCTCTGTAAATAGCCAACTGGTCTGCCTCCTGCCAGTTGGGATTTTCAACCATGTTATGTTTATTTGAAATATTTGTTTCTATACACGGCCCCACAAGCTTCTAGCTTTAACACAAACCGTGTATAAATAAAGTTGATTTATTTATTTTATTTACTGATGAGAATTTAGCAATAATCAAATGCTCTTATGAGTCCACTCGGGAATGATATTGTTGACAAAAATTAAGAATTTTAAATTGTCTTGGGTAGGAATGGGATTTTACAATACTGCCAGGCTTAGGGATAGGGTATTAAAGATATCTTCTTGTCCTGGGGGTTGGGGAATTGGCATTTTTCCATGTGCATTTTACTGAGTGGCAATGCTTTGCTTAAGTGTGGGAATTTTACCCGATTGTTTGCCCTGGGTGATGTGAAATCCTTGCACCTTAGATGGCTTAAGATTGATAGGTGCATATAATCAGTGCATGGTATTTTCTTGTTTGCCCATTTCAAGTAATTTCATTAAAGGCCAGAATTAAGCATCGAAGCCATAACAAATAGGTAAATATAGACTGATTTAGATAAAATTGGACTTTATTCACATAAAATGATAACCGGCACTATAAGACCTATAACAGAAAAATTCATCAGAAAAATTTGAAATAATTTGTTTTATATAAACGCAAGCCTGCTTTTCTAACCGAAAATGACTCCCAAGGCCTTTCACTGTTCTCAAGAAAGACAGGAAATGGTGCTCAAGGCATTTAAAAACCGTAAACAATGGTTTCGTAGATCACCAGCCATGACAAACTGTGTCAGACTCAGACTGAGCTACTCATTTCCAAACGATAACTACAATAGAATGCTCACGAAGTAACCAACGATCAACAAAGGTTGCTGATTTATGACGTTTCTGTAATGTTTTTTGAGCGTTTTTTCCTTCCTAAATTCACACTGTAATTAATTCGGAATTTCAAATAATTTCGTCTCGGGGAATATTCACCAATCTCATTGGACAAAAATTCCCAATGCATTGAATATCTCGGACGTAAAGTGATGTCTTTAGAATTAACGGAAATGTCATTCAAAAACCAGCCGCCATCACAGGTTATCAAAGCGTACTGTAAGAGTTTGTATGCATGGATTTGAAATTGTGATACACCGTTGAAACGAAAATCGCTCGAATGGCTTAAAGAAGCAATAGGAAGACAAAAAAAAAAGGACGCCAGGTAAGGTTTCAAACTTTATTCTAGCTTTTTAAAGGAAAAAGAAGACATTTTCAATTCAATTTCAAATCCATACAAACTCTTATAGTACGCTTTGGTCACCTGTGCCGCCATGTTTACTTGCCGGCATAGCAAATTTGGCTTAGCTTAGTAACCCAGCCTTGAAATTCAATAATCAACTTTTTCGAGGTGATTATAGCGTCATAAGCCAAGTTTCTCAACAAATCAGATTTTCGGATTCTTATATTTACCTCTTGAAATTATGATAAAAATACTTTGTACCCTTCGTGTATTTTTCAATGTAGAGTTGTCATTTATTTTCAAGGTTCACTAGTAGAGCGAGAATTTAAGCCGGCCATTTTTTTTTCTTCTCAGAAAACTATCACCCGAAATAGTAGCGGGAATTCTGGGAAGGAGGGGAGAGCGTTTAAAAATCACAGTCAGTATATACAGTCAGTATAAAACAAAAAATTAAGATAGGCGAGTAAACATATTAAATAAAGTAGTAAAACTTATTTTCATCCAATGGACCGGCTAAAACGATCAAAACACATAATGTTGGATGAAAATGTAGTGATCCTTCTAATTAGTTTTTATTCACTATTTAAATCTTGTAATGAATTTATTTAATACGAGGGCCACTAGTTTATCAGATTAATCACTGTTATGTCAGGTTTTTTCCTTCAATTAAATAAAGTTGTTGACTTTTTCTTACTGCATGGTCTCATAGTCAGGGGAAACTAAACCTTTTTTCTTGGTCAGGTTCATAGATACATTAAAATAGTCCAGTTTCGATTTAACCAAAACCGCTGAACAAAAAGACTAAAGACGCATCTGTACAGGGTTAGACTCGATATCTGAAATATTCCGCACAAATACCAGTGAGAACATGAACAACTCTGTGCTTTGTTTCATTTTACGCTTCAGCAGTTCATATTTGTGAATATTTTACTTCAGATCGAGTCTAACCCTGTACACATGCGTCTTTTGTCTTTAGTGTTTTATTCAGCGGTTTTGGTTAACTCGAGCTGGACTAATGAACTCGAGTGATCGTAGGCGCCACTAGCTGGCTAGTAACTGATAAAACGCGAACTTGTTGTTTTCGTATGACATATCTGCTCACCTTCTCGTGACCAATTTCAAATATCCTATCCGTGTTCTTTTTTAATCGCAAAATCAATTAGTGGATTGTGACATGCATGCGATGCTGTTATTACACAGCTGAAGTTCATGTTTGGTCGCCAGTGAGCAATCCATGGTTTGACCTGAATACTACTGCCATGTTCTATAATGGCTATGTTTGTAAACACTGGGCGAAGGCCTTATCGTCCCTTTCTCTGTAGATGCAATATTTGTTTTCTTTAGAGCTGAAGACAGGTATATACCCATTGATGCTTTTAGCTTGTGACAACAAAACGCCAAACAATAGCCGAGAACAAAACTACCAGGCTGAAAGGCGAGCAAACTGTTAAAACAACCTTCAACTGGGAACAACCTGCTTTAAAAGGTTTGTTTATGGATACTCTTCCAAATGAACGAATAAATGGGGCTCAATAACAATTATGAAAAATAAATCTCACTATTTTTCAAACAGTGTTGCCGATAAAAATGTTAAATGTGCAATTTCCAAGTCGAAACTGAGAGAGAATAATGGTTGACATAGTGAAACGCACTTCAAAGTCCTGCCGACGAAAAAAAGAAAAAGGTTGATATGATGAAATGTGTCAGAGAAGCATTTGGTTGTGTATACAGCTTTACGATAAGGATGGAGTTCTCTAGTCCACATTGAATCTTCTCTAATTCATCACTTTCACTAATGCAGACAGTACAACAAATCATGCAGTTTCCACGCTGTATGCATAGTTGGAACTGATAAAGGAAAAATCCTTGTAAAAAATGGAACGCACCTTTATCCAACTATGCCATGATACCGTATGCTTTAAAACCGCAACAACCTGTGCACTGCTTCTATAATCCTTCGATCACTATCGCATTGGAAAGATATGGACGTTATTTCTACGTGAGAGCTAGTTGTTTCGGAAACATTTCCACATGTAAGGAGTTTTTGTTGCTTTATGTATTGCAACAAATGATTTAGCGTGGCGTTTTCTATATTAAGTACGAGTTTGTGAACATCATGGCATCTATCACGACCCGATAAGCGATTCTATTAAGTTAGTTTATCGATATTACATCACTAGTGCGCTGCAATAGCCACGGCAGAAAAGAACTTGCTATAGTTCTAAGACCTTGATATTCGTTTAGCGTGTTTTAATTTAGAACTCATACCATTTCAAGTCTTATTTCTTTTGTCCTTAAATCGATTAGATACAATCGTTTTCTCGAAAGAACCAACTAAATCATAAACTGTAAAATGAACACTATCATTTTAAACCTGCTCCGTGTGTCATGGATAGGGTTTGCATAAGTGATGTTTAATCAACAGGCGTTAATCCGTAAAATCAGCGATATTCCAAATTAACGACCTTTCTCTTGTCAGTCATAGGAATACCGGCAACTCTACAGCTAGAAAGATGCGTCTATCTTTTAATCTGACCGCAAAAAACAACAACAAAACAAACACACAAAGAACGCTTATAAATCTAATGCGATAAAGAGTTTACTTGATGTGAGTAAGTTTTACATAAATGGGTATATATCCTTTCACCCTATCTCGGACATCTTGGATATAGTTTGCGGTGGGCATGTCTACTATCGTTATGATATGAACCAAGTTAAAGATTTGTATCAAGTTAGATCCCTGGATGGATCAGTTGTATAACTTCTCTTTTATAGAAGTTCAAACAAAGAAATCGAATTGATCAGTTAAATTGTGTTAATAAATATGTAATTTTTGACGTGGCTGTTTCACCTCTTCCTGATGTGGGCATTTATTCTCGCGAAAACACAAGCCAAGAAAAAAAAGATATATATATTAAATCGTCAGTATAATTTGTATTTTGTTACAAGATAACAGCGTTCGAATACAGCACGTTTCTCTGTTTTTCCGCACAAAGAAAACGAATTAAAATGAGCATGGTTGACAGAACTGAAAGAGGAAGAAAGGCTCGAATGGTGAATGAGTCTTGGCGGAGCATTGATGAAACGGCCTGGCGTCCAGCGTAAGCGCAAGCATACATTGACTCATTTGCTGCTTAATCCGGCCCAGTAAACATACGGCACACGTTTACAAAGCATGTTCAGTCAGCTTTTTAAAAGAAAATATCTCAAATAGTGAGTATAGTTTACAATTGCAACCAGGCTTACGCACGTACAGTCAGACATTCATGAGATTAGCTCTACAGCAAGCAGTGCTATACAACGTAATATCTGTACAGCAAGCAGTCATACAAAACATTTTATCTGTATAGCAAGCAGTGGCTATACAACATGTCATTTCTTTAGCAAGTAATACTAAACAACACGCCACTATCTCTACAGCACGTCGTGCTATATAGCACGATATCTCTAAAGCAAACGGTGCTATAAGTACAACACGACGTCTCCACATATCTCTTCCTCTACCTCTGAAGACAGCAAGAAGACGATATCTCTACAGCAAGCAGCTATCCTATACAAGACGATATCTCTATGTCCGTGCACTGCTATACAACTATAGTGTTTTGTTGGTCATGTAGCGGAAACACGCTTGTATCTCCTATCTGATTGCCAAATTAATTGAGGAGATTTAAAACCGTGAAAATGTATGATAAACAAATAGAAAGTGAAACCACGATTCATGTTAGACTTGGTAAACTTAAAACAAACATGTTTTCAAATTCACACAGCCTTAAAAACAACGATTTAATTCTATCAAGTATCCAGCATTTTTATCAAATTTTATCGTCATCCAAGAATAAACTGAGTTAGATCACCGTCATCGCGAAATTTCTTGGATCCAGAACTGGGGTAGTTTTGAGCAGGCTGTACTCGCTGTACTTAATCCAACTATGTGAAACTGAATTTATCAGCGCACGTATACGGAGCAATAAGATATATAAAAACATGATAAGTATTACCGTAACATGCGAGGTAAGTTGAATTCAAGGGCTGGTTACGCAGAAGTGTGTTATCCGTGATTCCAGCGGAGATATGTGTTGAGCTTGACTGTGTTGCCTGCGGACTGGGACATTGTACCACATTAGGAACAGCCTGAGGTGCTAGAATATCATCAATAAGGAACGAAGCTACTCTTGGCCGATCGTCCTGTCTTTGTTCCTGGTTCATTGAGTTTGTTCAAGCCTGATTTGGACTGCCACGGAGACAAAACCGATGAAATGTTTGAGAGCGCGCTCGGCTGGGACGGATTGAGTGAGACCCCCTATTTTCTGACTCGATATGTTGACACGTCTTTGTTGACCGTCACGTTTTTATCCATTAGCGTTGATTTGTTGATTTTTATTATCTTTACTTTTGCTTATCAGATGGCGAATTATGATATGCGCTTCTGGATTGAACATGAGTCGCCTTTATAGTTGTACGGTTTTACGATCACTGAGCTAAAAACATCATTTGAAGAGAGAATTACTTTCCAATAACGCGAAAGAGTGTGTTTTTGGCAGTGATATGTTAACATCACTTCAAATAATAAGAAGAAACGTTTATGGATACTTTGTAGCTAACATCACGAAAGCTGATAAATTCTATTATAGTAGTATAGTGGCATAGGACAACTATTAGAACACTTTGGATCACTCAAATGCACGATACAAGCGGATAGTAGCACACCTATCCCATCATAGCATGGACTCAGCAAAGCCTGACACAACATATCACCTTACTTCTAACGCCGATATATTTGGCAAGTAATCGCATTTAAGTTAATTATGAGTTATTTTAAGCGCTGCATAGCTGGCCGAGTCTGATCAAGACTTGGGACGGCTTTACAACCTTTCAATTCACCTCGCTTTTCAGCTATAATGAGATTAGGCATTAATTTCGCATTTTCCATTAACAAGCGGAAACTTTGAAGCTGTTTAATGTTTTCCTTTTAATTCATATTTTTCTCTTCCCTAAACTTACAGTGACAGAAGCATTTCGGCAACACAAAGACAACTGACATTTTTTGCATCAGAATACGTGCAAGTGTAAACACATTAGTGTAGATAAAAGATCCAGCTTGACTGTATGCCATTTGTTTATAGATTAGGCAAACACTTTTGATTAGATATTCCGGTATTTCAATTTGGCGATTTCGAAAAAGTACGTGTTTCCTGTTAGGAAAATAAGCTTAAACTGGGATCTTCTTCAATGAAAATGTTTCTGCCTTGATATAATCAAGATTAGCCATCTTAACATATTAGGTTAAAGACAAGTATTTGAAAAATGTATAGTGTGTAAAACAACTGCCAGTTGAAGAACAGACAAGATTACAATGAGTATTGTTAGTAGTTTCAACAAATCTATTAATGCATTAGGGAAACCAAGCATCCGATTGTTATTGTACCAGAATAATGCAGGCAAACAAACCGAACAGTATGTAAACCATAGTAGAATCCTCGTGTTATCCACCCCAACAAACCATGCCTCTGTTTCATTCAGCAACATTCTCGTCCCCAGAGTCCGCGATCCATTTGGTCAGCACCAAGCGCGCTTTAGGACATAAGCTTTTTAGACAGAGCGGAGCTTTTTAAAATATTAACCAAGTCTCATATAAAGGCAGATCGATTACATTGAGAAAATCCCAGCGTACTTGCCATTCCACGCCACAGGAAACTTACAAATCAGTTTTGGCCCTCTCTCTGTCTAGCGTGACATAGAGAGGGCCAAAACTGGACTAACTACATACCACAGGAACACCCACAGGTAACTGGTACACCCACAGGTAACTGGTACACCTACAGGTAACTGGTACACCCACAGGTAACTGGTACACCCACAGGCAGCTATAGTACATTCACAGGCATTTAAGGTCCTTAAAGGACCTTTACTTAAGAGTGCATTGTTAGTGTTCTATCATATTGCTGTATTTGAGTCTTTACTTTCTTTTTCCTTCATGGTTGCTGTATTATTTATTTAAACATGCAATTTACATTTATTCAACAGTAAAGAAACGCTGTTTCATATTATATGTAAATGTTTTCACTCAAGATATCGTCACCACTTTCGTCAACAACGGACTGAGATTGGTGTGTGATGACGGGCGTGTTCCTCAGTGCATCTTGTTGCTTGTTAAAAAGTCGGTGGTTTAATATCTCTTTGTTTAATCGGTAGTCTTGTGTCAGTGAGGAATGGAGTTGTGGCAGTTGGAGGATGTGTTTTCCTACCTTCAACATACTAAAGTCGGGTTGGCTCAAATCTGTTGAATTACTCACAAGTTCTTTTGTAGATTGTTTCCTTATAAAGATCCAATTAAACGTACTCTCGTCGGCTCGATCTTCTTCATTTGATGCTATTTGTTGTTCGAATGTTGAATAAATTTGAGTCTGAGTACCATCACGGACCAAGTTCTTCGCTGTTGAGCTTTCGTTATCTGCAAAACTCTTCTTTCTCCGAACTTCGTCAACCGGTAACTCGTACACATTGTCGGCATTATCCATGTTATAGCGACGTCTTTGAGACAAGCCTGTCGAAAAACAACGTGTTAATTTGGCCGCCATATCTTGAACTGCGATGTTCTGTGATCATACAAGGTACTAGGTATTATGTTTTATTCTTCTGTTTTTGCATACATTGAGTATATTATAGCTCGATGTTATAATATGCCAGGTGTTATTTCCTAACAACTGGCAAAACAATACAAACCGAAAAACAAACAAAAACCAAAACACAAGGCAAAACGAGGCACGGAAAATTCTAGTTCCTGTGACTTATCATTAAATGAAATTCAAGTCAGGCGTAAAGCTAGCTAGCTGCATCTTATTGCAGTGAGCTGTAGGAGGAATCATCTTTATTAGTAAATATCACAGTTATTAATCAAGGAAGCCATTACACAAGCCACAAGTCGAATTGAATGACAGGTGTTACTGATGATCTTCGCCTCACACCCGGCTATGCGACCGTAATCATAACTCATACACCGCGGAACACGTTTGTCACCTTTTTGAACAAGAAAAAACTTTTCTGGTCGTCTTATGAAAAAAATAATTTTACTTACAAAAAAGGTTTTGTGTTTGCTATTGTACTCATTACTCAGAGGCAATCTTGAACACAAGCACTTTACAGTCGTAGTATTTATAATAAGTTCTGAATTATAATAACTCAGTTTTCATATACACGATTTCAAGAAACGAATGAATACCGAGATATAACAACACAAAAACATTATTCCTAACGTTCCCTTTATTTTAGCAGAATTTCCCAAAACAGTGAAAAAAAAAACCAGAATTTTTTTCTTTAATTCGGGGCAAACACGTCACGTGTAAATAAAAACTTGTAGATTTATTTTCTACCGAGATGCCAAATTCCGATGAATATCCATGCTTACTAGAAGCAGTTTTCTATTTTTACCCATGTATCTAGCCCTTTACGTTTCTATCCGACAACGTTTATTGAAATAGCTGTATATTCTTGTACTGAAATATATTTCTCTAGTATTTTCTGATCTGATGTAGAACACCAGACTATGTTGCGTTAAGCGTAGGAGTATGCAAGTTGGTAGACTAGGAACACCCATGGTCTTACACAATGGAGTATCTACAAGAGCCTGACAACGTACATAAACTTTATTGACATCTTTGTGAAAAATTAGCAAGACCTATTTAAAGTTTAATCGCTAGCAATATTGAATAGAAGGTAGAATCGCGACGAGAGGTAATTAAACTGAACGAAAACTGTGAGACACAACAAACTTTCGTTCGCGCCATTTCTCATTCTCACATTTCGTGTGTTTATGTCCGTGGATGATTTAGTCGTTTTGTATGTCGTGTGTCGAAAGTTTTCAGTCAGATGGAGAACATTGGAAAAGCACGTTTGTACTATTTTCCCACCTAAACCCCGACGCAATAACTGGAAGGTAGCGATAATTTTGGTAATAATAATTGCGACATCCAAAGTTATATGAAAATAAAATATTAATTCAATGGTTTGATCTCGGTTGCATAATAAATGAAGTGGATTTCTGAGCCAAGTATTTACATGTATAGTCAATTTCTATCTTGAGGAAAACTATTATGTAAATCAATAGCTGTTATTACAGTTGAGCCCGCAGTCAAATATTCTTTTGTTTTTAAAAAGTATGCAAACGAGTTAGGCTCGATTTCCGCCGCTCCCTCGAGTCCGGTCTTCGTTCTGGCTCATTTTCCCGAACAGCGGCTGGTAATCGAGCCTACAAATGAGGCTAATGGGCCAATACAATGCCAGATTGACCCTTTCGCCTCGTTTGCATGTCAAACCGCTGACCGTCTGTAATAACTGCTATTCATAAGTGCCAATATTTTTGCACTAAAAAGTCGAGACATAAAGAGCCAAGCCTTTTATCAGTTCCACTCGTGTGTGTACGCAGCTTTGGACGTATTTTGTTTGCTACTGTAACATTTCGAGGTTTCATTCACACGCGTAGCATGCCAAAGTTCTATAAGAAGACAGCACAAGACGAATATTTGAAGGCAAAGTATTTAATACAGGATTTCTTTTGTACAACACCTATTCTACATTATAACACCAGTAGAAGCTTACTTGCAGTCTACAGTTTGCACACTTGTTTATTCAGAGAACTCGCAGCTCTAAAACGAGCAAGGAAAACAAAACAAAGTCAGAGAAAACAAACTTCTTATCAACACATTAAATGGAGAGGTATAAAATGAGTTAAATACAGCGATTAGCACGACTGACTATATACATGGTGTATCAGGACACAATCTATCAACTTAATCATCCAATTGGCAAAGAAGCGCTACACCGCGCATGACCCAGTGCGACTGCGGCTGGTCAGAGGGCAGGCGCATGTCCATGACAAAGTTAGTGGAGTGTCCTGTGGTGGAGAGTGTGCCACGCCTCTCACTTGTCTTGTACACAGGAGCAAGATAGTGTGGTCGCTCTACAATATCTTCTTTCTTGCAGGGTTTGAGCCACATCACAGGCATGCTATCGTACAGTGCTTTAGGGTGAGACTCGCCTATCACTCTCTTCTCTCTGTCCCAGCGAGAACCTTCCATGAACAAGCCTGTGACGTAGACCCCGTCCTCGGGTGCGGTGTCGTATGTCTTATCATCAAGGACTTCAAAGTCAAAGGTCAACAGATCAATGGGTATGGTGTATTTTCTGGCGTAATTCTGCTTTGAACCCGTCAAGAAAGCTTGGGTGAAGAAAAATCCAGACACCCAAAAGACAGGGGGCGCCTCCACATCATACCAGTCCTGAAGAAACTTGAGTCGGGCGATGAAGTCATTCACATAACTGCCAAGAGGTTTGAGTGATGGGTAGGACTTCTTCATCCACAGACCAGGGATTTTTCCTTTGAGAATGCTACTCACCACCTCCTCTAATTCAGACGACATTACAACCAAGCCCTAGAAACAAAACAAAGCGAGCAATTTATAGATATTACATGGTAACAACTGACCCAATACATACATCAACGTGCGAGAGTCGAGCACGGATCGAGGGCAGTACAAACAAGACCAAGGGCCAATATTCCCCCAGTGCGGAATAAACTCGGTCAGTTACATGTAATAACATATTTATCAAATGACTTTTTGAGATTGATAAAGAACAACTGAACCGCGGGAGGAAAAGGGACGAAGTCAAGGTATCAAACCAATTGAAAAAGGCTTAATCCCTACAGTGAACCCAGTCCAATACTTAGTGTAACTAGTTATTCGTCCTCTCAGCTCTATTGACAATTTATGGAACAACAAGTAATACCCAAAACGAGTAAAACCCTGAAAAACAAATCCCTTATAACACAATTTCGCGCGTACTATCACCGTACATTCATACTCAATACAAGACTCGTACAAGTAAACAGTGATTCTAATACTTAATTGTCTATTAAGATATATATACGACATGACATTTTGTTGTGCGAATACGCACCATAACGAGTGCAAATATGAGAACATAAACCGATAATACTCACTTAAAAACACCTAAAAAGGGTGAAAACCACCCATTCCTGGGTCAGCAGTATGTAAAGCTGGCCAATTCAAGGATATAAAGGTCCTTTGCAGCTATGGATCTCGTATCCTCTTAAAATTATTGGCTGCGACTCAAATAATGACAGAAATGTGACGACCTTGATGATGTTAGAAAGATTGACCTTTACATGTAACGCTGGGATTGTGTCAGCTGGATATTTACATGTACACATGAAAACAACAACAACAACAACAAAATCAACTTGCTGGATAGCAAGGTTTGCGTACCTTGATAGCCTTCTGTATGTTGATAAGCGAGGAGCGCACTACTTCTGTGAGTCTGTTGAATCTCACCATCTCCTGCACCAGCACTGTGTTCATACTCTGTGTGTATGTGGTAGGAAACTTGCGCAGTGCAGCTTCCGTGTCAAAATTCTTGGGTAGCTTCTCCAATATGCCCTCTGCGACGCTGAACACCACCTCATCTTCCGACTTGCCACCCTTGGTAGAGGCTCGTGCCTGAGTCAGCAGGATACTGTTGAACAGCTGATGGGTTTCTTGTTGATCTTTACTGATGTCCGCATTAGCGTGCATGCCGAACACTTCAGGGTTGGCGATCAGCGGCAAACTCCGGGAATACTCAATGTACGAGTCGTGCTCGCCTTCTTTAGGAGCAAAGTAACTGCCGCTGGGAGAGAACTTGTAGTCTTCATGCTCTACGATGTCCGTGCAGTAGAACTTATCCAAGATTGTGAGAAGGGTTCGTCTGTCACGGTCATCAGTCACGCGACCACCATAATTGCACTCTCCAGTCAGATAACTCAAAGCAGCAAACTGCACTTCCTGTATACAGAGAAACACATTCATAAGTGAAGCGAAGTACAACAACCTGTCACTCCGACAATTAACTGAACATGACGTATTCTGATGATGTCAAGTTAATTCGATAACTTTCGGAAAACTTGGGCTATTTCTGATTTTATTTGCGACAATCTTGTCACGTTTTGAGCATCCTTACTCGAATCCCTTTTCTGTTGAACCCTATCAGGAGCCCATTAGCCGGAGCGAGCAACTCCTACACTACGCTTATGTCACAGCGTTTTTACAGACCGGTTTATTTTTAGATTCCTTTTTCCCGGGAAAATGTGTTTCTGGTCCCATGTGTAATATGAAATGAAATAAAAGAAAATAAAAAGATGGCGACCTAATTGCGGCCTTTGTTACGCGGTAACGCCAATTAATGATTACAAAGGAAAAACGTTCGATTGTCTGGCGAGAATACGAATTCGCGGGAAAAGCGAATCTAAAAATAACCTGGTCTGTAAAAACGCTGTGACACGAATCCAGTCCAGTTGCTCGCTCCTAGTGATGGGCTCCTGACCCTATCTAGAGGTTTCACTCGATTTAAAGGGGTATGTCACGCTATTTTCGGCAATTCTGTTACACACATACTAGTCCTAAAATAGATTGAAATCATGGTTTCAAACCACAGAAAAACATAAAACAAATACTAGGAAGCCTCAATGAACTGCGAATGGTCAAAATTGGACAAGATTGAAACGGATTGCGAAAAGCCGGTTAACTTGAAAAACGACGGCCCGACGTTTTTCAAGTTAAAGTCCATTTGTATGAAACAAGTGGTAAATAATGCTAAGAAATCATGTGTTTGTTATGTAAGTGAGATTCCATCTTTGAATTAACATTTCATTCACATGTTTGAGTTTAGAGCTCGTAAAAAATAATACAGGGAAGAATAGCAAAAAATAGCGAGACACAGCCCCTTTAAGTATGAAAATAAAAAGAGGATTAAAGTGGGAATCACTTACGTCATATTTGTTCATGAACATGTGAAGCTGTCGAACACTTATCCGTAAGTCAGTCTCATTGAACTCGTAAGGAATGTTCCAACCCAAAGGACCAAATGTCCGCCGCTCTTGAACAATGGCGTGGAAAAAGCACAAACCGTACAGCATTTTTTTGAACTCCCGCTGAAAAATAAAGTAAAGAGAGGATTTGTCCTGATCTGAGATAACACTTGTCAAACCATCAAATCACTGCGATCGATCTTGAATAAGTTATAAAAACTATACTTCTTTGTATAGGTATACATATATAGGGGCAGAGTAAAATTGAGGATTAATATCACGCGTGTTTTCAGAAATTTGCAGAAATTACTCGAGTCGCGTAGCGACGAGGGCAATCTGCAAATTCTGAAAACACAAGTGATATTCATCTTTAATTTTACGAGGAATCTTTCGATTACTTGTTAATAACAAGGGCAAAATTAGTGTGACGGGTAATCTTCGGCAATCTTAGGGTCATATTCGGAAATCGTCGAAAGTCTTCGGGTCAACTTTGCATTCTTCGGAAGTCCTCGGCCGATCTTCGGGAATCGTCGGAGTAATTTTGCCCCGGGCAAAGCAAAGTTAACGAACAATGCCCTCTGTCTCAACCACTGACTTACACACATCACTTTGCTTTGTTTTACGTTACTTACATAACTTACATTACGTTACATTGCATTTAGTATTGACAGTAATTATAAGAAGGAAAATACATATATGTTATTGAACTAGCGTGAGGTCCGTATTGGGAAAATATTGGTCGAGTTCTTTTTTGCAAGTTTATGGACCGAGCCGAAGGCGAGGTCCATAAACTTGCAAAAAAAGAACTCGACCAATATTTCCCAATACGGACCGAACAAGCTAGTTCAATAAAGTTTTTATTATAATGGCTTTTTAAAAAAATTGCTGAGAAATTAGTGAAACCATTATCGGCTAACGCGCGCGCGCCAAAGCTAAGCATATTCTTGCATTTTTCAGGCCACTTTGCGAAAAGTTTAACCAAAATTGTCCGCCAGACATGAGGAAAATTTTTTCTTCGTAATAGAAAACAGTTTTCTTTTGCTCAATGTTTCATAAAAGGAATTTGGCGAAATGAGTTCGTGAGCGGTCCATCTTTGCGGTCCGTATTGCAAAATTCGGACCGCTCAGGGAACCAATCAGAATGTTCCTTTTCATCGTGGACCAGTTTGCCATATAATAAACAGTAGTCATGAACTGTACGGAAATAAAAAAAGCTATTTCTTTATTAAGTCTTTCTCGTTATTTGAAGTGGCTGCTATGTATTCTCTACGTCGATTTTCTCGCGAACAAGTGAGACGAATTCAAAAACATATTATCAGATAAACTATTTTCCTAAAATAATAAGGTGGTTGACGGCTAAACAGGGTGTAGAGTGTTACTACTGACCGGCTTGTTGCAAGTTGTGAAGAACTCTGGGTCTGAGATGGGGTCACTCAGATAGGACCGCATGATATTGGAGCGCAAACCCTTTGGAGGTTCATTAGTCATCTTAACACCATTCTGCAGTACAGACACTGGGAAATTTGGTGACGGGTAACTCGTCAGCCACAAACGGAAGTCGGGATGCGTTGTGTCCGGATTCAACTCCTATAACACAAGAAAACAGTGCTTGTTAAAATGCAGTAAGTATAGGAAATCGTATGAACGCGAGTGCAATTCGTGATTTATGGGCACGAGTGATGTTTTGAAAGTTCTCAAAATTGCACGAGCCGTTAGGCGAGTGCAATTTGAGAACTTTCAAAACATCACGAGTGACCATAAATCACTAATTGCACGAGCAGTTCATACGATTTTTTGTTTATAATATTCTCAACAAAATTTTGCTGCGGCCATCACGCTACTCTGCACATGAAACGCTTCACTGGTTTCCAAAGTGCTCACATGTTTTATTTGAACGCGCAGGCAAACCAAACGGGAACTTTTTGAAAGAATTACAGTACTATAGTTTAGAAAACATTTAACCATTAACTTGAAAGCTTATTTCAATGCCATTAAGGGGCAAAAACGTCTCTACTTGTCCGGAACCGTTTATCACAATTCCGTATTGCACTCTATAACCTATTTATGCATTCGTCATTGACCAATCAGAAACTGCATATTTTGTTGAGTATATTATAAAGGTGGTTACTTACGACGAGTTTCAATTACAGTTAATTTGATTGAATGAGTAAAATTCAGCAGCTACATATTTAGATGTTTATGATAGGTGATTCTACCGTTAATCTTTATAGCTTCCTTCTGACCAAGAAACCGAAAGTGGTCACGTAACATCAACCGAGCCATCACTGCTTATAAAGTTATTGGTCAGTGTTTAATAGGTTTGGAACAAGTACGGGTGTTAATAGCTGAGTGAAACATCAGTGAAGAAGAATTAGTATAATTATTAACCAGGGTATATTACCATTAAAGGGACACTGTCCCGGCGTATTTGCTCAAAACTGTTATAAATGCATGAAATGGTCCCTAAATCTATGAAATAAGAACTTTTAAGTTCTTATTAAAATAAACTCTAACTAAATGATAAAAAGCAATTTCTTCAAGAAATTCCATACTGCAACAAAATATTTTGCAAAATTTCAAAGATTTCCGAGCCAAATTTGAAACTTTGAAAAACTGACATCCTGACGTTTTTTCAAAAATCCATATTGCAATCCATTTCCATCCTCGCTGTCGTTTGTCATCCTCACTTCCTAATGGGTTCCTGTCATTTGTCGAGTGTTATTCTACAGAATCAAACCATTATTGATCAACTTCCTATGATCTAGATATGTTTCTGAGCTTTCCAAAATCATGCTAAAATGAGGACAGTGTCCCTTTAATACTGGCTATTACCTCATAGATGGATTAATCATTGACTCACTGCGTAGTGTCTTGTATTGTATCACAGTGAAGAGCGCCCTACCGTTGCCACTCGGTTAATTTTTGGCATCTTTTTGACATCTTTTGACAACTTTCTGAAGGCATTTACTAGCAAATCAAATAGCACGAATTGTGGGAGGCGGAGATGTCAATTGTCAGAACGTGAAAGTGGAGCTTGACAAGTCCGCCTCTCATAGTACTTGCATTTGATTGGCCAGTTGAAACGAAAGCCATCAGAAAGTTGTCAAAAATTTACTTTGTCGAGTGGCAACGGTAGGTCGCTCTTCAGTGTGATATAGTAGTAGTAGTAGTAGTAGTAGCTTTATTTATCCACATATCACAAAATTGAGCACGGGAGCTCGTTTAAATGTAAATGTGCATTACAAGTAAGTATTAAAAATAGGAACTATGTATTTATATATATTAAAAATAGATGAAATTAAGTATTAAGAAGTAATGTATAAGAAGATGACAATAAGTAAATATAGAAAGATGAATAGAGAACTGTACAATATTATGAATTACAAATATGGCAATTACAATCAGTAGTAAGCGAGATGGTTATCTTTTGCAGTTGTTTTTTATGAGATGTATAATCAGGGTTTGTGGATTGTGTTACCTCACAGACTTTCTCGAGTGTCGGCATCCATGATGTTGCCAAGTGACAGTTCTGCAGCACCACCCACGTGCCATCCTTGACAGCCTTCTCTATCATGCGCATAGCAATAGGACCCTGCCCTTGACCCAGGGATAACGAGCTTAGCTTGGATCCACTGAAGCCCTGTGGTGTGAAATAAACAACATTAGTCTGTCTGTCTAGCGGACGGTCTGAGGCACTGTGGTGTGAAATAAACAACATTAGTCTGTCTGTCTAGCGGACGGTCTGAAGCACTGTGGTGTGAAATAAACAACATTAGTCTGTCTGTCTAGCGGACGGTCTGAAGCACTGTGGTGTGAAATAAACAACATTAGTACGTCTGTCTAGCGGACGGTCTGAAGCACTGTGGTGTGAAATAAACAGCATTAGTCTGTCTGTCTAGCGGACGGTCTGAAGCCCTGTACATACAGCAAATATCCCCTCAATAGACCATTTTTGTATTCTCGGAACTAGCTTGCACTTGAATGGAGGCTAATACGAGGAGGAATATCATTCAAAACAGTTTTATGTTATTTGCATTTGAAAAGGTCTCCCCGCATTAGTCTTTAGTACAAGCTACAATGCTATGCAAAATGGTTGAGACACTCCTCGTAAAAAACGATCTTCGTTGCCTTTCTAATTTTTTTCCCCCTTGAGGTGTTAAGTTATTTCTTTTGACCCCCCTCTCCCCATTACAATGTTGTAACCGAAAAATTGGAACGTAAATTTGACGTGAAAACAACATTGATAGGGGGGAAGGGGATGTCAAACATAGAAAATCAATAATGTTTTAAAAGGCGAGAAATCATGAGAGTGTCTCAAGTATTTCTGCATAGCATTGTAGGTCCAGTCCAGTCTGAGAATACGAAACTCGTCTATTAAGGAGTAAAAAACTAAAATCAGATGTTGTAAACAAACAAGGAATCCGCAAGTTTGTCCATATTGTAATCCATTTCTATCCTTGGAATCGTTAGTCAACCTCACTCCCTAATGTGTTTGTGTTATGGTCCTAGGATTTTTCTGATGAAGAAGACCTTAGAGAGGCCCTGGGAACAATAATACTGTTATACAAAATCAAACCATTGTGTTTGTTTCCTATAATGCAACGCAGGTGTGTTTCTCGACGCATGCTAACATAGATAAGATGGATACAGTGTCCCGCACCAGGCGATATATGGCCTAAAAATGCTGCTACGATGGGAACCTCATGTCGAGATAACTTGTTCTAAGTGTCGGTGAAACGTAACCACAGTAAAGTGAACTCCATATCGCACTGAAGCCTTATGTACCTGATCATCAGCAAACTTGAGCAGGGCGGCAGTGGGATCAGATCCTGGAGACAACACGAAGATCAGAGGCCCGCAGCAGTTGGAGTCAGCAAATGCTTTGCCAAGGTCAAACGGCGGTGGCTCAATAAACCGCTTGCCAAGTTTAGCGGTGACAAAGTCTTGGACTGCGGGCGTCATCTGAAATGGAATAAACCCCTCTGTATTTTAGTATTGATCTTTTATTCGATCACATTGCACAAGAGACCTACTGCGAGCAGTGCGCGTCTTGGCGTGGATAAGTTGTGAACCAGGCTGCTGTCAGATTACGTGAAACAAGTGAACTGAGAGCGGGAAATAAGACAGAAAAAAAAATTCAGTCGAAGCTATCTGGGCGGACACTCTCGTAAGCGGACAACTCTACTTACAGCCGCCTTGACAAATGAGGCAGTTAGTGAGTGCGTTGTCAGTATGCTAACTTCGCTCATGACAAACTATAACGAATTGCTATTGTGTTTAGCATGCATTGCCTTGCTTATAACAGACCTTGTCCGGTCGAAGACAGCGCAGGATCACCATTCTTTGAAAATGGCCAAGTCTCTCATCCCACTCTCCTGGTAAAGGCTCAATCTGCGGCTCCTGTTTATAACAACAATGATAAGAACAACACTCCTGGTCATGATGGTGCTAATTCAACTGAATAAGTTAGTCCTCAATAGCTAATGAACAGTATCGAGTCCACATATTCCAATGGACCCTATTCTAAAATGGCTGCCATTAAATTTAAAATTATTTTGTATGCATTTAAATTTGCCTCACTAACCTCGTTCTAGAGTAAAAATTATTTTGAATTATCAACTTAAAAACGAGGTTAGTGAGGCAAATTATTTAAATTTAAATACATACAAAATAATTTTAAATTGACAGCCATTTTGGAATAGGGTGTATGCTAATACTAAATAAATTACATCATCATCACGTAATATTTGAAACAAGTGAAGTCAAATAACACGCTGTCACTCACATTGCTATCGTAGATTTTTTTCCACCCTTCTAGGTGTTTGGGAAACTTATGTCGGAATCCTTTAAACCTACCAAAAGAAAAACAATTACAGTCAAGTCAATTGATATTGCGACAACTGGGAGTCTTTACAGTTAAGGAATTAGCCTGTTCCAGGCTCTCGGATAGTGGGACGAAGCGAAAAAGCGAACGGCCGCGCGAAGGTAGTCTGGGATAGAGTTTAGGCAGCTAAGGAATACGCGTAGAAGGTTAGCTAGAAAGATATTTCTCGTTACGTCAGCTATTGTTATTAATTTGCCAACCAGAGAACAATAGGCCCTTTGCATAATACGGTCACATGACCATGTCAATCATAAAAATAGGTGCCAGAAATGGAAAGAGCGTGCTGAAATTAGTAAGGTTGCCAATTTTGAGACCGCTGATGTGTAAGCGTGAGATTTTATAGTAGTTTGAAAGTTCGAAAAATTTAAACGGGATTTGTTGGCTGGATGGCAAGGCTTGCCATCCAGCCATACAAATCCTTTAAATTTTAGTGAAACAAAGAAAACAAATTTGACGTAATGTTTGTAAACAGTGAACACTCCACAACTTACATAGACAAGTCGTCCAGTCTACACAGCTCGTCCCAGGCCCGCGACGGTAGCCACGCGGAAGGATTGGAATGAGGATTGTCCAGGCCTACTCCACCAGTCAAAAGGAAACGCCATTCATTATCACACACTTCTCCTTTGCTTTTCAGCAGGTTGACACACAACAGGAACGAGAACAAAAGCTGGAACAACAACACAATACATCTAAGCTACAACAAGGAACAAGTCGTTGTAGACGTTAGTGCTGGTTAATTAATTCAAGCACAGACGTTGTTGAGCCACGGACGGCAACCGAAAGGTGAATGTTCTTGTTTTTGGCGCGCTTTCACCCTCCCCACTGAGTTGGAAAGCTCTGGTTTTGGCATTTACAACTTGACGTTACGGACAAAAGGTCGATAATACGCGCCAGAGAAGATAACCTTAGACTTCCGGTTGCCGTCCGTGGCTCAAACTACCTGTTACCGACGCCTTATCTGCAATAAAACCTTGTTATGTACACATCATAGGAGAGTTATACATAAAGTGTTAGGCCATCTCAGGTAGTGCGAATGCTTAAACAAATCTTAGCATAAAAAATAATGCCAAAAGTTGGTTTTACCTTGTCTTTCTCAAACAGTGAGCGGCACACATTACAGTACAGAGAGTATGTGAAGTGATTCGTCAAATTCTCCAGTCTGTAGACACAACAAAGGTTATATGAACATACATACAGAAACTTCATTCAAACTCGATTACTTCAGGCTAAGAGTTGGTAAAAGAACCAAGAGCACATCTATTTACTGTATCCTTACAACTTACAATGTTCAAGAAAATATAGACACAGGCTATGCTGCTCGACATGTTTTATGTATAGCGTACTCAAATATAAACACAAGCTATGTTCCACATGTTGATGTATAGTACCCAAAGAATCCCCCAGTCGTATTATCCAATCATTCCTAAAGTGATCAGGTCAGCTTTCTTAGATTAGTCTTAGTTAGCACACGACCCCGCAAGCATCGTGTCAAAATAAAGGTGACTGATTGAGGATATGATAATTTTTGGACGCAGGATTCTGACCAATTGTATAACACGAGGCAAGGAAATTAAACTATTCTTCGCGTTCTTTTATTGCTTACCGTTGTTCCAATATTTCGGATTTTTCAGAATTGTCGATAGATAGGATGAAGAGATTGATGAACCAAGTGAGCGAGTACTGGTACATAGGTTCAATATTGGCCAGATCAGCAATGGAGAAGAACAGTACAGCTGAGTGAGTGGCAATAGGTGTGTAACCCATGCGGGTGTTGTCAATCTTCTGTTCTGTTTCCTCTGCTATGGCCTAAGCAGCAACAAATCAAATCACATCTCAGATTAAAGCTTTACAATTTAGGATAATGAAGATTAGGTGGAGAAAGTACGGTTGTGGACTGACCTGTTTTTCGGAGATTTCGTTCGCCAGCACCTTGGATGAAGACAGCACATTGATAGCAGTTTCATCTTCCAGGATGTTCCCTTCAGAAGAAGACAATACTTCCAAAATCTTATCTTCAATTTCCTTTAGTTGCCTGTTGAGACACAGCGCGTTAAGTACATAAGTTAAACACAAGTAATCACACAAGTGAATGAAACTTAGAAGTGAACACACCTCTTATTCTCTGCACTCTGTATAATAAGTGCATTCTTCTCTTCCTCGAGCTCAGGCCTCTCTCGTGCCACTACAATCCCCAGCAGTTGATCCTCGAGTCCCTCAGGTGTGATCATAAAGTTCAGCAGTGTTACCTACACACAGGTACATACAACACAATCAATTACTACATCGACAGCACACATGCAGAGCAACATTACTTTACAAGACAAAATTCATCTGTTCATTGGGGTCAGTTTACTACACTATGAGAAAATAGAGCCGGGGAGGGACACTTCACAAAAATACAAACATGTCCAATTTCTATGTGGAAGAGATTTGAATGCGTACAATACTAACAGTGTCATGCCGAACCAATTGTAAATAGAGCATACAGAGAAACTTGATTGGCACATGATTATCAACCGTATGCTACACGCTCAACTTGCAAACAAGGATTTGCAGCTTTTATTATACATCTGTTACATGTAAGGTGCGTTATCGGGGGCGTTATAACCGGTTACCGTATGTAATATGTATTGGCTGGTAGTATACAGTAAACAACGTAAATATCGGAAAGAAAACGAACAATGTAAGAACAACAGTGATTTTCTTGTCAGGGTTGTACGGCGTCTTGTTATCCAATTTGGGCAGTGAGATGGGATACACATCAAGTGGTCGCTTGCCGCGGAGGTTAAAAACAATAGAAAATTTCAAACATCACCCTATAAGTGGTCGCGGTCGCTTACTAGAGATGCCGACTATAGTAATTTTACTAGGATAATTTTGGGCCAAGAAGCGAACAGTTTTCCGAGAGCGAAGCTCGAGGAAAACTGTGAGCTTCGAGGAACATCGCTTACGAGAGGTGGTCGCACTGCAGGGAGGTTCCACTGTATACAGGGGTGTGGTGCTAAGAAAATATACTTCAAAATAATGTTAAATGTAACCTCGTTTACTTCTTGCATTCAACAATTCAAAGACATGTGTTATTTAGTGTACTGTTTCCACAAAGTCTAACATAGTTACATACCTTAACAGCCGTCTCTGGAAGGTAATGTGGATTTCTAAGCTTGGTTGTTATATAGAACCTGAACAGGGCAAGAGAGTTCACAGGGTTAGTCACAGTAAAGCAAAGATTAATTAGGATGAAATCCCTTTATTTAATCACTACTAACGTCTTTCAATTTACTTCATGTTCGCAGCTTTGCAGTTAAAAAGAAAAATCTCAATACAACAGGGGAGATTGGAAAAAACATCGAGGCATCCTCCCCACAATTAGATGTTTAATGAAGTCAAAAAGGCAGAACTGACCTGAAATCCTTGGAGTATTCAATAACACTGTCACCAAGCTTGATGCAGATACTGCCGCCTTGTTTGAAGGTCTGTTTTAGAAGCAGTGGCTCTAAAAGTGCATCCAGCTCCTCGCCAACGTTTTCTAACAAAACCTAAAATAGCAGCAGCCATGACAGACAAGAAGTCGGTGAGTAAATAACACTAACAAGTCTAACAGGAGCAACAGGTTAATCAACATACCAGAGTATATCAAACAAGTCTAACAAGTCAATAAACCAACGAGTAAATCAACATACCGGAGTATGGTAATTGTATTGGTAATGGTATTTATATTGCGCATTTTCCAAAGTTCAAATGCGCTTTAAAATTCAACTCAGGGGTGAGATCAGACATCAGCTCATAAAGGCGCCTATGGCAGCCGCTATCAGTTCATTCATGATCTCACCCCACCCATGAATACATGCGAACAGGCCAGACCACAACACCGGGGACTAAGTCCCCTACTCTTTTCGAACAGTGATGTGGGTTCTTTAACGTCCCCTACTAATTCAGTATGAGAAGGTGTAGGAGACAAGTATCAAACAAGTTAATAAACAAACCCAAAGTATATCAACATACCGGAGTATCAAACAAGTCAATAAACCCGCAACATACCGGAGTGCCAAACTGAATACAGTTCTCCAGTGTCCTGACATAATCAGCGTCTGTCATTTTAATCACATGCAAGTTGTTTTTCCTCTCCATGTTTTTCACCCACTTGTTGGCCTGACCTTGTGGATCAATCATCAATGGCCAGCGGTTGGCATTGCTGTAGGAAAACAACAATTCCGCTGGTGTAAGTCAGTTTATAAAACAAGAACAAAACAAGGAAAGAAATATATGGTTTTCTTGCCGGCTGAGCCTGCAAAGGAGGCGAGAAATAAGGTTCTCACACACTGAATGGGGGACTGGGTAAAAGACAGGATATCAGGTATCACGCTTGGGCATGTGATCCAGTTTTTGTTTTCTTGCATACGGCTATAGCAACAGCTTTCCCTTTCTCCCAGCCATTTGCCAGTCATATACATGTTGGGGTAGTACGTTTTTGTTTTTCGTTATGAGCTAGAAGTCTCTGATATACTCTGTAAGCTTTGGTTGATAGTTGTCAATAAAGTGCTGTTGCATTCTTGTGTGGCAGACAAATGGCATTCAGTGTGTGAGAAAACAGCAGCATGATGAGTCAAGGTCACAGTACCTGATAATGATTCCATTCTCAATAGAGAAGCTGTCAGTCGGCAGGCCAGCTATGTTCCAGTCCCTTATCTTCACAGGGTCACCAAGAGTGCCTGTGACCGAGAAGTCATCGGAGCAAGGGATGTTGATGCTCCGGCAGGCTTTCACCCATTCTGCAGTTTGTTCCTGCCTGAAGGCAGCCGTGAAGGCGCCTAAGTAAGCCACTACTCCAGATGATACTAACACATCTCCAATCAGATTGTCAAACTTCACACCAAGCTGCTTGGCTACTTCAGTCCACCTTAGGAAATCACACATGTTACTGTTTTGCTCTTATGCTATGAGCTGCTGATACAGCATGCAGCTCAGTTGGAATAACACTGCCTGTTGGACATTGGATTTGGTGCACAAGATATGCAGTCACACAAAATACTGTAACCCACAACACCTGCAGGACGTTTATTTCATTTTCGTTACGATGTTTTTCTTTCAAAAAGTTTCATTTTAACAGTAGAACATTAGAAAATAATTAAAACAAAATAAACATTTACATCATAACGTTATTTGGGGTAATTGATTTTAATTGGGATGCAAATCCTGTTTTTTTGACGAATTCAATAATGCAAAGAAATATTATACAACAACATGAAGAATGTTGGGCAGAAATGCCATGAAATATATCTTCATTGTACCTTGTTTTTTCTCCGCCAAGACCACCGATCAATTTCTCTGCACGTTCAAGTTTCTTGGTACAAAGGTCAACCTTTAAACAAAGTGAAATCGTTTAAAATAACGACGGACACAGAAACACGAAAAACAAATGTTGCTGTAACAAAACACATGATATGCTCGTACTTGTTTTTCCAGATCTGCCTTCTTCTTCACATTAGCTTCGTACTTCTCTTGTAGTCGAGCAAGCTTATCTTGAACTTCACGAAGAGCGGAGCGTTTCTTATTCAAACTCTGCCGAGAAATATATGAACAGTTCAGTCAAAAATTCATTCTGCTCGGCCTGGCACTGTAAAAAAGTGGCCTAAGCCATTAGCCTCCCAAAACAATGTTTCTTTGTAGTTATCAGTGTAAATATTTACAGTAGTCTGCTCATACAGATAAGTGCCTTACGATGGTCAGTTCCAGTAGCTTGAAGCGACTAGGTATAGAGAGGTAAAGTGTGACGTCACAAACTTTCAAATTATTTGTATCAAGCCTCAAAATCCTATCATTAGATAAAGATTGCTGCTGTATGATCATGATCAGCCACAAAATTTCAACTTGTTAGCACGAATAGAACAGAAGAAATAGAGGTTCAAAGTTTGGTACCATCCCATACAAACCGCTCTAATTTTGCGCCCGTACAGACAATTAGAAGGGTTTGTATGGAGAAATTAAAACCTGAAGTGCCCACATCTCAGCCGCAAATTGCAATGATGAGCTAATTTGTGGCAAGTGGAAATTTTTTGGCATGTTTCCTTCGAATAGCTGATGAAATTGCATAATTTCGCAAATTTAATTTTTGTGACGTCATAACTTTAGTTTGCCTGAACAGTTTGTGTGGGTAGAGACCAGCAGTGTGAGAGTAGTGAGCTAGTATACATTGGCCGGGGGCTCAACACCTTGATCTCTAGCTTGACGCACAATTGAACTTACCTCCATGGCAACAGCCAGTTCTCCTTCAGCTTCCTTGAGAGCCAACTTCTTAGGAGCCACAACCCGCGCCACCCTGGACACCACAAACACAGCAATTCAGTGAGTGTTACTCTTCTGCTGTCAATCTACTTCAAGTTACATCAAACAGTTTGCTAAAACTACCCCTCATTATCACTTAAAACGTCCCAGGTAGCATTAGCACGTTAAACCGCCATCGTGTGAGGTTGCACTGTAAGTAAAGCTTGTAAGTTGCTTAGGAGATGAACAGCATCATTATTAAAAAGTTGCCCATGAGTGAGGAATTATTGAAGAATATATACTATTACTAAGGAATTGGAAATATCAATATCACTTTGGAGAGCCAAAACTGAGACATTTTATATACTGCTACAAGAAAGACAGCGTGCTAAGGTCTTGGCAAGCTATAACAAAAGTCTAGTAACGAAATTATAGAGATGTAGAGAACATACTTATAAATAAATAAATAAATAAACAAACAAACAAACAAACAAACAAATAAATAAATAAATAAATAAATAAATGGCGGAAAAAGTGCTAGGGATTAATAAATCAGTGGCAAATGACAAATGAAAAGACAGAATAGCTCAAAACCAACATTATAGTGGCTAAATTACTTGTAATAATGTTGTTAAAGACGGAAATAAACGGTTTGTGCAGTGTAAGAAGCATTACTCACTTGTCATAAGATTCCATGGCGACAACCCACTTACACAAGCCCTCGGCAGCAGTGGACGCTGATCTGATCTTATCAGGATCAAACTCTGGGTTTGACGTGTATTTTTGTCGGATTGTCTTCATGATTGCTGGAGCAATGTTATCTTTGTCGTAGCTTTGCAGAGATTTCAAGAAGTTCATGTCGCCAAGCACTCTCTTGGAAGGTCCCCAGAAGTCCTCAATTTTCTTGCCTTTAAGCAAAAACAATTTTAATTCCTAGCCGTGTTTATTTTTTCACTTCAACTATTTAAACCTTAATACAACGCAGCAACAGCTGATAAAAAAAATAATGTGAAATATATAACAACAGTACAGAAAAGTGTGTCATAAGTAAGTACTGCTTGTAACCCGAGGGATGTGGGATTACCTGAACCCGAGGGATCCGGGATCAAAATAATGGTTCAAATACTTGTAACCCGAGGGATGTGGGATGTGGGATACAGTATTGATGATTACCTGAACCCGAGGGATCCGGCATCCTTTCTGGCTTGATACCCTTTAAAATACAAATAGCTTCCATGACAACTTTGACGCCAGATGGAGGCTGTTTCATACTTTTCATCACTGTGATATCCTATAAACAAACAACATACAATGCTTAGGATAAATCAAGCCACTTTCTGGTTATGAAATAGGAACACCGTGATATGCTCGTACTTGTAGAACGAAACAAGTCTCAAATCAAAGATAAGGTTATGTATTCAAGATTTCAGGACTTAGTTCTGGTTCATTTGAAAGATGAAGGCGACCCAGAGCTAGACAGACTATCTGAAGACTTAAGGTGGCCCGCGCCTGCTATTTATTGCAGCGGAGGCTCCCTTTTTTAAAACTAATTTTCGGCATGAAAGCGTTTAACCGATTTCTGTAATTTTTGGTGATCTAAACAAGGAATCTTCAAATTATAGAAGGCTTTTAATTTACAAGCATATTATTTTGAAGCGAAAATTAAGCAGTGAACTGTGTAGCAATTTCTATGCAGCCGATTTTGTGGAAAGTTGCTCACAGTAAACCTTGAAGTCTTGGAACTTATTGAATGTAATTATAAAAAACATATATCTTCGTTTTATGAAAATATTTGCGTTTTCTTAAAAAAACAAGGTCTTTTAATAACACTTGTATCTCTTAATCGGTTATTCCGATTGCCCTAAAATTAAAAGCCTTCTATAATTTGAAGATTCCTTGTTTAGATCACCAAAAATAACAGAAATCGGTTAAACGCTTTCATGCCAAAAGTTAGTTTCAAAAAAGGGAGCCTCCGCTCCAATAAATAGCCGCGGGCCACCTTAAAGAGACAGCAAGGAAAACAAGAGAATTGAAAAAACAAACAATCGCGTACAAGGATTACGGTGATTTTTTTTTGGTGGAAGTGGACCAGAGACAATAATGCGTTTTGATGGTGGCGTCGCCAGCTGTTGGTACAATTGCCCGTTCCGAAGTTCAAAAAGGGACTGGGCACAATTAATCCCATCACCAGAAAGATCGCATGAAAATGAGTACGTTCATCAAGTTTGGTTATGTTATATTACATAGTAACCAGGTTGTGAGCTGTCAAAGGTCGCCCAAATTCCATACAAACGTCTCTAATTCAGAGATGGCGTCCCCCAAATCCATACAAAGTCTCTAATTTTCTGATTTTTGAAAGCCTTCTACATGGTTGCAATCTAACGAAACAACCTCAAACTTGGTAAACTGACTAATTTTAATGTGATCTTTCTTGTGACGGGCTCCAATTTTTAATTGAATTTAAATTAATTAAAAACTCGTCCCCAGTCTCCATTTGAACTTCGGAACGGGCAATAAGGATACCAAATGAAGTTCATGAACGTAAAATGTGATGAATGAAAGTTTGTCATAGTAACAGCTCTTCAAAAACGGTTAACTGGTAACACAACCCCCTTTACATAAACAAACAAATAAAAGCAGTATATAAGCATACGTGCAGCAACAGATTCTTACCGCTGGAGTGAGTGTGTTGAGAGCAGCAAGGGCAGCCTCTAGGATAGGTATGGCTTCACCCAGGTCCTTATCACATTCATCTTTGATTGCTTGAGCTGCTGCAGCCTGCTTGTTGGCAACTGCCTCGTCTGCTTTCACCACCTATACAACAATAACACCAACCATAATACAACAATGACCTGAGACAAGGGCACAAGAAGGCTAACATTAGGCATAATGTACATCATCGAAATGCTTGTCAACTTATACTTGGGGGAAGTTAGTGAGTTTCTTAATTTTCACTTGTAACCTTCAGTAAAATTGACTGATGCCTTACCTTTTCTTTCTTAGCAACTTCTACAGAGTCTTTTTCGATGATCACCATGATCTCATCAACTTCCTTGCCAGCTTGTATGAGCTGTGGCTGGAGAGCTTCCAGTTCAGCCTGCATTGCTGATACCTGACAGATCATAACATAGACTTAAATGACACGTTTACATTTCAATATGCAAAATCAATGCAATTATTACCTGTGACTGAGCCGACTGCAGTTTATCCAGGCCAGTCTCGTATCTCTTCTTTGCTTTTATCACCTCGCTATAAAGAGAAACATATTCGTTATCAAGATGGCAGCAAGTGTATAGCTCAATACAGTTCAACGGCGTCATATTGACATTGTAGATAAAGAATTTTGTGAAAGCTGCTTACAGTTGTTTCATGTTCAGCAGACTCTTGAAGGTTGAGATGAGTTCCAGGTAGGAGGTTGGTGTGACGTAATTGTGTCTCTTGAGCTCATCCAGGAATGACTTGGACAACTGTCTTGTTCCAGTGTGGAATGTCTTGCACATCTGAACGCAGCCATTCTTCACCTCTGGTTCCATTTCTAGGTCCTCTAAAAATCGCTCAGCTACCACCTGGAGTGCATCGGCTGGCCATGACTAACAAATACAGAGGAAATCAAATGATTCAACTGTATTGATTCAGATATAGTCAAGTCCCGTGAACAACGAACAACGTTAATTCGAGAGGGAATGTTCAGCATGTAGGGAACAAACACACTAATCGTAACAACAATATGGCGGTGTAGGAAGTGAGGATGAACTAACGATCTTTAATCTTTAATCAGATACTCCTAAATCAGCTAAAGCTATACTAGGAGAAAAGGCGAGGATGCATTACTTATATGGCTAACCTTGTGAATTTGGGGCTCATGTTTTCAAGATTGCTTCGGATTCATTTTAACATTTGCAGTTATCTTGTTATAACATGAAATTTACTAGTTTATAAAGTCTTTATTCCATAAATGAACAGAATAGTTCTTCAACTCAATTGAAGAAAATATAATATTATATCTAGTGGATAGTTAAGAGGATGATCCAATTGCTTGTGTGAGTATAAACCTACGGCCATGGTGTTACCTGGAACCAGTCGATGGTACAACAGTTGACAAGTGAAGGAAACTTCCTGAGTCTGTTGCGGAAGGCGTCACCAATGGGGCTCATGGCAAGCACGATATGCAGCTGGTCTCTGACTCGATCAACAAAGTAGTTAAACAGTGCTACAGGGGAACCGTCTGTCTGCTTTGACTTGTCGCGTTGCCTTCAAGGAGAAAATCAACCCTGTTAGTACCATGCTCAACATATCAATTCTCTTTGCTAATTGCCATACATTTCTTTACATGTTAGTTCCAAGGAATTTTTAATAGGGGGGGGGGGGGGGGGGGTCCCAGGGTTTTCCCGAAAATGTCGAAAGTAGAAGGAAATTTTTTGGAAGTAAACGGCAATAGCTATTACTGCCCCCTCCAATTGGGGGTGTTTGGGGGGACTCCCCCAGAAACTTTTTGAGATTTCAGGCTATGAAAAGTGCATTTTGGTGGATCCCCCCCCTCCCCCCCCCCTGGATCCGCCACTGCCAAGAATTCGGTGTTTTATCTCGACAATATCCTCTAGTTTATTTAGCATTCTACTCATCACCAACCTGTCTGCTTGAGAATGTAATGATGTTATGCTGAGAAATTAATCAGTCATGAGAATGAACCCTTTCACTCAGAGTACAACTTCGAGTCAATTAATGTGATTCTAGTTTGTGGATGAAACCATTGTGTGTGACCATTGCAGTGAAAGCTATTGCCGGTAGCTATTAGAAGCTATTGTGCATGGAAGGTAATGAATAGGAAACCCAGAATTTGTTACAACACATTACATTTGTGTTACTAATGGAACATCGTACCTGTCCAATACTCTCATTTTTTCACAAATCTCCTGTTTCTCATCCAAAGGAAATAAATTGGGTACTTCACCGGCATTCAACAAGTTGTTCACATCCTCTAGAAACGATTCCTCTTTAATCTACAAGGATAATGCACAGAAAGTCAAATTGTGAAAACATATAAATACGGTCAGCAGCAAACAACACTAACCTGTGTATCAGGGAACAGGAACACTCCATGCATGTCACCCTCAGCTGTCTTTCTCAGAATCGCCTTTAAGTCCTCACGCCACTCAATTGAGGTGTATCCTTTGCCAATTTCAACCTGAAACAGACAAGGTACATATATGTGTTTAGCATAACCCAGCGGCTGACTATTGGCAAACTCGCAATCTGATTGGCTACACAGGCACCTACTATCGATCGATAGACGGCTCTCGGAGCGCGCGCACAGTTTTTCGTGCATTACAGCCAAAAATAATAAACAAAACCGTCAATAAATCAGTTTTATCGATATTATATATTTAATAGATCAGCCACTGGGTTATGCTAAAACAATTAGACGGCTCGCTCTCGGTTTCTATCGACTTTAGAAACCTCGAGCTTGCCGTCTAATTGTTAAATAGCCGGCACAAAAAGACAAAAAACACCTTCCAGCAACGATACTACTCAGCTTGTTGAATAACTTTATTTAAGTGTCAATGGTATTTAGCTAAAAAAAACTAATTGGGGACACTATATAGAGCATTCAAGATAAAAATATATATAAATATATGTTACCTGAAATAGGTCATAATCTGCCATGTGTGCAGCTAGTCTGGTCAAACTCTGTCTTCCACTGCCGCCAACACCCACCAAGAGACAGTGACCACGAGGCTGTTTGATGACGCGGGAAATACGAGACACGTGCTCAATAGCAAACCTACAAGAGGCACATGTCATGGTTATTACTAAATCAACACAGATATCACAAGCTCAATGTTATCCTCCCTTACCTGAACAACACCAAGTTCATGGGCTTCTTGCTCATGTTGTTAAATTCATCTAGATATGTCTCCACCACAGAACGTAGCTTGTCCAAGTTCTTAACCTCTACATAAGGCTTAGGGTCAGCCTTGGGGTCGGTGAAGTCACAGTATATTAGACTTCTTAAGTCGTCCTCCTCCACTCGTCCATCTTTATTGGAATCAAGTCGTTCAAACAGCTTGTCAAATTCAACACCCAGGTGAGGTTTACACATCTCACGCATGAAGTTGAAGAGCCATTGCCTGTCACTGTTGTCTACCAGCCGGTCATAATACACACGGTAAACCTATCAAAAAACATAATGAGAGTAAAATAGCCAGCACAGGGACGATTAGGTTTATTATTCTCCCTAAAAGAGGGCATTTTTAATGACTATCAGAATTCAAAACCAAAGTAATCCAATTAAGCCAATCACAACAAATGCAAATAATACAGTTGCATGTTTTTGTTTTGAGGTCTGATTGATTAAAGACAATCAGAGGTCAAAACAAATACATGCAACTGGTGCCAAAAGTGGGTTAAAACATGCAACTGGCGCCAAAAGTGGGTTAAAACATGCAACTGGCGCCAAAAGTGGGTTAAAACATGCAACTGGTGCCAAAAGTGGGTTAAATGACATACCTCATGACTCCAGAGACGCTTGAGGTTATCAGGATCTTCAATGATGTCTGGTGTGGACAGAAGAGTACCTTGAATGACCCGAGCAAAGTCTCTTAAGTTGAACAAGTAGTGTGACTTGGCTGGGGTGGGCAGCAGATTCGTCATGGCATTCTTGTATACTTCTAAAGTGCTGTTCACCAGCATCTCGCCAACAGCAAAATATTCTTTAGAAAACCCCCTAAAATATGATATGAACAGATAATTAACATTAAAGGTACCTTTTCAACATGTTGGTTTAGACAAAAAACTCGTTGATACTAAAATATTACAGCCCACAAGTATTGTAACATGCTGTGTGCACATTTGAACTTGTTTAATTCAATGCCATAATTAGAGCGATTTTCAATTGAGTATCGAAAGTAATCTGAAATTGGTTTTGCTTTACTACGTTCTGTGATTGGTTTAAAAAACTCGCGCCACCTACCTCAACCAATCAGATGCTAAACCAAAACCAATCATGGTGTTGGTTTTGGTTTTGGTTTTACGACACTCAAATGAAAACCGCTCTAATCCATCCATGTAATGTAAAGACACAAACCCCTTTTAATTAACAGGGAAATAAACAGACAGTAATTGCATTTAGAAATATCTTTAGTATAAATACAAGTATGTAAGTTGTATATAAGCTATACATGATCACCTTGTGGTAAGATGCCAGTCCATGATCCTGCCGAATATTTTGATCATGGTGGTGTCATCAAATGTGGTGATGCTGATGGTGTTGAAGTGACGCAGGAATCGAGGTGTAACAGGATTACGGCCTCCCCCAGGAGGGCCCATGGCACCTACCATCTGAATATCAACCAGGTGGATAGGAGAAGTGTCCTTAAGGTCATACCTGTAACATAACAACAAACATTCTCAACACATGACATTGAACATTGTTTAAAATAACAATGTTTGCAATCAATCAGACTAATTACCAGTTCCAGTGATCCATCCATTGACGTAATAGTTCGATTGGAGGCTGGGCACCATACACTTCACGTGCCGGCATGTTCAAGTCATCAACAAACACAACCTGTAATTATACAAGCAAATGATCACAGCTTATTAGATGCCCCCCGCCTAAAAATAAATTCATTATGATAAACTTAAGAACATAAATTGCCTTCTGCTACAGTGGAATGTCGTCAAAGGAAAAAAAGAAAATATGCAGCGGTTTAATTTATATTTGACAAATTTGCCTCGTCTCGATCTAACACTTATTTATTTAGATGTTTACTTGTTTACTGGGCATTGTTAGTAAGATACAGAGTTGAACAGTGCATTGTACACTCACCGTTTTCTTGCCCAGTGGAGGACCAAACACCCCTTTACGCCTCTTGTCCAGTTTAGACATGATGATGTCTTGAGTCTGTTTAGCTGTAGTCTGGGCTGAGAAATTGATCAGCAATGGCTTGTACGTGTCAGAGAGGTTCTTCAACAGAAAGTTCTGTTGGATAAATAAAACAAAATTAGAAAACGTATCATGTCAAGATACAAATTTTGAAAACACTAAATCAAATGCTGTGATATTTAACATTATTACTCAATCACGGTAATTGCATTCAGTGCATATGTTGTGGTTTAAATTGGATTTTGCTTTGAAAGTTTTCAAACCAGTTTTAAACCATAACAATTTATACATTCACATTAACAAGCTTTAACAAGTAAAAAAGCCTTTAATCAACTGTCCTTGGATCTGTTATAAGGAAGTTATGAAGTGATGTGAGCATGACAGTGCAAAAGATTCAAACATCCACCCAAGGTTCATGTTTTTCTCTACTTATTGAGTGCCCTTGTAATTTCTTTGCAAAGCATGGTTAACACTTTTTATATGGGGTTGTATTTAAATTCAAGCTAAGTTAAACGCTCGACAATAGGGGCCAGCGGTATCCCGCACGATCGTAGGGTTGCGGGGTGGCCCGGGGGGTTTTGCAGGGCCCTTGTTGTCTTGCTCTCCCGTGGATGTCAAGCCATTTCGAGCGTGTTGCCTTTCGTTGTCGGCGCTCGAAGTTTTTTGCTCCCGGCCCGTCCCTCCCTTTAGGTAAGTATAGGGTGAGTATGTAGTTGGTTCCACTGATTATCAGTGTGACGGTGTCTGGTGGTTGCCGCTCTCAGGGTTGCCATGGTTACCCTACGCGCGCGACTCGTCTTGCATGTCGCTCCACCAACCTTACAGGCACCTCTCCCAAGCTCATCTGTTGTTGATGAGTTTAATTGTTAATTATATAACAGCAAACTGACGATGACAGAAGTTTCTGTCGAAATTTGCTATTACTAATTTTCGCCAGAATATGAACAAGTTATAAAACTTTCTAAAGTGCGCATGCACAAAGTAGTGACAACACTGTGCTTTACACTCTGACAAAACACACTCAAATTCAATGCACATTAATGGAGCTATATTACATATACGAATCAGAGACGAGCAGTACTGACCGTGATGTAGACGGATTTGCCAGTTCCTGTGGGCCCAACAAACAGACAAGACTTCTGATGAGACACAAGCTGCTCCATAAGGAATGTATACCGCACTGTATCAACAGTTGGTACAATGATCTCATTGAATGCCATTTCCTGCAGAATACAATCAGCTTATATCAACCTTGTATGAATTGTGATCTCCAACTGCAGTGACTAAACTTCTCTTTATGATCTTATAACAAATTCAAGCAGGCAGCTTATGAGACACCTCAGGAAAAACATAGAACCAAATTATTGCAAGGAAAACTATGGAAAACTACTAAAAGCAGTAAGTGACTAAAAGGGTTGATATGTCATACCTTAGGAATAGGAGGAGCATCTTTGATTTCCTCAGTCCACAGTTCCCACTTGCCCATACCCTACAGAAGCAAATCATACATTAACCCAATACTACAAGACTTGTAAGTAGTGTAAGTAATTGTATTGTAAGTATTTTTTCAATAAAAAAACAAACAATGCTTGTCAAAAGTCTTTGGACACTTCACCACTTCACCTACATGTTAATGGTCTTCACTTCCCCCTCCCCACCCCCAATACAACGTTGAGTTTTATCCATGCAACCTTGCGACAATATTTCAATATTGTTATGGGGGTTGAGGGATCGGAAAAGTGAATAATGACTTCTCACTTCAAAAAACTTTGCAACTGAGTAGTATTTTGTGTCCCAAGGACTTTTAACGAGCATTGCAGTCAATCAAACAAGCCAACACCAAGATATATGTATAAAGCAAAAAACACAAAGTTATAACATAACACACACCGGTTACAAAGGATAGCAGTGCACTTTACCTCTTTGATGAAGCGGTAGTCATAGACCATTCCCTTGCTAGGGAAGGGGCAGAGGAAAGGGCGTGGCGGTGGATCCACTATCTCCAAGATGTGATACTTGCTCTTACTTTCCAGTGACAAGGGACCCTACACAACACATAACATGCACTTAATGGTCAATTACAATTCACCCTTTGAAAAAGATTCATTCTTAATAATAAATTTAACAAAAAAGACACAAGATAACGAGGTTCTGACATGCTGAAACAGAAACTTAAAAAAACATTTTGGAGACTTCATTGTGTCCAAAACAAGAAGTATCTGTCAAAATGACAAATTCATCGTTTTTATAATTACTGCAAGAAACTATTATAATACTACACAAAAAAACATCTGCTATTTGGCATAAGGTATTACTGTACTACAGCTGTATGTCAAAGCACTACTATTTGCTTGTAACTCAAGTACATATATATTTACCTCTACAATTTCTCTCAGTACTTTGTCAAAATCTTTTCTTCCACGAGCATCAATTGAAGCACCCAGAGACCACACACAGGAGAACAGGTAGATGCACTGATATGGATGTAAGGAAAAACAAGTAATGTCATGAAAACATGAAGATAATTGGGCATGATATACATCAATTAAAGTGCCTATAACCCCCAAAAAATATTTTTGCCCCAAATGAATGCTTATATTATACTAAGCAAAATTCCGTAAAATTTTTTTGTTTTGGTTAAAACGGCAATTTTCTATGGGCCGGGCAGGAAGTCTGCGGGAGGAGGGAGAGGGATCAAAGTGAGGGATGTTTTCCCCATGGCCAAGTCAAAGGGAGACTGAGACTAGTGACGTCATTCCAGGCCATTGGCGCCAGTTTTGAACTGGAAAGCAGAGGAATTGATCTTGATGGGTATTACAGAATTTTCGTCGAATGTCAATGTAATAACTTTTTTCTGGGTAACCTGAAATATTATACGTTTGTTTAATTCATTACGCTATTTTCTACGAGAGCTGTGGAATTGATTCGGACTATAAATTCGCTCATGTCTATACGCTTTATATCGAGCCGAACTCACAAAAATGTCACGCAACCTCCCGTCCAAAGACACTAAAGTAGCTTGAATACTTGAAAAATAATTTCTTACAACTTGTGTTAAAAATATAATATTATGAACTAGGTAGGGAAAGATTATCATGAGAGACCGTCCGCGAGCCCAAATAAACACCAGTCCACGCGATGTCGCTCAACAGGGAAATTATGACATTTACACGGCACACACAGCTGAATTGAATGAACAGAATCGCTTCACAGGTTTAAACAACGATGGAAAATACTGAATTGGCTTAAGTATTTGCATGGAAGTTCTAGAACGAAAGTCTGGACTCATGTATGAATTATTTGCGGTGGATACTCGTACGGAAGCCGGGCGCTATTCAGACAGTAATCTTCTGAAGCTTCTGTTCGAAGTTACGATTCGATTGGGAATATCTTACTTTGCTTTTCATGAAATAATGCTAAAGCCCGAAGATGTCGAATCTTTTCGGTGAGAATCTGTCCTCCTTTGATGTCGCCAGATCAGTAAAGTATAAACAAATTCGAAGTGCCGTGAAATGTGTCGATTGTTCGCGTGGTATAAACACTGTATAAACAGACTGAGCAAATTAGTCTGAATCAAATCAGCCGTGCTCACTGTACTCGAATCGCTTAATGCATCTTAACAAAGATAATATTTCGCTGCAGACTCGCCGATCGATCAACCCAGAAAACTTGACCATGAAATCTTGATCTCTGAAGTGCTAAGAGCAATGGCAACGGCAAAGAACGGCTCGGCTCAATTTTGCACGCATTTCTAGCTCAGAACGAAGACACAACTCAAGGCTCGTGAGCGATCGATTGATGGCCTGGAATGACGTCACGAATTGTGCTAGATCCAGTACTTTCACGATGGTTCTGCTACTCGGTCATGTTTTTAAATAATGCGATTTTCCGAGACTTTGAAAATTCATAAAAAATCGCGGTTTCAACCAAAAATATTTTTCTTTTCGGTGTTCTGCTCAGAAAAATGTATAGATTTTTTGGAACAAAAAAACGTTTTTGGGGTTATATATAGGCACTTTAATTTGGATGAAATACTAGTGATGAATATACCTCAAGCCAAGCAGCAACTTCTCTCTCATTAAGCTCTTTAAACTTCTGTTCATCTTGGAACTCATCCATCATGGTGTCCATCAGGTTCATGTGAGACTTCACCATGTTAGTGTCTGTTGTGGGTGACAGTTCCTACACAGCACACATGCATTCAGTTAACAAATCTTCAACTTCAATTTTTGTTACATTAATTTATTTTAGTTTAATTATTTAGTAGATGATCTAATCAATCACCATATGTGTAACTAGCCTGTTTCTCCAAATGGTCTTTTCCTTACACTAGATGATTCAATGTCATTCCCAGGGTCTCTCTTCTTCCACCCCCAAGAACTCTTGTTCTCGCTCTTGGGGGTGGCAGAAGAGAGACCCTGAGAACGAGGTTGTAGATGATTAACCTAACTCACACAAGGAATAGTCTTACATTACAAAATAAATGACATAAAATGGGCGTATGGGAGATTCATGAACGTCACAGTTTTTCAGTGTTTTGTTTCATGTTCAACGTAAAGTAACACAAGTCAACATGACAACAGTAATGGCAGAATATTACCTTGAATCCTCCTTTGCGAACAAATTGCAACAGTGCTTCCTCCATCCTGTCAAACAAATCTTTAATGAGTTCCAGGTTCTCCTCATTCAGTGTCTTGGGAAGAGTACTAAGCCATGACACAAGCAGCGGTTTCCATCCTAGCATGTGAGGTTCCATGTAGATCATACCACAACGACTCACCTGTAACCACAAGTGCAATGACTATATTAAATGATGATGAATAAATGTGTGCTCTTATACGGGATGGTTAGGTGTTTTGCATGAGCACCTAATCATTACCAGTGGGCTGGGTTCACAGTGACCTTCTAGTTCCTCCAACTAATTGTTCTGAGCTACAGTAGGTCTGCAAGTATGTACGTGCGTATCTGCACGTAGGTATCTATAATTAACTAAAGTTTGATTCAGAATATGGGCTTGAACTTTTACAATAATTTTGATGTTTATCTTTGTTTTTAATTAGTGTCACCAATTAGTGTGTATAACGCTAGAACGACTGACACTTAAATAAAGTTTTAATACTACCACTACTACTGCTGCTACTGCTACATGTAGTATAACAAGTGCATAACTTACAGTAGCTGGTGAGGCAACCTCCAAATCCATTGGCTCGAATATCAAGTTAGTGGTCGAGGCAAGCTGGATAATTTCTCCACTGTTTAGACAAAGCTGAAGAACAATTGAAGTCACATGATTAAACATTGATACATCTCAGCAGATGGTTTGATGAATTACCTAGTAAGTTTGCATAAATTAAAACAAATACCAGAAATGAAAGAATGTGACTTACATGGAGATTACAAGACAAACTATGATAATTGTATTGTTTACCTTTTTGTTGTCATCCAGTACAGTGTTCATATTTTCAATCCACACAGCATCAACAGGTCCATCAAAGATCAACCATTTACGGTCTGGAGTCTGTGAAGACAAAGCGGTTACCATTGTCATACGCAGTATTACATACAGTACTTACAGTTGAGGTAGTACCATCATACATTAACAGTGTGTTCAGAACAGTTGTTATGTGTAAGTATGGCATTACCAACACATTTATCACATAAAGATTATGCATTACCACTTAAATTATGATACCAACACATTTATCACATAAAGTACGTACTGTTGAGGAAGCAAATGCCCTGTAATTGACAGCCAAGACTCCATCTGACCACTCATGAGAGACAGGATCAAACTGTCCATACAGCTGACCCATGGTGATGGCTTTAGGGTTGATGATCACCATATGGACTTTGTTCTCTTCCATCAGACCTTGTTCTGCGACGTCACTCAGAGAACGAGCCAGCACACGGTAAGCACATGTCTTGCCACCAAATGGCTCACCAACGATCATAAAACCATGACGCACAATCATCATCTCATAGATCTAACATGATCACAAGAGTTATAAAAAGTAAATTTTGTGAAACATGCATCAAGGAAGTCCGTCTGTCCGTCCGTCCATCAGACAGTCAGTCAGTCAGACAGACAGTCAAACTGAGCCTCTAAAATGATAAAATTCAGTTAGGGAACACCTCACGTACTGGAGATAAAAGGAAGGCAAACCAGTGAAGAGTGAATGAGAGTTTGTCTGGTAAATTAATTACCATACTGTTTTCCCTGTAACTGACCTGTATGATCTTGGTGAGGAACTGGTCTGCCATCTGTAGGTTTAGTGCCTTACAGTTTTCTTGAACAGCATTTGTCAAAATGGTGTAATCAGGTTTAGGCAGCTTAACACCAGGAAACAAATCTGAAGTGATTCCCTTAAATGAAACAATAAGCACAGTAAATCATTTATGGTCTTACAACAGAGTGTGCCAGTTAAGGTCATTCCATTATAATAGAACTTACAATAGATTTTCATTCAACCTTGGTCTGATTGATCATTGCGATGTAATGTTTAAAAATATAGAACAAAAAGAATACTAAGTCACCAGTCCCGCGAAAGACATATGGCTGATTATAAACACCTCATAATTCATTACAATATCAACTATGAAAGACGCATTTGTTCTGGATAAGCTCACAGTTTCAGTGATTATTTATTTTTATGCAATGGAAATTGGTCTATACTCATTGTATAGAACATGATGATTGCTAGACTGATATATGTGGGGGAAAAAAAAAGATAGGTCACCATGCTGGCAAGCATAGCCACAAAGAAATAGCTGACATGTTTTAATGTGAGTACGCTAATTACACGCGGAATTATGCGCAGTAACGATGCGCAGTGTAATACTAAGGAATCACCTTGGTTACTTACTTCAAACAATGGCAAATCATGAGCCAAGAACTTAGGCAAGTTGACATCATTGATGGAGCGCAACATCAGTATGTCTTCATTCTCGTCTGGATATTTCAACTAGAAATTAAAAACAGAAATCAATTACATCTAACAAGTTCCAACATTGATCAGTTCATGATAAAGGTTAAACTGTCATGATTCATTACAAGCCTGCAAACAACAACCCGTCATCGGACAATATTATTGTTTGTAAAATTTATAAACTGTGGTGAAAACTTTGTCTGAAGAGACTGACTACTAGTCCCGTCAACATTCATTGTCCTTGGACTGACAAATGACTTGCAGTACCTTTAAGTTTCCTGCAGCAGTAAGCACAGACTTGACAGCTCTCATGCCGTAATCGTAGTGATGTTGAGATGACAGCTGTTCAGAGCACAGGGTGTAAGTGGTGACTATTTTCACAGCCAGGGACGTGCCTGAAGAAGACAATCATAAAATATTCTTGGATTAATGCATTTAGTACTATCCACAAAGTGCACGTTACACTGCACAACCAAAGCGACTAGATTGTTCAAGATATTACACTGAAAGCAATTTTCTACATACATTCACAAAACCATACGAGTACAGTGATATTTCAGCAATCAATGCATAATCTGGGACCATCATAGCCACTGTTCTGAACAACGCCTACAGAAAAAAAGGTAGTAGAATATTAGAAAGAAGTAAGACATGTCAATACTTCACATACTGATGTTGACAATACCTTGAGGTTGTCAGGTAACTCAGACCTGCCAGCATAGCCTGGGTTCATGGTGATAAATGTAGCACAGCTGGGGTCCAATTTCAGTTCTGTCCCCTCAAACAGGAGCGTGTCTGAACCTGAGTTGATACCTGTATGCAATTAAACAAATGTTAGTTCAGGTTCACCATACATACGCTTTGTTGCACAGTTAACCTCACAAAACGATAATAATTCAAGCTTTATAAGTGTTATCATACCCATTTGAATGGTTAGAATCTGCTGAGCAACCACAGACAACACCTCCAGGTCAATTCGGTTGAATTCATCAAAGCAAGACCATGCTCCACATGATGCCAAACCCTGTAATCAAATATTTATGAAAATATTAATCTCAACAGTGGTTTCATCAGAGGAATTGACTGAAGACAGGGCTGGAGCCGTTACCAGGACCTACAAAATCTTACCTTCATTTAGTCAAATGCTTACAAAGAAAGGAAGAAAGAAAGAAAGGAAGGAAGGCCAGCCTGTATGTCGACTCAACTCAGAAAAATTAGTTCTACAACATTTGAAGCTTTTTTTCCAACCAAAGCTGTGCCTATGCTAGTCTGATACCGGGATATAATTGGGTGTTGTACATGCATGTTCTTGGCAATACGTTCAAGCCAGCGTAAAGAGGCATGTTACAAAAGCTACCTAACCTTTTAATCTAGCTATTACCTAGACTGTTACAGAAATACAAGTATCGACATGTATTGACACTGTGCTTACCTTGAAGAACTTGCCAAGTGCAATGTAATCCAATCCATCAGAACAGTTAAACACAACACACTGTTTAGCAACAGCTTTGGCCAGATCCTTGGTGGTTTCAGTTTTGCCAGTTCCTGCAGGACCCTCCGGGGCACCTCCCAAGTGCAGCTGTAGAGCTCCAAACAGAGTCCTGCATGATAGAAAAGTACAATTATTATTATTACAACATTCAAACTGTGCATGGACAATGCTGTTCTGCTCGGCGAGTCTAAAGTACAGGTCACAGTTACAGGTCACCCTCAGGCTAATCCTACCCCTAACCCTAAGGCTAAGGCCAACCCTAACGTATAGGGTTGGGATTAGCCTTAAAGTTAGGTTAGGGCTAGCCTGAGGGTGACCTGTGACTGTGACCTGTGAATATTAGTTAGAACCAAGCAAAATAGGAACATTTTATGAAGTTTGTAATATTATTTGTGTACTGTCTGTTTACCTATAGCATCTGTCTGTGAGAGGGGTGATGACCAGGCGTCCTGAGTTACCAAGGTACTCATAACCATAAGCCAACTGGGCACTTATCATCCTTGTCATCACATTCTCCTCCTGGAAAACACATGATAATTTAATAACAAAATATTGCACTGTATTGATCCGGAAACAATATTATACCTCATAATTTTCTGGGGAACATTTTTAATAGACCAGTCTACCACCAAAGGGTTTCTCACAAATAACAGCAGATTGGTCGAAGAATTTACTAGTGTGTTAATTAACCACTGCAGTGACTGTATATTTGCAAGACTGGACAAGTGCGAGTCACTGATTGCAGCATGCAGAATCTTCTGGTTAATCCAAAACTTCTTGATTGTTACTGGACTTAAAAGGTGCAGGGAGCTTGTTCTGCTTATACAAAGATTCATTCCACGATCCAAAGCCAGTAAATAACACAGCAGAAAATAATCATAGCAGCATTCATGACATGCAGACCTGTAGATAATTGAGTTGTATACCTCTACATAGTATCTCAGTTGTGCCAACCACTCAAAATCATCATCTCTTTCAACACCTAAAATGCAACATGAACAATTAAATACACTGTATTAAAAATAAATCATGTAGGAATTTGAACAATCAGAAAATTATAACTTACAGTCTTTATCATAGAAAGTAAGTATCATAATAATGCCGTGTACAGTTGAAGACTTGATTTGAATAATGACTCGAGATGGTCCAGAAAAAAACAATATTATTTGATCCATCACCTATCAGCTTTGTATGTTGTGTGCATGTATTCAGCAATATAGTCAACTCTTTCTAAAGCAGAGACCCTCAGGACCAGCTCTAGCTGTCCACCTTAGAGAGTTGACCGCCGTAAAGAGAGATAAGTTACAGACAAACAAGGACAATTTGGCTGGGACCAGTCAGCCATCCATGTCTGCCTTAGGGAGATGTCCGCCTTACAGTGGTGTCCGCTTAGAGAGAGTTGACTGTATATATTTTTTTAAAGTTCAAGAAAGGGTCCCACTTATTGTGCCAGTTAGGCCTGATGGCTTGTTAACTGCACTCAGTCTTGAAGTCTTCAGTCAAATATGTTCCTTGTGGCACTCCTGCTCAGTCAATAAAAACTATTTAGTTACTAGTTGTCTCACCCAGTTGACAGAGTTTAGCAAGCACATCTCTGGCATGTACATCCAGTACCACCAAGGCTCCCAAAGTAGCTCTGTTCTGTTTTGATAGTTTCCCACGTACTAGAGCTACAATGTCATCAATCTGGCTGTTGTTGAGCTGCAGGTAATCACTTAAGGCCTGAAACAACAATCATAACAGTACACATTCAACCAGTAAATCAGGTATGTTTTGCCACAGTTACACTTGTCTAGCAAGTTTTGATTCCCCAGGTGAAGCAATGTTTTGAACCATAATAATTTAATAATAATAATTTATTTATTGACTTGATATAGCGCCTTTTAACATTAAAATGATCAAAAGCGCTTTACATTGAATGAATGTAGCACATGTAGCCCCATCTTGCATGTAACAAGACAGGTGCATATTTTGCTCAAAACAATTTTGTTCACTTGACACCTCACAATCTTTTTAGTGTGATTTTTTCCGCTCTTGTGTTGACTGTCCAGCCTTTCCACTACTGTATGCTAGAAATATGTACAATGCAATATTTTCAAAAGTACATGTATGTGCAAGTGAAAATTGCTAATATATGTACCTGTATAAAAATGCTGTGTTTGATTTTAGTTACTTTAGAGTGGATTTACTCACTAAATCCTTAACTACAGGTACAAAGTAAATAGAACTTACCTGGGCTCCTCCTTTAATTGCTTTATGTATTTCAAGTGTCCAGTACAGCTGTGTCACACAAAGAACTGTCTGTCCTGGCCAGTCTCTCACCCACTTAACTCGCTCTGTCTTCTCATAGGCTTCTGATGCTTCAAAGATGACCTATTAGCAAAAATGGATTTTTACAAAGATATATGAAATTACGCACAAAATTATGCGCACTCCAGAAAGGATGCGCAGTGTAATACCAAGGAATCACCTTGAGTTTTTGGAAATTTTCACATAATTATCAGAATTGTTGCAGTTGGTCAGAACATGGCCCTCTGCAAACAGCTGTGGTTAAAGTTCTCAAATCCATCACAAGAGCTGTTATATAAAACGTACCGGTACTTTACTAGATGGAATACTGTCAGATCAATAAAATCATACAAACCTTTCTGATACTAGCAATCATGTCCTGTTGTAGCTCCAGCAGCCACTTTTCTACTTGTCCTCTGGCCTTAGATGTAGAAATTGTGTCTTTGAGGGTTACAATTTCACCCTCTGAACTCTTCATGTGGGTAATGTCTAATGTGTCTGTAAACTCCAGTGATGCAATCCCCTCAAAGCACTTCTTAAGATGAGGTTGTACTCTAAAACAATCATTGAACAAAATATTTATTTTAATTAATATTGTTTACTATTCGTCTGAGAGTGATGGCACATTTAAGTACTAAGTACTTCCAAATTCTTCTGCTACAGACATGATTACTGTAGATCTCACAGGTGGCAGTGGATTGGTCACATGTTATGAAGAGAACCATCAGACGACACTCAAATAGCATTAACTTGGGTGTCATCAGACAGAAGACACAGGGAAAGACCCAAAGATACATGGCGAAGAATGGTGGAAAAGAAGCGGAATGGATCTGGATGGAGAAATTGGAGCGAGGCCATACAGTTAGAGAGAAAGAGGACAGAATGGAAGAACTTCGTTTATACCCTATGCGAGCGACACTTGGTGCTCATAGAATGGATGATGATGATGATGATGACTTCCAAATTCTCCCAACTCACTGATGTGCTAGCTCTTGTAGGGTTCTCTAATTGATGATCAAATTTAGCCAATGAGCATGCAATAGGTTTCAAGTTGTTGTTAATTCTGTCATTAACTGAGAGTTATTTACAGAATTAATAAAGTCATTATTAAATTATTATTATTAAGATAACTCAAAAGGACTGCAACACAAACCTCTTTGGATCTTTTGTTTCAGAAAGAATTTCCAACAGTTCATCATTTGACAAAAAGAAGAAGCGTGGGAAGTAGAGTCTCTTCTTTTCCAGGTACTCATTCAGTCCCTATTGAAGAGTGTACATTACATTTAATTGGCTTAATTGATCAACCTGACAACAAAGGTAACAAATTGCTTATAAAGTGTAAGTGCTACATGTAGCAATTTAAACAAGCAAACCTTTAAGATGAGCTCAAGCAGTTCATTTGACTTCTTCAAGCGTTCCAGCATCTTTTCAATGGCCACAACAGTGAGAACATTTCGATCCTATGGTGAAGAAGCATTTAGTTTGATGTATAATCATTTTATTGCAAACAATCATATATATAGCATTATTGTGATACATGTATGTATATACATTTTGTATAGAGTTGGATTTATACTTATCTATAAATTCCAATTTCAACTGCAACCGATTTTTCCCATGCATGTAAACCAAATATACTTTTTTCATTGAAATGGCTGCACTGTATATGTTTGTTTTCTGTTGTGATCAGCCACATGGTTGGCTGTTTTTACTGGGAAAAACAATTTTCAATCAATTTGATTGTTGAATATTATTCCAGCATTTCAACCAAAACATGGTTGGAAAAGTGTACTATTTGGAAACTTCAACCAAATCCACCATTTCAATCAAATTTAATGCTAATTGAAAAGGGCAATCAACACGAACCAACCAACTCAGAGACTCAAAGGAGTAGTACCGAATGTAATTAATGGACACCCCCTCCCCTCCCCCCCAATCAATATACATGTAGGTGGGCATGTAGCTGTCAGCCCCCCTCTCCTCGTCTTGTGTTTCTTGGCTAGCGTTTTGGTGAAATGTGAACCGTGGGAACAGGTGAATTTCATTGGCTCAGCTTTAATATAATTACGTTTGTTGACTTAACAAAAGGACCAAACCAAACATTTTCTTCCACAACCTGTGGAAAATCTCGGAAAATATAGATAGTTTGAATTTTTTTTGGAGAGCTACTTATTAATGGCGCATGCCAAAAATTATAAACAGCGCTGCTTACCGAAAATTCTCTCCCGTGAAATCAGAGGCGCCTCGAAGTCTAATTAAATTAAACTAGGCGTCACAGGGTCTGCAGTAATATTTGAGAGGTGAGAACTTTTAAAACATTTTAAGCTAAGATCTGTGGAAAATCTCGAGCAAATGAAGATAGTTTTTCTGTTTAACTGCTCACTGGAGACCGGAGAGAAACGATAACTTACTTTCTTCAATACCAAACTGTTTTGTTATCTACCTCATTTACATTGTACTTGTTGTTAGTAATGCACTACAGAGCTTCAGCGCATGCGTAAAACGGTAAATTCACATGTAAGCACCTTATTCTAGAAAGAAAGCTACCACAAGGAGAGCAAAGCGTTGCCTGAAACAAATATATATTTTGCTAAATACTAATAATAATAACGCAGATAGATAACCCACGTTTTGCGTGGTGTACACGCGTGCCCCACGCAAGAGTTATTAATTAATTAATTGATTATCAAAGTTTACACCTTAGCGAATTAGCGGTTTAGCGGGTTATCGTGAACGACCCCACTCTGATCATCACAAAAGTACATCCTGTACTAATCAAAGGCACTATGTGCCAACTCGTGAATGGAAAAGTAAATAAATTAATTAACATAGAAATATGCAGTAGTACCGGGTAAATGTAGAACCGGGTAAATGTAAGTTGACAGTCTCGTCCTCGATGTTTTTGAGAATCGAGTTTCAAGTTTTGAGTCTGACTCGAATAGGGATTTCGAGGAAACGATTTATTTCTCGAAACAGAACAATAGATTCCGCGCGGCATTCACGCAAGCCGGTGTATTTCGTATTCACTCCAAATCAGTGTTGGTCGGGAGGGAAACTCAAACGAAAAGTCTTTAATCACTGATATTCGATAATCGCCAACTTTATGGGCCGAATATTTTTAAAAACAAGGTTTACACAGGGTTTAACAAAACCATGGCCTAATACGATTTCAAACTGACTGGCCAACCTAACTATATTAACTGTACAGTAAACCCCGTTTATAATTAGAAGGTGTATATAAACACAGACTAAAAAAACATTTAGCGACTTTAATAGACTGACCTGCTTATAAGTTTATTTAGACCTCATTGACTAACTTTTTAGACGTCGTTTAAATATTCGGCCAATATGTTCGAACTGGTTTGAGTTTTATTTTAAAGCAAGTTGCTGTTCGTGAAATAAAATATTTCAATCATTTCAAAACATTCTGATCTTGTTTGTCTAGTCTGTGCTTCGCACGCACAATATAAAATTAATTTTATATGTAAACATTCATTCGTCTTCAGTTCTGTCATACACGAAACTCTTGGACAGAAAAATACTACAGTTATCTATGAAGTTGCAATTCTTGGACTAAAATTAGCTACAGTTAAATTATCAAAAATGGGTTTGCTCTCCTATTAAAAAAAACATATTGAGATACTATGAAAATAAAAGGTAAATCTTATTTTTTTGTCCTCCGTCACGCAACGCTTCCTCGTTCCGATAATAATATTTTAAAATTATTTCAACCATTGCGTATATGATAACATCGTCCATCGCGCTGACTAAGAGTCCATTCGAGTCCATTCGCCGACGTCAAGGAAATATGGAGATTGAGCAAAAAACACTGTCGAGCGTCTAAATAGATCCATGAATAGAAAAGATGAACATAGCCACTGAAACCAGTCATTTGGTGAGTAAATCAAGCCACTTCCAGCTCAAGACAACAAAATCGGTGTCCTCGGTGTCTCGGTGAATCTCATTTGAGCCCGCGATAGTCGTCCATTCAATCAGCGGAGCAAAAGCACAGGGCTCCTGTCGCTCCCGTGTGTGTCCCCCGTGAGTCAAAAAAGGAATCTCGCATCATCTTTTAGGTATCGAAGGTCGCGAGATCGAATCCCGGCGGAGAAAACGTTGTTTTTCCCCCCCGCAAGTATGAGAAACACAGGTACTAATATCAGTTCGCTTTAAATATATACGCTGGAAAAAAAGCATTGAAGGGTTTTTATAGTTCAGACGCAAACAAAAGAAAATATCATATAATTCCATAGTGGACGTGATAGTGGTACAAAAGAAAATATAGAATGATTCAGATAAATTACATTTTATTCATACACTTGGTATAAAGAAGATACAACATTTAACATACTTAAGTGTTTTCCTAAGTCTTGAAGTCAGCAGCTTGGTTTTTAAAAGTTTCGACAGCTTGGGCCTTGATCAGAGCTTGAATCGATCGAAGAACTTCAAACGTGACTCACTTTTAATATTCTAAATGTCTCCTCTTTGGGCGGTCGAGTATTATTTAGGGTTATTTCTTTCAATTTCGAACTCCAAAAAGGTGTCTAATTGTAATTGTAGGAGTGAAAATACCGTGTTGAAAAATAGAAGAGATCCGCGCCAGACGCCATTTTGTTTACTGATAATGCATAAATTACCGTACTACGCATACATTAAAGTTTACAACCTAGTGGCCATCGACCGAGGGATCGAGCGAGGGATCGAGGGATCGAGGGATCGAGCGAGTGAAATTTGTCCGCTATACGCTATAACTTTGTTCATGCAAAGCATTCACTCGTTAAAAAGGGTTGCTCCTAATGGAGGCCGTATGACCTTAGTATCCTGTGCAATTAGGCAGCACAGCAGTCAACATAATTATAATTATTATTTTAAAGTTGAGCATCTGCCAATCTTGTACATGTATACAGTGTAGCTGTATTTGTAGCAGTTAAACATTCTGTTTTGCAGGACCAATTTAAGTTCCTCTGTATAGAGCGGTTTTCATTTGAGTGTCGTAAAACCAAAAACCAAAACCAAAACCATGATTGATTTTGGTTTAGCATCTGATTGGTTGAGTAGGTGGCACAAGTTTTTTTTAAAACCAATCACAGAATGTAGTAAAGCAAAACCAATTTCGGATTACTTTCGATACTCAATTGAAAATCGCTCTATTAAAACCAATATCTTTACTAACAAGCAAAATTATCAAAAGAGACTCACCAAGACTGCCACCTTCATGATCTCTCTCCAGTTCTTATCAACAGTGCTGAATCGTCTGTAATGATAACAAAGACAGTCCATTACAAATGATACTAAATCTACTGTTACATAAGGTTCAGGATAGTGTTACTGACCTTCCCTCTTCAGGCATCTGGGCCATGATATCAGGTGAACTAAAGATGGGTTCTAAGTACAGCCATGTAGCCTGTACCTTAAGCCACTCATCAATGATCTCTTGTGTCAGCATCAGTTTGCCTTCCCATTCCCTGAAAAACAAAGAGAAAAATAAATGGCAATGCGTAACCAGTTGACCCCATTGCCTGATAAAGACTAGCAGTCAAAGCAGTCAAAATGTTGCAATCTACATCCAAGTGACTACATTGTGAGAGAAACAATAATTATACTTTATTATTATTAAGATAAAAATACTTGGTTATATCTAACTAGCTATGTGAATATGCAAGCAATGTTATTTGCTTTTCATGTATTGATGAAAATTATATTAATTTTATTTATGTATTGTTAAATATTTTAGTTTACATAACACAAGGTCAGACTAACAGGCACCTCCCTTAATGATCCCTTCCTATGATAATCAACCATAGAACCTTGTAGTTATATGATTGGCCTAGTTCCCATGTGAGTCTCCAGTAGCTCAGTGGTAGATTGTTTGACCTCTGTACAGAAGGTCATAGGTTTGACTCCTGTTGAGAGAACTAATCTTTTTCATGATAATCAATGTTTCATGGTGGCCTCAATCCAGAACAAATTAGAAATGGCAAATGTTTGTTCTTGATCATGAAGAAAAACCCTGAGAGCAAGTAGGGAACCAACAACAAACACAATCCAGATATGAATCTGGAGAAAATCCCCCAGACAAGAAAGAACCAACAATTACATGAACATACTTGATTTCTGTCTCAAATGGTTTGATGAATGGTGAGCCTCTCATCGTTTGTGTTTTAACAATCTGATCATCTAACAGTGTCTGGATGTCGTCAATTGATGACAAAATGTGAGTTCCAGTTTCACGGTAGGGGATCATGACAAACTCAATCTGAAAGCAAAACATGTCAAATAGGGTTGTTATTTTACATGTAATTATACATACATGTCACCATAACTTTAAATTTGTACCTGGATCATCAATAAAGCTGTGGTACATGATCAATGATGAGCCAGCTCTTGGATGATAAAAAATTAAAGTAACAGATTTCTATGCTGAAATAAAGTGTTGACCACTGCATGTTTTACAAAACAAATGAACATGGAGTAGTTAGTACATACCTCATCCCACTCACGGACCATCTTCTCCATGGCTTTCTCAAGAGAGAATTCCTTACTGGCAGCCTCACTGATGGTATCAAACTGATTCAAGTAGGGTTCAAGATTCATCTCCACCATCTTAGCAAGGTTAGTGTCTTCATCAGGTTTGAGAGGATAGCCCAGAATCTCTGACATCATTTCCCAATGTCTGTCACGAAGTCCTGGATTAAACAACACCTGAACCAGGGGAAGGTGTTCTTTAAACTCATCCACTTTGCCCTTCATCTGTTATCAACAACAAAAAATGCTCAGTTTAAGTATTAAAATTACATGGGAAAGAATAGTGTATACACTGTATATATCTACATGCACAATATTTTATAAATGAATCTAAATCTTGAGTAAGTCTATATTGTATGTGAAGAGGTCCAAATTAAATACCATTCAATGATAAAGAAACAAAATCAGTCTTTATAAGACAACTGGTATAACAAAATTCAATTTGGTATTCACATTGACAGTAGAGTGGTTTGTTTTGGTATACAGCTTTCAGTTTTAGTTGATGACAAACTATGGGCCTTGATCATTCTTGATAAAATATAAACACAGCGAGGTAAATAAGGTGAAAATCAATCCAATTTGATTGTACATGTAAGTTATCTTACTAACCCTTGCTGCAATCTTTTGTGCATTTGGTACATCACTAAACTGTTTCTCCAGCTTGTAAAGAGCTCTCCAGAAGTTCCCAGTCTCTGCATCAACTTTGTCTGGATCCATTGTGCCCCAGGGCCCTTCCATCCACTCCCTGAATACACAACAACCAGCTTACTAAATAGAACTTGTGAACATACACCCAGTCACAATGACTACTGCAACTTTTCTTAGTTGGAAGTGGGTCATGGCTGCTGATTGCTCGACAACGCACGGTTTCTGATTGAAACTTGAACAATTCAGGAAGATTCAGGTCGAGGTTTAACTAGTGAAGGCAACACTGAGTATAACATGATTTTGTGACATTTGGTTTTTTGTGATTACATTTAAAGGAATGTATGTTCCCCTAGCTTTAAAATGACATATTAATATTATAAATTCATTCAAGAAAACATGAAACAAAATGTTCAACTGAGTGTCTTTCTTTGCATAATAATGTTAAGTGAATCTTATAATTTCATAAAATTATACCATGAGAATGCAGCCTTGTGCATGTACAACTCATGATTCATGTACTTTTCCAAATTGAACCTATCTGGGTTCTCACACAAAAGAGTGAGCGAAAAACCCATGGGGGACAAGTGAGGTGGGCGGAGAGAGGGTAAGTGCAAGGAAAGGTGAGTCACCTTCCTGGGCGCAACCCTCTTGCGAGCTTGACTGCTAGAAAGCTGTTTTCCCATTAAACAAGTTCCTGATATCACAAGTTTTTCTAAAATGCAGACAGCATCATTGAGTTACTCACTTGTACTTGTTTTGAAACTCTACTGTTGTTTCATAAAGTTTTAAGTAAGGATTCAAAGTGTTGATGAGCTGCTGTCGTTGAGGATAAGCTGTCACATCCCAATTGAAAGCTTCCTCTTCTTGATTGAAAGTAAGTATCTGAGAAAAGGACAAAACTGATTATTACTTTTTCCACCAGTAGAGCACCGCCACTTCCATTCACATGAATAAACCCATATACAGTTAGCAATGTTACCACATATAAAGAGATGACAGTATTCAGAAATTATAAATTGTTGATCACCTTTTCTGAAGCTGACTCTAGTCTCTGATTGAGAGCTTGTGCCTTTTTCAGATACCGCTGAATCTCTTGCATGTCTCCAAAGGACTGGAACTCTTCAAGCTGCTTAGAGTAGCTCTCTAATTCCTCTACAAACCTCTCACGTCGCATCTGGTTAATAAGCAATATAAAAATGTCAAGTCAACTGAGGATTTAACATCTTTCTTCATCAACTGAGAATGTTTCACAGGCTGTCAATATCTGATTGGTTATCCCATTGTTGACTATTTAACAATTTAAGACTATGAGCCTGCGTTTTCTTTGAGAAAATATTCAATGAGGGGCAGCCGAGTTGACTATTGCTCATGGAAAACAAGAATGAGTAGTGTAATAATAATAAATATTGTTTTAGTAGACACTTTTTTAAACCAAAAGTCAGGATTAGTTTTTCCTTTCAAGGCAACATGTGTGCAATATCGTAGTCTATCAGTGAATAGTCAACATTTAGAGATCCATTTATAATTATGGATTTACAATAGGCCAGGTACAGCAGTAGTATAATATTATTGTTAAAATATTACTTAACAAATAAAGAAGCCAAAACCATGTATTATACTGTCATAAAACACAACGGGAATTTGAGAACACAAGAGAAATTTAGAAAACACAAGCTGCAGGCGAGTGTTTTCTATATTTCTCAAGTGTTCTCAAATTCCCGGAGTGTTTTATGACAGTATAATACATGGTTTTGGCTTCTTTATGTGCTTTAAAATATAAATTTACGCGCGCGAAACGATAAAACACGCTTTTCTATGTTATATACTCTGATAAAACATGGTTTTTAACCAATCAGAGCGCACACAGTTTTCAGTCTATATTTTAATAGTAAATGCTCATGCATGTGTGGTGATATTCTCAGTATATTCAAAACTTGTATTTACTAATTATTAGAATTTTCAAGAAAATAATGACACTGAATTTTTAAACAAGACATGTTTTGACAACCGATGATGATGGACACTGGTTGTCCAAAACATGTCTTGTTTAAAAGTTAAGTGTCATTATTTTCTTTTAATTTCTTTTCCTAATTATATTGTTTATTACATATTTAACTTCTGTATGATAAAACAAGGAAACCTTTTGTACTAAAACAATAATTTAGGCCACTCTACACCTCACTGACTATTCGCTTGTAGAAAACTTCAATTGCTAAGTAACAAATGAAGAGCTTGACTTCAGTGTGTTACCTTGAGGCTGTTTTCATATTGAAGACGGTTTGCATTGATAATCTTTTTGTGTTCTTCAAACACCTCAGGCATGCGGAAATGCCACTGGAACACACTGTTGTTTAGTCGCATGTCTGCTGGAGAAAATGATGCATAGTCCACCTACAAGAAAACAAAACAAACATGTAACTAGTACATATTATGTACTTTCAAAAACAGATTTTAAAGGGGCTGTGTCATGCTATTTTCCGCAACTCTGTTACACGCAAACTAAACTTAAAATACATTGAAACCACAAAATAATGGTTTCAAACCATAGAAAAACAGAAAACAAATACTAGGAAGCCGCAATGAAGTGCGGATGGTCAAAATTGGACAAGATTGAGACGGATTACAAAAAGGCTAGCTTGAAAAACAACGGCCAGTCTTTTTTCACGACGGCCAGTCTTTTTTCAAGTTAAGTACATTTGTGTGAAACAAGTGGTAAATAATGCTTAGAAATCATCTGTGTTTGTTATGTAAGTGAGATGCCATCTTTGAATTAATATTTCATTGACATGTTTGAGTTTATAGCTCGTAAAAAAAAGAATACAGGGAAGAATAGCAAAAAGTAGCGTGACACAGCCCCTTTAATAATAACACAGTTCCAAAGCAGACAATAAAATGCTGTTTTGTACATGTACTTGTTCTGAGAAAATGTCACTGACAATTTTATTACTTTCACTTTATAAATAAACACAATATATATACACAAGTTTATAAAGTGGTCATGTACCAGCACTAGAATCCCTGTAAGTTATTACAATCATTTGAGGTTCAAGTTAACAAAGCTGAATATACATGGGATTATTGTATGCATATATAATTTTAAAACATAGTTCAAAGTGCTTTTAATATCTCCAAGTTATTTATGGCCCATGCCCACCTTTATTGAAAAATTTGCATCTAAAATTAGGGCGCATTAACGCAGCAATCTCAAGCTGTTTGGGTGTACATGTATGTTTAGATATTTTGATTTTGTTTTTGCATTACTAGAACAAATTAATGCTAATTTACACATAATCTATAATCCAAAAAACCTGGCTCCTCTAACATAATATTGCCTATGCACATTGTGTTAACTGTACAAGCATGTTTTCATGTAAACGCAGTGTATTTATTTGCCCTTTTGATTTAAGTTGCCAAATCGACTTATATAATTATCTGTAATTACTGTAAAGTTTTAAATGATGTCCAGTATTTTGTTCCTTTTTACAGAGCATAAAAGTCAATGTGCATGCAAGTTATACAAACTTCATTCCTTACCAAGAAAACAAGTCTGTTCTTGGTCTCTACAAGTCTCTTTTCAAGGTCAAATATAGTCTCATTCTCCACCTGTTCAATATAATTCTGAGGAAACAGTAAAAAAACCCAGCAAAACACTGTCAGACTCCAACCTTCACAAAGTTACAACTATATGAATGACTGGAGTACAGTCCCTTCAAATATTCAGTAGTACATGTATATCAATATACAAGATTGTTGAATGTAGTGCACTGTTAAACAAATAGAAACAAATAAAATGGCAAGATTTTGACCTAAAATTGTTGAGAATGGTTTGCCACTCACTAAATGTAATTGACAATGGAACCTGTACTCATAAAGCTGACTGCGTTAAGCCAATAGCCATTCAATCATTACATGTTTTGGGCAATCGCTAAAAAGCTTGATGAATCCTAATGAATCCTAATACTCCATAATTCTGTACAGCTGTGCATAATTATAATATTAATATTATAATATTCTACCAAAAGTAAATAAAAACAAAATAAAAGCAAAGGAAAGCCACAAAGTATTTGGCCTGAAGGGAATGTTCAAACCTTTAGCTCCATGAGATGTTCTGTGTTGGCAGGAGATGTCAAAGCTTTTTCTGCTATCTTCTCATACTCTTCACAAAGTCTTAAGGATACAAAGAAATAACAATTATGTAATTATTATAAATAAGTTAATATATTATTTTTACACAAAACAAAGTCAGATATGGATTTCCTTAAATTAACTGATTTGTCAGCCACACCTTTATATAAACTAAATTCGATTTTGAGACGACATTAATGTCGTCTCAAAATCGAATTTAGTTTTGTATCGCGATTCAAACATTTTTGGACAAATTAAAAGGAAAATTAAGATCAGTTGTTGTTGATTGAAATAGAAATTCCCACTATACGCGACGTAATGTACACAAATACTTGAACGTGAAAGCATGTTATCGTTTCAAAGAAAGTCGGACTTTTTTCGCCGATAAATTGCTTATGGAAACAAAAACAATTCGGAATTATGTCCCACAAAGTTTGCTAAAGTACCAAACAGCAATGAAATGGGGAAATAATCCAATTTTGCACCGAAAAAGTTGATTTACAATTTAGTGCGTGCACATCGCGAAAGCAAGTGAAAACGGTAAACAAACTCTTACAAGAAATAAATGACTTTTAATACTCACCATACGCTAACTTTTAGATTGAGAAAGTTGTACCGGCGAATAAAGCACTCCATAAATGAGCAAATGACAAGATATAAACGAGTTCATCGAAGAAAACTTTTGAATTTTGATGCGTACGTGAGGAACCTAATTCAGTGCCCCGGTGCCAATCTGTATCTTCAGAACCAATCACCGGCCCGCATTTGAGACGACATTACCGCAAAATAATGTTGTCTCACTCGTAAGCAAAACGTATAGGTGGATCGCGATACTTATTGTTTATGAACCAGACATTGTATTAAATCAAGATATGACACAACTCATGATAGATATCCCAATAATGTTACTAATGTTCTATGTTTCCAGTCAATAAAACGTTCTAATGCATTTAGATTACCTCTTGTTAAGCAGCTGATGATCTTTGCTCATTCTTTGAAGCAGTTTAGTTCTTAAGCTGTCTGCTCTCTTCGCTAATGCTCTGATCAACTCATCACAGTGCAGTTCAAACATTCCAACTCTTGTTACCTAAAGTAACAAACATTTGACTTGTTATTATTTTGTAGCCTTCCCTCATGAGAGAGAGATGGCTGAGAGTCAAGCTGAACAATTTCCATGATGAATGTATAATAATAGAACTACAAGTGATTGTCAACCCATCTGCGCCTTATTGACTATTCAAATGCTAATTAGCAAGCAGCTCAACATCTACATTGTACATGTGGATTAGAATATATACATACATAATATTATTATATATGGAAAATGCACTATATATATTATATTAAATGCAAATACCATTACACAAATAAGTACCTTTTGAGAGTTATACTGGATGCTGTCAACCAACTTAGCATACTTTTCCACTTCCTGAAACAACAAGTTATTATTTCATTCATTAATCTTACATGTGTGCACTGACTACAGGCATTATTAACCCATTGACTTCTTCAGGAGTTTTTCCAAAAACGTCAATTTAATGCCACAGATGCCTATTTTTAGCTGTTATCTCGACAGATTGCAATCAGTCAGGCTGTATGTTTTTGTATGGAAAAGAAAGAGAAAAACAAACTTTAAATCTTTGTTTTCTTTCTTCTGTGGGTTTGTTGGCCTTTCAGTCACCTTTGTTTGTGTTGGAAACGTTTCCACTTACATATAAACGTTGAGGAAACTCAATATTATTGCTGGAAACTATCAATTTGGTAGTGATCGAAGGTCAAGTTTTTTTTCGATTTTGTGAAGAAAAATTTGTAGGTTTATTGTGCGAATCTCTGGTCCAATTCATCCTATCATGTTCATTTAGGCATGCTTTGTAAGTGACAGATACAATGTGAGCTGCAGATCTGTATGGGAATTTAAAATGGCAAGCCGAAGGCAAGCCATTGTAAATGCCCATACAAATCTGCCGTGAATATTGTATCAAGCTTATGACACAAATGTATATAAATGTTCATTGACTATCTTGGCTATACAAATCATTTTAGGCAAGTAATTAACTAGAAGGAAATTAAAGTTTATGTAAATCAGGACAAAATCTGTATATATCCGATTTACAGATATTCATTAAACATTCATTTATTTTGTATTTTTCTAAGTTATGAATAAAAATTAATATATTATTAATGAGTGTTGCAAGACTTTTTCCAACTGATTATCAAAAACATTTTCTGGTACATGTATATGAAAAGTGATGATATTGATCACAAGTGGTACAAGGACCATGCAAAATCCACTCAAGGCTGGATTTGGCTGGTGTATGAGTCAATATGTTACTGTGACATATACAATCATGTATAGATCAAATAAGAACAACAAACATTAGACTCACCTTAGCATACCGAGGAAACTTGTGGCCCTCCAACATGAACTGATCTACATCAGCCTCAGCCTTTAAGGTAAATAATCAAGGATTTACAAAAAAGAAATATGTCATTCAAAGACCAAAATGAATTAATCCATTACATGTATAGAACCCTGTGACATGTAATAGTCTATAAGAATGGATGACAATCATGTAATGCATTGTTTTTTTATGGTACACACATTCAATTTGAATTCATCTCTTACTATCTCAACATACATGTACAATGCACAGGCTGGAGCTGTTTTCAATAATTACGGATCAGGCGTTAAATTTAGCGCATGACTGTAAATGATGCTACAAAATACATTGATTGTATTCTTTATATTCAGGCCTATCATCATTTTAAATTCCCTATTAACTGATTCATTTATTAAAAACATTTTTAAAAAAACATTCTCTGGCTATATACAATTAAAATATTTCGAGCTTTCGGCTGTCAGACTACAGCCTTCGATGGATAATTTGAATTGGAAAATTAATATGTTTTATCCTGGCTACGGTTCTTCAATTTTTAAAAGATTCATTTATGTATGCAAAACAAACAGACAATTAAATATCATGTTGAGAATATACACATATCATGCTGCTTTTTGCCCAATGGCTCCGGCAGAAATTATAGATGTATATTAATTATTGCTCTTAATCCAACCATTATTGTACAGACTGATTAAGTAGTTTGAGTGTTGTGACAGAAAAATGCTTGTAATAAGCTGTAGTTGATCATGCAAAATTTATACCTTTCTGGTTATCAGGTCCTTGAACTTGTCATAGAATTTCAAATGCTCTCTGGGTCCAGACATTTCATGAGCTATCACAGCTTCTACCTATATTGTGTTAAAAGATGTATGATTTGTAAGACATAGTTTGGTTAATACAATACAGCCAACAGCTAAATGTACATGTGGCCATATTTACTGCACATCCTGCTAAGGAACAACCTTACATGTACACTAGTACTGTAATTAAGTTATTTCTACATTTAGTGTTCCTGTTGTTTTTATTTTAATGTTCACACAAGCAGATTTTACAGACTAAAAACACAATGCACATCTAAATTTAAAAGAAATATTCTTCACAAAACATACCTTTTCTTTTGCATCATTCACAATTTCATCTGATACCACAGGTTTTAATGTTTTCTTCGTTCCAGACTAGAAAAACACAATAAAGAAAGACATCAGTAAAGAATTTCACAGCTGTGTGCAATAATTTGTGTCAATTTTATTTGACCATATATTCTGGGCAGATCGAGCACAGGGGTCTTGACAAAGTGTGGGCCAGTGAGTCATGCAAGCCATTCTGGTTAGCCTAAATACTGTCAGTAACACTCTGGTTAGCCTAAATACTGTCAGTAACACTCTGGTTAGCCTTTATATTAGGGTTAGGAATTTCTGGCTTGCATGCCGCGTCTACTGGCTTGCATGCCACGCCTACTGGCTTGCGTGCCTTGGCTACTGGCTCACATGGCTCATCTCCTGGCTCGCAGGACTCGCATGACTGACTCGCATGACGAGCTGGCTCGCACTTTGTAAACATTCAAGCACTGGGAGGTCTAAGCAAAAATGACAGCTAGGCTCAATATTCTCCCAGTATGGTCCTGAACAAGCTAATGGTTAAGAGATTTTAAAAAAGGAAAAAAAAAAAAAGAGAGAGATTAACTTTGTGATTAAATTTAAGAGCTGTAGAAATTACTAACACAATCTGCAAGGGAAAAAGAGAAGAAGTAAACGAGTCAAACAGGGCTCAAATTAATTTATAAATCTAAAGGAGGATGTTTATTTATTATTAAAGGAAACTATAAGCATACTAAAGTCATGTACAAATATTTGGACCAGTAATAAAACATTGTTAAATTGGTTGATTTTAGTTGGCCCACTCAACTGTCTTAGGTCGTGTTCTGTTGGGATCAACCGTTTCAACCGCAACCGATTTAGGTTGAAACGATTGAGGTTTCCCAATAGAACACTTTCCCAACCGTTTTCAACCTAGTTTGATGCCGGTTGAAAAAGTTGATCAACCAAACCAACTGAAAATGGTCTTTCCCCAATAGAACACGAAAAAATCCAACCAACCCAAACAACCTAAAACGGTTGATCCCAACAGAACACAACCTTAGTCATGTAATAAATGAACAATATTACATGTGACAACTCAACTGCCATCTTAACAGCTGGTTGCAGTAACTTACCCATTCTGAGTACAGTTTGGTTTCCACTCTGGGTACAACCATGACTGCCTTGATCATAACATCATACACATTCAACAGAACCACCTGCAATCAAAGTTTCTCAGTGTAAGTGGGCTCAGGTGTTTATAATAATCTGTCATGGCTTTTACAAATTATTACAGTGATATTTTGTCATATGAATTCAATACTGAATATAAGACAAACCTCAAAGTCCTTGAAATCAGGTTCAAATTTAACTGTATCACCCTCCAGTACAAGCCTCATGATAAAGCCTGAATGTTCAAAAGCTCTGATGGAATCCTGTTATAAAGAAAACAACACAAATTAACAAATACGCATCAAAGTTATATATATGATCATTATGGAACCTACATTGTAACAACTCTTTAGACTTCAACTATAATAATACTAAATATAATACTTTAGTCTAATTTACTAAGGTGAATATAGAGAATCCGACTAGCTGATTGGTCGAAAAAGTCGGCATTTGACGCTATATTCACCGCGCGAGGCGGTGAATATAGGATTTCAAGGCATGGTTGCTAAGCTACATGTAAGCCACATTTCTTGTGCCTGCAAGTAAAGATGGCGACTTGTTTTGAATGAAATTTCCGTCTATTCTAAAGACATCACTCCACTTTCGGGATATTCAAAGCATTGGGAATTTAGGTAAATGACTACCAAGACAACCCTTTTCAAGAAATTATTTTAACGCATTTAAAACTCGTCAAAAACAAAGGTTTTGGTGTGGTCAACAGGGCGGCCGTGTTTGTGTCGGATGGAGGGACAGAAATTTGCTCCTCTTCAGTCCTAAAGCTACTTATTTCAGGAAGATAACTACAGCTGCTCATGAAATCAACAAAGATTAAACAAAGGTACCTGGCCATGGTGAATGTCTTTTTCGTAGTGTTCTTTTGTGTATTTTACTGCTTAATTTGATATGTAAACAATGTAACTACGGTAATATGGCGAGCACTTGCGTGTGTTGTTTTTCATGTTTCAGCTCGTAATTTGTACTTCTTTATATTCACCTTAGTAAATTAGACTAAAACAATATTCACTTCGCCTTTGGCGAATAATTGTTAAATAACTTATCATTATAATATTATACCAACTGTGCATAGCACGTTCTTGGAACAAAAATTGCTGTAGAAATGTTTGCAGAGCTCTACAACAGTTACTGTACAGCGATACATGTATATCTTATGATATCACTAATACAAGTACTTGTCTACCAATTTTTTCTGCTTTCTCTTCATAACTTTTCTACTGAGAGTTGTTGCCATGGTTACTTGTCTCAATTTGGTAATGTCCAAATGTTTTATATGCACTGTTAAGATTGTCATGGAGCTTTCAAATTTACTTATTGGGTTCCTGTACACTATAAAGGGTATATGCTTCTAAATGGATTTATATTTAGTCAGTAGCTTCAACTATCTACAGCCCTACGTGTAAGTATTAGTTAAACCATCATGTGTGCATGCATGCTTCTACCGCTCTATGTTTAGTCATACCTCATGGCTATAGTTAACTCTATTCTATATAAGCTGTACAATTTTACAGTTCTATGTTTTAGTAATACACTGAACTTCATCTGCATTATAACCTGTACATTTCCATGGTTGTGCGTTTTAGACAGAACTTTGGTTGTCATGATCTACATGTACACTGCAAATTGCATAACTGATTATAACAGCTGCCTTTTTCTGTAGTTAAATCAACTACAGTTATCAAGAATAATACAAGGAACTTACAGCTGGGGGGCAAAAGAGCTTGGTGAAGTCATCAATGGAGTTAAGAGCCAACATCTGGAGCTGATTGGTCATCAACACTGCCGCAGCATTGAAAAATGATTCCAATCTCTTAGCATTCTGGTTGCTAGGTACTTGCTTGCGTTTGTTTCCTTGGTAATAAATGTTTTGCACTTCTGGAAACCACCTTTAAAGAGGCAACAATATTATTATTACTTTGCATTGGTATTACATTGTATAGTCAATTAATCCAAAACATTGCTACTAACAGTACCGAACTTTACCATAATAGGAAAATTATATTGTATATATATATATATACATACTGTAGCTTAATGTACAACATCAAGATAGAGATGACAGGGGGAATATATTTTAATATAAAATTTTATAGTACAGTTCAATAGCAGACTAATTGATGCATTACCGAATCGATTGAACAAAATTTATCAACAAGTGGTTCTAGTGCAATTACTAGTTAATTAATAACTAATTAAATGGGTTGACAGTGCCAGGGAAAGCTCACTGATCTAAGAACATTTCTATGTATTCCAGGGGAATGCAACTTAAGGTACCCACCCAGGCAAATTTAGGTTTTTTTCCTTTAAAATCTTTTTTACCAAATGTCTCAAACTATTCAAGATACTTTACTTTACACTTTACTATTCACGATACTTTACTTGGATTAAATATTAACCTATGTCTGAGACAAAGATTTGCGTTTTTTGTTAGAACTGACCCAAGAAACCAAAATATGAAAACAGAAATGCTGAAATATAAATAAAAGGAATAAATCTGTGGTTGGGTTTCAGTGAAATGTTCAAAAATCTGAAGTTATTACAACAAGCCTGAAAGTGAACTTTGCACACCAAGAAAATCTTATATATTTACTTCCCCCGGCCACTTAACCACAGATTTGTTCGATAGATACTTGTGAAACATCCTGCCAAGTTTTGTAGAAAAAATCCCTTTCATTGGTTGTTTCAAAAAACAATTTTGTAGTTGTATTAAAATCCTTCATGTATAAAGCGCTACCACTTGAATTGAAGGTTCCAATATTAAGAAATCCAAGCAAATTTAGCAAAAGGATCGAAGCCATTGTCAACAATGTCTTGTGCTGCCATTTTGAATCAATTTCCGCTGTTCAACTGCTCTGTGGACGCGATTTTGACTCGTGTTACCCCGACCCATCCCTACTGAGTCTTGTTTTGTTTACCCGTTGCTAGGTGGATCAGCTTTCTTCCATTCACAGCATGCGCTAAATTTGGTAGCATGTCGGGGTTAAAAATCCACATGCATGTTTCAGAAATGAATTGTTTTGCTCTAACATCTTCTAGTTCTTCATTATTTAGAAGGTTTGATGTTCAGAAGAGCCTGGTAAACGTTGATTTTTTCTAAGAAGAGTATCTCTGCAGGAACTCCTGTGGCGTGGCGTTTGACCTCAGTTAAATTTGATCCCTTTGAACATGATGTCTGTTATTACTTTACTCAGTGTTTAGTTGGTTTTCACGCTTTATTTATAACAGCTACTCAGTGGCACATAAAAGCTTGCTTTCACTCAGTTCTATTTTGCGAAAGGTTTAGCCTACCTAATTTGACTGGCTTGTGGACAAATGAATAAGTTTGCTGCTGCCGTCAAAGATGTTGTTGGTATGTTCTCTTGTGATTTTTGTCATGCTGCGCCGCACTGTCAATTATTGCAAGATGCAAAGTTAGTCCTTTCTTTTTTGGTCGCTCCTAAACCAAACTTTTATCGTAGAATGCATCTATGGACTGTTTTCTTCCTTGTGTTCTCTTAATTGCTTTAGTTTTACCGGGACTGCTAAGATTCCATGATCGTCAGGCAATGGACCTTGCCACCTACGGGCACTTTTCTTAGTAACGGAAGTGAAACACACAGCTCAATTTCCGGTAAATATTACAACTTCGGAAACAATTTTCTTCAACTTGGTGCAAGAATATCCTAAAAATAAATGCATTTTGAGAAATTAGGTGTAATTTACTTCATGTATACAAATTTTGAGTGCTTTTAAAAATTCAATTTTTGCCTGGGTGGGTACCTTAACTTGACTAGATGTTCAAGCCTTTGTTCACTGTTTTTTTATGGTGACTCCCATAAGAAACAAGGTATTTGTGAAAAATGAAACTTGTCTCCAGAGAAACAAGACTAAATAAATGTCTTATAAGAAGGTGGTAACTCACTTGTGAGTTAGGTACGTATATGTTGTGGTTTGAATTTATTTTTGGCTTAAATTTTTCAAACCAGTTTTATTTTTATTTTCCTGTTTTCTTTTGTTTTAGATTATGATTCATAATACATAACGAGAGAAAGGAAAATAAAAATCAAACTGGTTAGAAAAACTTTAAAACAAAAATAAATAATAAATAAATTTTATAAACCACAACATAATTATATACTTGTTAAAAGTTCAACTTGTTAACAATTTATTGTAAGTCATGGATTAACTATAACTAAAGTTTGACTACAGACTCAAAAGACAGCTCTAGAAAATAGTCATTATGTATATTTAGAAAGTTACTTTTTCAAAAGTGTTTCCTTGGCAATCTCTATGTGCCTCATGACCACATTCTGGAACATGGCAAGCTCCAAAGCTTCAGGCCGTAATTGAATGTCATGAATATCCACAAGCCTTAGGTTTCTATAAGGGAAAAAGACATTTACAAAAATTGTTAATAAAATAAATATACACATTCACTGTAATTATGGCCATCGACAGTAACAAAGTTCTATAGTACTTAACCCTATCCTGCCTGGGGGGGGGGGGGGGGGGGGGGCAAAAAGTGCCCGCACTGATTTCAAATTTATTGTACTTAAAGGGTCCCTCTCAACCAGTGTGCTTTGCGCGCCAATACTCTTACGGCGGCCATTTTCGGGTGCCGCGAAAATAGCGGCTTGAGGTTAAAAACTACTTTTTGCCGGATTCTGGCCTTGTTCTGGCCACAAAAAGCAGTCAGACGACCCAAGTTAGAACAAATTGGAAAGTATGGCATACATTAGCCCCACGAGAGATCGAGTTCCATGGATGAAAACAATAACACGCGACCGCAAAGCACACTGGTTGAGAGGGACCCTTTAAAGAGCATTCAAGCAATCATAGCCAAACTTTATGACTTTTCCTAAAAATTATCTGAGAACATTTTGGTGTGTCAATTTTTTGATCATGTGACTTGATGTTTTCATGGCAACCAAGTTTTGACAGGCTGTACGTTTTACCCAAATTTGGTATTTTCAGCTTAATTTTCAGTTTTCATGAGATTTCCGCTTTTTACGAAGAGTTTTTTCCAAAATCTTTGCAATTTTTGCATCCTTATATTGTTTTTGATTTTTTCCAATCAAATTTGGTGATTTTCTGACATTTCTGAACAATTTAAAAATCCAAGATGGCGGATGTTTTTAATGTATGACGTCATTGTTGCGTGTATGACGTCATAATTGACACGTGACTGCCACTAAAATAAAGATTTTCGGATGCTTTTCACACCATGTAAGTTTCATTTTCATAACGTCACTACTTTTCGAGATACAGATCGTTTTATCCAAATTTGTTGGTTTTTTAGCTTAATTTTCAGTTTTCATAAAATTTTTGCTTTTTACGATGAAATCCTTCCAAAATCTTTGCCGTTTTAGCATCTTTATATTTTTCTTGATTTTTTTCAAATCAAATTTGGAGATTTTTTGAGATTTCTGAACAATTTAGAAATTCCAAGATGGCGGATTTTTTTAATGTATGACATCATTATGGCGTGTATGAAGTCATAATTGACACATGACTTCCACTAAAATAAAGATTTTCGGATGCTGTACACACCATGTAAGTTTTATTTTCATAATGTCAATACTTTTCGAGATACATAGGGGGGGGGGGGGGGGCACTATCTGCCCCCCCCAGACTCACAAACAAAACAAAAAAGCCCAGGCCGAATAGGGTCAACACAACATTACCCAAAGGTCTTGTGCCAGAGGTCCAGCACTGCAGCCATTGTGGGGTTGGTTCCAAACAGGTCCTGCTGCATGGCTGCCTTTGCACTGAGATATGATCTGTACCAAGGCTTTGGAACCTGCATCAACCTACATAGGCACAACACATACATGTAAGTACATGTAATCACTTGTAATCAATTAAGTATGCATTTTTCTTTGTCAAACACACAAAAAAATAATATCGGATCAGTTATGAGCACTCCAAACTTACAATTTTTTATATATACCTATCTGATTGAGTGCCACGCAGCAATTAACAAACAATTTTTTGTACAAAAATTATACCAACAGTTATTGATCAGTTCTGCATATTAAAACTCAGATTAGGTACATGTAGCTACATGTATTTGCATTGCTTTGATTAGGCAGCTAGTACATATTATTAATATAGCTACAACAATTTATACATTGTACTGTAGAGTTACTAATAGATGAATACACTGTAAACATACAGTCTGCATGTACTTACTCCTTCTTGTGTTCTAACACTTCCTCTTTTTTATCATCATCTTTTTCACGAGGATCCTTCAGCACAAAGTCAACTGCATCAGAAAAAGCAACACAGGAATTATATATGTACAGGGTATCATGACTCAATTCAAAATATTCCAAATTATTCCAAAAGGATTATTAGTATTCAAACATATAATTATCACAGTGCATGTACATGTACATGCATATTTTTATTGATTGTACTCATGCGTACAGTATGGCTCCACAACCATGAAATTATGTAACTTAGATACAGTGTATGTGTACAATATGTCCCTGGGAGAATATTGATTGTGTTGGGACCAACCATATGATAGTGAGAAGCTGACATCCTCTATCTTCCCTTTATGAAAATTCGGTAAAATAAATTGTCCATAAAGTTGTAAATAAATTTGAAATCACTCTTCTATTCCTATCTTTTAAAAACAGGGTATGATTTTGGGTTATATGCACATACATGTACATGTGTATATGTCTTAAACAGGGTAGGAAAATCAGAGATAATTGTGTCAAGATTAAACTGGGTCAGGATTTGAGTGGCCCACTCTGAGCTGCACCTCCCTACCCAAGCGTCTGCCGAGTACCATCCCCCCTCCTCGGGATTGTTTTATACTCACCAATAGCTTTTTTTACACTCAGTAAGTAGTCTTCTTTCATTTCATCTGAAAGATTTTCTATACACAAATCAAAACCATCCTGAAATCATGAAAAAATATTTTCATTACTATGGACTACGTATACGGATTGAACATATTAAAATAAAATGTACTTGAATTGGTCAATGATGTACATGTACATTGTAAACATGTACCTTATATACACTGTATGCATTGGTGTGTCTAACAAAAGAGTTTCATGTAACTTTGATGTTTCTCATACTGTACCTGGCTCACATATCTAGACTAGTAAACCAAACATACTTTAACCCACTTTGAAGAAAATGTGTACACTAAATAATATAATTCCAGGAAATAATTCTGCTTACACTTGTCTCAACTGGATAGGCCAAAGAATCCAGACATTTCAGTTTAAAATCAAACAGAATGGTCCAGTCCAACCAGAAAATTTCCAGAAAAAAGAGAGCAACCTTTAAAGGTGGTCCCCTTCAATTGGCCGGCCGAAATTCATTGTTCCATTTTGACAGACCGGTCTGTTGCCCTGCTTCTTTTCAGCAGATTTTCACAAATGTGGGGGATTGGGGAAAGTAATCTTAAAATGTTTAAGGATCGACTGTCATTCCACTCGATTGGTTGGCCCAATTTAATCACAACATGTACATCCATTATTATTACAATGATTACCCAACAAAAAATATTGCCATCCGTCGGGGGTGTGTGGATTTTTTCTGGAATAACCCATTATTAATATTAATTTTATACCTTCAAGCTCTGAGGAACAAGTTGCAAAACATGGTCAAGCCAAGAATCTTCCATAGGAGCCACATGTTCTGTGTCTATTCCATGGTGAATGTAGTAGTAGTAACGCTATAAAGAAAAACACAGTTTTAGTGTTAGTTAAGAGTGTACAATTGCACAGTATGTGTGGTACATGACCACTTTTCATGCTCCACTAAGTCTTCCAAGACTGACAGATGATATGCCTACTAGACACTGTACTAGTGCATGACCATACTCTTCGACTCTATGATTTTGAACCACAGTCGCGACATGTATGAACAATGATGCAAGATGTCACAATCAAGCCTAAGAACAGACTTTAGTACACTTGTATATCAATTAAAGTCAATATATTTTTCTTTTGGAGATTTGTTTACAAAAATTGTCCAAAAAAAAAAATCCCAAACAAATTCATGATCACTGGTTTGAGGACAAAAAAAATTATTAATTTAATGCAGTACAAAATGTACCGTAGCACGTTTTATCTTATGACATGTTAAATATGTTTTTGGTTTCAAATGTTTCAAACCAGTTTGATTTTTATTTTCCTTTGTCTTCAATTATGATGATGAATATTAGACAAAGGAAAATAAAAATCAAACTGCTGGTTTGAAATATTTTAATTAAACCAAAATATATTTAAACCACAACACATTGTACATGCATACATCTACATCTACATGTACAGTGTAATACAAAATAAAAATGGTAGTTGAACATTTAATAGCCATCCTAATAAATTAATACTGAACCATTTAACAGAAAACCGAAACAAATGTGTACCAATATATCTTTTTCAGCACCAGTAGGGGAACCAGTTCTCTCCAGCGGAGGTAGCTCTCCTGCAGAGGATGGACGTGCTGGAACAGCACCTTCATTTTGCCTGTAAAATATATACCATATCTTATTAGACAGTTTAGTGTGCACACAGCTCAGCTAGCTAAATTAAAAAAACAAACTTACATGTGAACAGACAGCAAAAACAGTTATTGCCAACGAGGCAGTCGAGCCCAGAGGCGAGGCTGCCGAGGCCGCCATAATAAAGTTGCATTTGGGAGAAAAATCTCAACTTCTGCATGAGTTTCGTTTTCCATATTTGGGTGTAAGTAATACCCCATATTTGGGTGTAAGTAATACCCCATATTTGGGAGTAAGTAATACCCCGTTGTTCATAAACAGTGTCGTTTCGGTGTTTCGTGAGGGCTGAGGCTTGTAATTGTACAGGTGAGTAAGGTTAATATTTATTCATTGAAAAGGCTTTTAGTCACCTTATTTCTCTTTGTAAATTGAATTGTAAGCAACAGGTGATCAAGGAATAGGGGTATACACACAAATTTTGGCCACAACCAGCGTGTTCGCTTCTCGATTCTGAATCGGTGTGTTCGCGTCTCAATTCCGATCCAGTGTGTTCTTTCGTCAATTGACACGTTCTTAAAGACTTAAGATCAAAGAAACGAATAGAATACTGTACACATCTTATAGCACAAAATTGTCCTTGAACGCCAGCGTTGCGTAATCAAAAATTACTGACAAGACAAAGTGGGTGTTGACAATATTGCTTGATCACTGCGTTCAGTACATTTATTATCTGGTTAATTGCCGTTACAAGCCAAAGCCAAAAAATCCTTAGTTTATCAGAGATTCCTTTTCAAGGTTCATTCAGTGTTGTTATTAGTATTCCTTCATCACTACACGCGCTTGTTTTATATGTAAACATTCATTCGTCTTCGGTTCTGTCATACACAAAACTCTTGGAAAGAAAAATACTTCAGTTATTTATGAAGTTGCAATTCTTGGACTAAAATTATCTACAGTTAAATTATCAAAATACATGTAGCTATGAAAATAAAAGGCAGATCTTAATTTTTTGGAATGAGTCATTACAAAATATAAACATCTGACAGTCTGGCCCCGTCATGCAACGCTTCCTTGCTCCGATAACAATTTTAAAATTCTTTCAACCTTCATGCAACTAAAATGACAAAAATGTTCAGCAAACGAAGACACATCTTCTATTTCTAAGCAACTTTAGGATGGGGTATTAATTTTGTTATCTTGTCATCAAATAAACTGGGGCTTTTATGTTGTCTGTAATATTTACAATGTAATACCGGTCAGATTTAATAATTAAGAACGTATATACATGACTATTGTATGTTTCATGATCATATATTTTAAAGCTTTCTATCAATTATTATTCGCTCCTCTATGTCGTTGGCACTTTAGTGGTAACTATAACTAGTAATAATATATGTGAAATGAAGGCAAACTAAACAGTGACATACATGTATTTTACAGCAGAGTGGAGTTCTTCTTGCTTAAGAAGTCCAGGGTATGTGGTTTGAAGCCTTTGTGTCAATGTACACACCTGTTCACTGACAAATAGTACTTACATGATAATGTTGACCAGAGCACTACGGAATGATTCCCTGTCTTTTTTAGGAGCATATGATGCTGCTGCTGTTGTCTTTTTGCCATTTGTACCAGGCGGAGGGCTTGGTGATGATGGTGAACCTCTCCCATTTGCAGCATCCCAAGTTTTACTACGCATATGTTTTGGCTTTTTGCCAAAACCTACAATTTATTGAAATGAAACTGATTAATAACAATACTGTAGATCGTAAATCAAAGTACAGAATAAGCCACACTTGTCGATAATCCACACCGCAAACATGGAAGTGATATACATGTATAATCAGTTTTTCCTTTTTCTTTGTTTAATGCAGTTGTACTTACATTGTACTGTTCTTATTCTAACTTGTAATTAACTTATTTGTTATTGTAACTAATTAAATAACATTATTTTTTTCAAGTGGAGCATTTCTTCTTATTATTCTACACATGCATGGTTGTTGTTGTTTTTGTTGTTGTTGTTGTCTATAATCAGCAACACACTGGACACCTACATGATTTATATACTGATTAAAAAACATGTTGAAGGGTGTAGACACCTCAAATTAATTTATGAAAAATAAGATGGCTTTGAACCCCTTTCACATTATATTATAATATTATTTTTAAATGGGATAAATAGCCATTCAAACGGATGGAGATTTTTTTGAACAGATGACCAATTAGCCGTTTGAACGGATGCAAATTTTTTCTGAATGACTAGTGAATAGAATATTATAAACTAAATTCGATTTTGAGACGACATTACGGCTTTATAATGATGGCTAGTTGGGAGAAAATATATTCCGTATTGGGCGGAGTCGCGAAGCGACGGAGCCCAATACGGAATATATTTTCTCCCAACTAGCCATCATTATAAAGCCATAATGTCGTCTCAAAATCGAATTTAGTTTTGTATCGCGATTCAAACATTTTTGGACAAATTAAAAGGAAAATTAAGATCAGTTGTTGTTGATTGAAATAGAAATTCCCACTATACGCAATGTAATGTACACGAATACTTCAACGCGAAAGCATTTTATCGTTTCGAAGAAAGTCGGACTTTTTTCGCCGATAAATTGCTTATGGAAACAAAAACAATTCAGAATCATGTCCCACAAAGTTTGCTAAAGTACCAAACAGCAATGAAATGGGAAAATAATCCAATTTTGCACCGAAAAAAATTGATTTACAATTTAGCGCGTGCACATCGCGAAAGCAAGTGAAAACGGTAAACAAACTCTTACAAGAAATAAATGACTTTTAATACTCACCATACGCTAACTTTTAGATTGAGAAAGTTGTACCGGGGAATAAAGCACTCCATAAATGAGCAAATAACAAGATATAAACGATTGCCGACTAGTTCATCGAAGAAAACTTTTGAATTTTGATTCTTACGTGAGGAACCCAATTCAGTGCCCCGGTGCCAATCTGTATCTTCAGAACCAATCACCGGCCCGCATTTGAGACGACATTACCGCAAAATAATGTTGTCTCACTCGTAAGGAAAACTTATAGGTGGATTGCGATACTCCATTTTAAAAACGGAAAGCTGTTAGTTTACGTTTTCGCGTGAGAGGTCACAAGTTATCAGCTTGATCAAAAGGTTAAAAATAGAGTACATTTAAGCACTTTTGGCATTGCCTTAGCAACCAGCAGTTTACATCTGATTCTGTTCATTGATACAAGAAGATGTTCTACAAGTTTTAACTAAACACAAGAGAAACATATTTACTTTACGAGAATTTGATGTTCATAATATGTACATATAATTTATGGTTCTAGCGAGTATATTAAGTAGTAACTTTCTAATGCTATTAAACTGTCTTGAGTGTTTGGAAATTCAGACTACATAATAATAATAAATACTAATAAAAGCATTTATTTATACACGATAGGATTAAAGCAGCATAGCTGATGTGGTCGTGTCATACTAAAGTTAAAAAATTACAACTAAAAATTTAAAATTACAGTCTAGATCAATCGAAAAGGGTAAAATCGTCTAATATATTAGAATTCATTATGTTGCATTTCAAACTACATTGTACATTGTACATGTATGTAAACAAGGAACAGCAGTGGCTATACATTATTTCTTTGGCACTTCATGCTAAATGACTACACAACCAATCAGAGAATGTGTTATGTCTTGAAACTGACCTAGTGTGTTGCTTTCCTCGTCTCCATCAGCTGCAAGTCTTTTGTTAGGACTGAGCTGGAAGGATGGCGCAGTTTGCTGCCATGCTGGCTTGCTGCGAGTCTAAAATAACATCACACATGGGGTTTAAATTAATTTGCAACTTATATTTAAGCCACTTAACATTGGTAGAAAATATAAAAAGAGGTTATTCAGTGGAAACCTGTGTAATACGGCTGGGTATTTTTATGAGTCAGTTTTTATTTTTTCGACATTGATGAGTAAAAATGCCCAGACTAAGTATTTACACAAATTTCCACTGAATAAATTGTTTATTATACGACATAATCATTTCCTAAAATATAGGCTTTCAACAGCGTTTTCCGTAGTGCGCGGTCAGCGGGACTACGTATAAGACGAGTGTAATATGGCGTCATATTTGCACTCGTTTTGGTGCATAAAATGCACTCTAAAATGCTATGTCATAATAAAAAAGAGGTTATTCAGCAGAAAGTTGTGTAATACGGCTGGGTATTTTTACGAGTCAGTTTTTCCTAAAATATAGGCTTTCAACAGTGGTTTCCGTAGCGAGCGGTCAGGGGGACTAAGACCCGTTGAATACGGTCTCATATTTGCTCTCGTCTTTGTGCGTATTCACACTCTAAAATGCCATGTCATATAATAACAAACCCTTATTTACTGTTTTATGTCTTTAGTCTAATCTGCAAACAATTTTCACAACTAATGAGCTAATTGTACGAAATACATTGTATAAGTGTACAGAACATTTTGTAAATGCAACTGTTATAATTTTATGATTACTACACTGTGAATTATGCAGACGACTTACCTCTGGCAACTGAGGGAGGAACCTTACAGGTGAATGTGGATTGCGGCCTTTGTTTTGTCCTGACGAAAACTGAGTAAAGCAGATCGAAGTCTCAATATTCTTAACTTTCGACCCGATAGGTTTATCGTCTACAGCAACTACAATGAGGTCGAATATGGAAACATTCCCCTAACCAGATTTCAACATCTCTGTTATCTTTATACATACGCTCGAAATGACGTCCCGGCCAGAAATTAAAGCGGGAAAAATTATAAGACTTCACATGCTCAGTGCAAGTTTATAAGCTTACATGTAAACAGCTGGTCGTATATTTCGTGTCTCTATACTAATATTCTTGTACATATCCAATCAAATAAACTGCAAAAACCTAAATCTCTCGTGTACTAAAAAATACACATCCCAAGGAGTTTGCCTCCAGAGAAAAACAGCAAGAAAAACACTGCGTACCTGGGGTTGAACATCCATAATGACAGATCACTGATTTCTCATCATAAACTTGTGTATTGTAGTAAAATTACAACGGCTAAGAATTCGATTTCACCGACAAGAGCAATACTTCTCGTCATATACGAAGCATAATGCTTGCCAATATAAATCCCGAGAGAAAGGGACTAAAACTTCAACCGAGCAACTTCGCCATTTTCTTGTTCATTGTAACTATGACAACAAATCCCACCATCCATCATCGAAACCAGTCTTACTCTTACTCTTTGTCTGCTTGGCAGCCTGGGCACTAGAGTGAGAGATATCCCGTGACCCGTGACATTCCCGTGACATGTGAGATCAAAATGGCGGCCAAGGAACAGGGTCATATCAGTGATTTGCGAACTCCAGTCTTTCTTATTGACTTAGAGACAGTACAAAACAATTGTAAATCCATGATTAAAAGATGCAGAAGCCTAGGAGTCGAGCTGAGGACAAATATGAAGACCCACAGGACATTGTAAGTTAGCTTTGTTATATTATTTACCTGTACGTATAAAGCTTATGGAAGCTAGATTATGCACGAACCGTGACGACTGATGCCGATAATACGCGAAATATTCATGAGAATATTTTTTTCTAAGTTTTAATAATTGCCAACGAGCCAGCCGGGCGTCTTGCGACGGCGGCAGAGAATAGTGCCGCGCGAAGAAGTGGTTTTGCAGAAAAAAACTCGAAAAGCTTGCAAAAATTGTAGCATCATGTAGTCTAATGTAACCGTGTAACCAACCTAATATTGAGCCAATAGCAAGGCCGGAACTAAATAGAGCCAATGAGCGAGCCAATGGAAAAACGTGTTAGATCTTATTGTGACCACGTGGTGTGACGTCGTTGCTTTGGTGTCGCGTACTCGCAAAGGGTCCGCAAAGAACTGGCGTGTTTTGAACAGGCGACTCGTATTTCTTCACGGAGGAAAGTACATAAAGCTGTAGGCATAAAATGTATTTCGGCTAGACGTTTTGGTTGTATGTTTCACTTTGAATTTTAGATCGTTTGCAAGTAAATAAAAAAAGTTTACTTACACAGCTTATCGCTCGATTTAAAAGTTTTCATAAGACTAGTCGAGTAAAAGGTAGCACATCTCTTCATTGCTAGATTGGCCACTGTATTTCTTTCTGGAAAGGAGTTTTGAAAGGTGGCTAACACAACATTTTGTGAATGAAAGTCTCGGCTTCGCTCACAGTACAATGTATTTGTCTCGGGGATTTGTGTATGACAAAATGTCTCGGGATTTCAACACTAAAATTGGCTTTCATTTTTCGCTTGATTCTTTCAATACTGAAAAACAGTCAACGCAATCTACAGATCCGAAACTGAACAAAATCTAAAATGGTCTAAAATTGTTTTGATGCTTCGAATGAAATTTGATCCCGTTTCAGAACTTGTTGTCTAGCACGGCGGTGAAATCTTGATGCACGCAACGCAACGACGGTCGGCCTGATTTCGCGAATTTCTTCAAAATATGCTACACAATTCCGGTGAGGGTAAAAGGCGGAATGAGTTTGCGGAATGGCATGTGGCATGACTTGCGGAATGGCATAATTATGCGGAATATGATGTATGCAGAATAACTTAAATAAATAAATTAACTGAAAATAACCGCTTTACGTAATGCTGCGGGCTCAAACATACGATCTTGTCACGTTTTCAATCAAGATGGCGGCTGTTTGGTGACAAGAAGCGTATTGATTAACCCATTTACAACGCCGCTTTTGTGTTCGTCGTAGCCATATTTTTCAGTCAACACAAAGACAAATTATCCTTTAAGTGATATTCTGTATTCTGGAGGTAAATTATTTTAGTTATCAGGTTGTATTTTTATGAAGAAATCTATCACTTATGTGAGTTTTATTATTTTAATTGCTGCAAAGTTTATACAGGAAATGGCGTTTGTATATGAAACTGCGTGGCGGAATTTGCCGAAAATGTCGGAAAGTTGCTCTTCGAATGTGCATGAATCCAAGAGACAGAAAATGCCTCTAAACGCGACTTATCTTCTTGGCGATTTTAGTGCTCAAAGTTGGGTTATTTTTGTGAAGTGTCACGTGTGGGCAGAAATGTTGTGCAACTTGAAGTTTGTGTCACACAGTCTATCATCAAATCCAATTTTTGTCGGAGACTGCGTGATTCCGTGCGTGACAATATTGAGTCTGAGATATAGTGATCGTGATTTTACGACAAGTGATTGACATTTGATTAGCACCTAGCAACTACCAATCAGATTGTACAATATATTTAGTATAAGTTGGGAACATTGTTTACCAGTGATCAGAGTAGCTCTCTACACGCCCGTTGTAAGAGTGAATGCATTAAACACAGCGTTTTAGATTAAGCTCAGTCGAGTGTTTTGATTGAGTCCAGTACGCGTATACGATCGAGAAGACTTATCCCTAGTGGACGGGGCAAGGTTCACAAAATTTTATTGATATCTTCTGAGAGCAGCAGCAGCTGCTGTTTTCCAAGAAATCATAGCACTCATATAACTGGCAAAATACCCATCGATCTGTTCATCTGGATCTGTCGTGGATTTATGCTTATCACTCAAATAATTTTATAATTCGTGAACTTTCATTTCTTGCACAGAATCGACACAGAACACTTCTTCTTCATGAAAATACAACCTGATAACTAAAATAATTTACCTCCAGAATACAGAATATCACTTAAAGGATAATTTGTCTTTGTGTTGACTGAAAAATATGGCTACGACGAACACAAAAGCGGCGTTGTAAATGGGTTAATCAATACGCTTCTTGTCACCAAACAGCCGCCATCTTGATTGAAAACGTGACAAGATCGTATGTTTGAGCCCGCAGCATTACGTAAAGCGGTTATTTTCAGTTAATTTATTTCTTTAAGTTATTCTGCATATATCATATTCCGCATAATTATGCCATTCCGCAAGTCATGCCACATGCCATTCCGCAGACTCATTCCGCCTTTTACCCTCACCGACACAATTCATGTAAATGACAAATTATCTTCAACGTGGACTGTTAATGCATTGTTCATTTTCTTGGAGGCGGACTGTGGATTTAGTTCTTCGACGTTTTGAAATGTCGAAGAACTATGATTTCAACGCAACGTGTTTTTGTTTCCTATGTAATATTTGTCACATCAACCAACCAGTTTTTGGAGGCGGAAAGAAGGCACGAAACGGTGGTTTTAAATCAAGCAAGCATAAGTGAGCCTAAAAGTATGGATACTGAAAGTAAAATAGGATTCAGTTAATAAAAACAAAACATCTTCACGCAAGCCGGAGTCGAACGATGTCGGGCTGTGAAATGTAAACAGATCGACCCGCGTACACGCACATGGAAATGCGAATCGCCCGGAATTCCTGCGAATATCTATCTTAGAAATCTAGCTTGGGTTGGGCGACTGTCGTTCAATTTTCAAAGACAAGAGTTCGAATTGCTTCGGAGTTTCCTGTCAACATCTTACACCGCGGTACTTGTTTTGTCTCCCGATAAAAAATACATGCACTTAATGAGTTAGACCCAACCTCTGCGTGTAAATTTTACACGCACTTTCTGAGAAATTGCGTGTATTTTTTTACACGCATTTGCGTGTATCTGCGTGTATTTTTCTATTACTCGCAGGTAACGCGCGCGTAAATTGCGTGCAATATGGCGTCTTTACACGCATTTTACGCGCGTGTAATGCTGCTATTCCTTTGGTCGGTACTGTATGATCATTAAGACCCCCTGTTTATATGGAACAAAAGGGGTTCTCTGCTTATGCCTACTTTCAGTAAAAAAAAAACTTTTGTGTTTATGGCAACCAAACCAGCCCACCATTTCATTACAACAGAAAGAAAATTTTATCTAGAAATACATGTTTTTGTTGGTAAAAGTGTTATCACTTATGTAACATTAGTAATGTTGAGATTCAAATGTATTCAACATATTTTCAGTTGTGAATAAAGGCTTTATATTAAAAAAAAATACTCATTTCATAGCTTCCTCTGATTTTATTCATCCCAAAAAGATACACCTAGTTAGCTAGCCTGCGAGCAAGCTCTCTGTGGGGTTTTTTGGGGGGTGGGGGTAGCGGGAGAGGAAGGGGGTTTTTGAGGGGCGGCATTCAAAACTCTGAGACATGCTGGCAAGCTCTCCTTCCTCTCCCGCTACCCCCCAAAAACCCCACAGAGAGCTTGCTCGCAGGCTACTAGTTAGCGAACTTTATTTCGTGAATACATGTATAAAAAACAAGCAAACCACTTCATTTGTGCGTAAAAAAATATATATATGCTGCTAGCAGAGCGTTGAAATTTCATGCAGATGATTCGGTAATTTTGTTATTTTTTTTCCATATCATTTTGATACATCCAACCTTGTTCGTCACGACACTCTTCAAAACTTTATAGCAGGTTCTTTAAAAATGCCACAACACCGTGGTAGCTGACTCTCTTCTCTGTAAACCTTTATACATGTATCATCACTTTTTGGAATAAATTTTCCAAAATAATTCTCAGAACGAAGAGAACAACGAAACTGTCAAAAACATAATCCCCTTGCCACACAAAACATAAATCATTTGCTCGTTGGCACTCTATTGGTAGATATACCTAGTTTATTCAATAAATTATGTACGGGACCCGGGCCCGGGGGAGAGTGGGGGACTCCCATATAAAAGTGACGGGGATGCTCGTCGTCTCGTTTAGGGGTCTAAATAATTACGGATTTTGGTCGTACTTATGCACTAGTCAATTGAAACCCTGGCCGCCCGACCCCCGGGACAGGGTGCTTTAAAATTCTCAATTTTGAGTTGTGGCATCATTAAATTAAACATTCTTCTTAACTTCAATAGATCGTTCCACTGTTTGAATAATTATTTTTCATCTGACGCACTTTCTATACAGTCAACCCTCGGGTACCAAGAAATCGATGCAAAAATAAACATTCCGGAACTCTTTGGAAATGCGTTTAACTTTATACAAGTTCATGACGAAACAACAGACTGCAGTGATACATTAATAATACGTACACTTGAAAAAATTCCTCCATTCTGATTGGCTAAGAGCAGTGCAGTTCAAGTGTAACACCAGGGCAAATTAAAAACGAAGAATTCTGAAGTCAGTACGAAGAACGACGAAGACCCCTAACGACTGCCGACGGTCATACGGGGTATGCCGAAGACTGACTGAAGTCTTCCGAAGATTTCCGAGCTTTATACGAAGACTTACGAAGTTTACCGAATATTTCCAAACACTTCCGAAGATTTTCGAAGATCACCCGGAAGGTTTGTGAATACTTTCGGAAATTTTACGAAGGGCAAGGGCTCCTCTGTCTAAATAAACAAGGCACGCAAGGCGTGTGGGAGTTATTTTTTATTATTATTTTATGGTCCACACTAAAACGATTGAAAACAGCACCAGCATTTTCAAAGGTCTCCGTTTTCATCCAAGCACACGAAAAACAACGGGCATTCAAAACGGTGTGTTTTGAAATTTGTACCATCACAATGACATGCAATCTATTTTATTGTTTTTTTCCATTTGCATGGTTCGTGGTAGGGCATAAGAAGAAAGTAAATGTACGGGAGGGAACAGTGGTTATCCCGACTTCCGGTGCAGCGTTAAATCCCCGCCAAAATGCCTTGCTCGTTGAAGACACGTGTTAAATTCCCCGTCTCCCCGTGGTTTCATGCTGTTAAATGCACGTTAAATCCCCGGCCTCACCCCGTTAATTCCCCGTCCTGTCCTGGGGGTCGGGGGGCCGGGGTTTCAATTGACTAGTGCATTATGGTGTTCAGGACGAAACACGAATATTTTTAGCCATCAAAGTATCGTTTAGGGTTGCACGTGAAGAAATAATAAAAAACACTATTAATAATACTGTGGTGGCCTCATTACCGGAGACAGGAGAGATGATAATTTCAACTTAAGGGGTGATTCTACCTGAATTTCAATGAAATTTTTAAGAGGTTTAAAGAAGGGATAGAAGGGGAAAAAAAAAATTGGAACACCAACAGACAGTTGATACCCACGCGGGTGCTCTTGCGTGGTTATCAACTGTCGTCAATTGTCAATCTACTAATTTTTAACTTCAAATTCTAATTTTAAAACTACATTAAATCTTCAATATTTCTTATTTCCCTAAATTTTACAACTCCTTTGAGAAAAAATATTTCCTCCCCAAAATACCCCAAAATCACCCAAAAATTTACAAAACACCCCATAACATAGATTCATGGGATGAGTGGAGAGTTTTTGGATTGCTTGAAACGCGAACGAGATATTGCCATTAAACCCATGTTAAGTGGCGGAAAAATGGCATTCAGGTAGAATCCCGCCTTAAGCGGCTTTTAAAGTGATAAACCAAAATAATTCAGAAATAGTGCTAACTTTCCACATGCATTTCACGAGTATCGCATAATTTCAAGAAATCTGGGTCAATTCTGTAATTTTGCAAAGCTCTAAAGAGAAAACAAGATTTACGCCAAAACGAGGCTAAAGTACGCGTAGCGTACTTTACGCCTCCCACATGGGAGGGAAATTCTAAGACGGGACATATATATATGTAAATGAACACAACTAGTGTTTATGAGCCACCATGCGGGAGGACCGGTATGGGTGGGAACTCTGCAGAGACTCTGCTCCGCAATCCTACAGCCCGTGAGGGGGTAGGGGGAGCAGAGATGGGGGCACATTTTTTCGAAATTTTTTTTCACATTTTTCCATGTTTATAACTATAGTGAAATCAGCGCATTTTCACTTGATTTCTTTTCTTATGAATCAAGTTGGCTATGTATTTTCGGTTTAAATCTAGTATATTCTGATAAATACATGTCCTTAAGGGGGGATTCTACCTGAATTTCAATGAAATTTTAAGAGGTTTAAAGAAGGGATAGAAGGGGGAAAAAAAAAATTGGAACACCAACAGACAGTTGATACCCACGCGGGTGCTCTTGCGTGGTTATCAACTGTCGTCAATTGTCAATCTACTAATTTTTAACTTCAAATTCTAATTTTAAAACTACATTAAATCTTCAATATTTCTTATTTCCCTAAATTTTACAACTCCTTTGAGAAAAAATATTTCCTCCCCAAAATACCCCAAAATCACCCAAAAATTTACAAAACACCCCATAACATAGATTCATGGGATGAGTGGAGAGTTTTTGGATTGCTTGAAACGCGAACGAGATATTGCCATTAAACCCATGTTAAGTGGCGGAAAAATGGCATTCAGGTAGAATCCCGCCTTAATTAAAGTCACAAAACTCTTGTTTGTCTGTCTTTTTTAGAATGATATCTTTTAGGGGTCAAATAAAGCTTGAGCCACGCCCAGATTGGTCTCCTTTAGGGGTTTAATTCAAAATTTCCGACAAGCAGCCCTGTCCCTTTATTAAGGGAGCCCCCCCTCCCAGGGGACCCGGGGTGTCTAATCGAACAAAATCGAACATAAAACCAATTGAACGATTGGTGTTCGATTGCGTTTGGTAATCGAACATAATCAAACATCTCATTTTTGTGTGAGTTCGCTTATCGAGCAAATCGAACCGATCGAACGCAATCAAACCAAATCCGGTTTCATTTTGTTTGGACTGCATCTCTTCACGCTTGAAACTAATAAGTACACACAGGAGTAATCATATAATCAACCTTTATTAAATGGAATAAAGAGGAAAACGCCCAAAAAGTATCAAAGATGTTGATGTTCGATTACCGAACACAATCGAACGATTGGCGTTCGATTGAGTTCAATTGCCGAACGTTCGATTAGACACCTCGGGAATGAGAAATGAGATTCATAGCTTTCAAAGGTGCACATTGTTGAATACATTATTGACTCATATGATCTTCGGAGTCGAGAAAAACTGCAATTTTTTGTCACAGATATAGAACTTCAGGAATTGATATGCAAGGAAGGTAAACTTATACCCTGCGAGCAGTTGGTTTCTCTGCGTTGAACGCTACGCTACGAACGGGAGAAACCACTGCAAGCAACCATTTGCTTTTCCATCGAGCATGCGCGTCTATGTCACGCCCCACGTGATGCAATTGATGTCACTTCCATGTTTATTTCTACATAGCGGGCTGGCAAGTTCGCAGCATTTATGTGGGTGAGTGCATGCGCGAGAGCCTAAACATGTTACAAACTGGTTTCACCGGTTCAAAGTTAATTTATTCGTCCATGGCGCTGGACGGTGGCTTGTTCAAAGGAACAAACGGTTGCTTGCAGTGGTTTCTCCCGTTCGTAGCGTAGCGTTCGATGCAGAGAAACCAACTGCTCGCAGGGTAGTAAATTTAGTGTACTGTATTTTGATTTAACAGAAGCGGAATTGCAAGAAAGCCTTCCAAGAATAGATCAAGCGTTTCAAAGTCTAACTTTCACATTTTTACTCCCTTAGAACTTTCAACCATCACAAAAGAGGAACTTATCAGATTTACCACTAGATAATTCAATCATTTAATTTAAGACGCTTCTCAAGCTGAAAACTTGGACACAAAAATTGCTTGCCCACAATTCTAACTCTAGTAGGTTAAATCCCGGTAAATCGTAATCTGCCAGTAAAACGACAATCATGATGTAACTCCATTGTCTAACAATATCCCTACTAAGTTTCAGCAGAATTGACTTTCAAAATTCAGAGATTTGAAGGTTTAGAAGATAACACCTACCCCAGAAATTTGGCTTAATTTGAATTTATTTATTGGCAAGGGTCCAGGAGGGGGAGGGGGGGCATAAAGTAAAATCAAAGCAAGGATAGGGGGGGGGGGGCTAAAAGTAAAATAAGTCACTCAAGAGGAGGGGGGCTTAAAATTTTGTTTCAAGTGCATATTATCTTGGCAAACCAGACCTAGATTGTATTTATAAGGTGCAGGCCTGAAAAATTTTCGGGCCTTTGGGGCTTGAGTATTTTCGCCCACAAAGGGGGACTCGATCGACAGATCATTCTTCCTCAATGTACTCCACTTATATTATATGGTATCCCATAAATATGGCGCGTTTTCAGGGTCAAAATTAAAAACTAACTTTTCCCCATTTTCTTACCTGCGAAGTAAAATGTCACGCATTTCCTGTCTTTGAAATAAGACATCGTACATCCCTTTTGACCTACGAAACAATACATGCCGCTTTCCTTGAATTCCAAAACAAAACATTCCGCGTTTCCTGACTTCTCAAAATATAACGTCCGGCATGTTCTGACTTTCACTGTAATAAATTACCGCATTTGCTGACTAAACGATACAAAATATCCTGTATTTCCTGCTGAACAGCAATTTTACTTCATAATGAAAATTTAACTGGTTACAAACTGACATTCGCCTTCATTGCTTCATTCTGATTTGTGAATGCGCGTGTTCTGACTTCTCAATTCTACCAGGCGTTCCTTGTCCGCGCAGGCCTGAACGCAACAATATTAAAACATGTGACCTTCATTGACCTTCATGCGACCCCGGGCAACTTTCGCGCCCAGCGTAATAATAATGGCGCCACCGCTAGTCTTTCCAATGTTCAAGAGCAATTTTTGGGCAATCTTCGCCATACGTTAATCGACCTTGCAAGAAGACTTCAACAGGACACAGTCAGTGAAGATGTGGCTGATTATGTCCTGTTCCGATTGCAACAAATATCTCGCCTGTTTGATTTGGTTCGAACCTCACTCGCCACGTGACGCGAATGTTATCGGAGGTAGAGCGGAATTGGTCTCATTCCTCTCCAGCAATAGCCAGCAGTCTGGAACGGTAGGGCGTCCAAGGTTTGAGACTCCACGGGAGCAGCTTCAATATCTTGTGGATTATGAGATCACACAATACCCGACATTTCTAGACGGATTACCTTGCAATTCCAGGGAGGTAAAACTCATTGTAATATCAAGGAATTCCTGGGGATATTAAATAAGGAGTAATTTTTGAGGAATTCCGTGGGGGCTCCTCTGAAAATGCAGTTGAGGACATGGAATTCCTTAGTCCTCAATGGGGGGGGGGGGGGGGGGGGTATTTATGCAAAAGCCAATTCTACAGCCCTGACTATTATGAGCAGGATCGATATTCTCCACATGCAAGGTACATGTAATGGTAATGGTAAGAGGGCGCAGAAAACCTTTCGCTTGGCCTAGGACACTTTTTAAGAAATCGACAGAAAAGCCACTCGATGGCATCGGGATTTTCATCAGTTATTTCCCACGGCCCTCGGAATTTCGAAGAAGCTGGTATCCGCTTGTCAGGGAAGGGAAGGTACCAATGATAGCTTCGTGTATCTGCGCCCCGTTCCCTTCACGAGGGAATTCTATCCGCTTTTCCCTCAGGTTGTTTAGCGCTAACTCAACCCGTTCGCTTGGCGTTGGTCAGGGGCACCCAACGGGTCGTTTCGGTGGAATATCTGTTCGTAAGGCCTATAATCGCTTCAGATATTCGGTTATTGAAATGTCATCTCAAACTTTCTAAATATGGAAACATTAATGCCTTTTGTTTTCGGAGGGATAAAAATGTCGTTTTGGGTACAAAAACAGGTCAGCTAGGATTTTCGGACAGGCAAAAGCAGCTCATAAATTCGGGTGATAAGATTTCAATCCCTAAAACTTTCTGAAGTTTGAAAGTTCAGCTAACGTATCCGAAAAGATACATTTTTCTTAGCGTTTAAAAATAAGCCATTAAACTGCACAAAAAGCACAATTACAGCGTAAAAACGACGCTCTGACACCTACAGGAAAATTTTGTCGTTGGGTGCTCCTGGTTGGTGGATGCGTTTGATTGCTGTACGCCAAGCAAACAAACGATCTGCTCCACGTGAGACGTCCTCGCTGGTGGAGGTGGTAGGGGGCGCTGCAGTTGGAGGCCTGTAACCAAACAACCTTGCATGCTCGGTAGCAGCTGACGAGGCGATCGGTGGTGCACTGTTCGCGGAGCCGGGAAGGAATGGTGTCGTATTCTCAGGATATTCTCAGTGCCACAGAACTTGTCGCAGACAAACTTGCCCCAGCGGAAGTCGTCGAAGATAGACCTGGATGCTAGATGTTCTGCCGTCTGAATAAGACGATCAGCCGCTTCTCTTAAAATATTTTGCGAGGAATTAGCCATAACTTTAGTATTAAAACCTCGCGGTGATCGTAGTGTTGTCAGACGAAAGTGGGCGCGAAAGTTGCCCGGGGTCACTGTTTTAATATTGTTGGGTCCAGGCCTGCGCGGACAAGGAACGCCTGGAAGAATTGAGAAGTCAGAACACGCGCATTCACAAATCAGAATGAAGCAATGAAGGCGAATGTCAGTTTGTAACCAGTTAAATTTTCATTATGAAGTAAAATTGCTGTTCAGCAGGAAATACAGGATATTTTGTATCGTTTAGTCAGCAAATGCGGTAATTTATTACAGTGAAAGTCAGAACATGCCGGACGTTATATTTTGAGAAGTCAGGAAACGCGGAATGTTTTGTTTTGGAATTCAAGGAAAGCGGCATGTATTGTTTCGTAGGTCAAAAGGGATGTACGATGTCTTATTTCAAAGACAGGAAATGCGTGACATTTTACTTCGCAGGTAAGAAAATGGGGAAAAGTTAGTTTTTAATTTTGACCCTGAAAACGCGCCATACATAAATGCCTAGTTCATAGTCATTTTCACTTGCCCTAAAAGTTTGCCGGTATGTACCCAGTTGTGCTCCTGTATGGAGAGAGATACTGTTCAGTGTAATGTGTCTTACCCAATGTAATGACCAGGCCAGGACTCAAACCCAGACCTCTTGGTCTTGAGTCCAATGCTGACCATTAGGCCACCACATGTCGCTGTAAAAATATGAAAACTTTTTTTGTAAGCACTTTTTAATTGTTTGAACTTTTCCCTATCGGCGGGTCTAAAGTACAGGTCACAGGTCACTGAGTCACAGGCAACCCTATGGCTAGCCCTAACCTAACTCTAAAGCTAATCCTAAGGCTAAGGCTAACCCTAACGTTAGGGTTAGGATTTGCTTTAGAGTTAACTGTATGTGACCGAGCCGCGTGAGTGAGTAAGGTAGCGAGTAAACGAGAGACAACAATATTCCGTTTATGTCAATTTAATAAGCCAAAGCGTTACAACGAAGAACACGAACAGAGCACTAGGAAAAGGGCAATAGCGCTGGGGAACATAACAACGCTAACATTACTAAACCGCGAATACAATAATAATCACTAAACAAGAATAAAACTACAATATAATATGTAAACAAACATTGAGTCACGAATAAGCGATGAACCGTGACAATCAACACGTGACTTACGTAAATTGTCATATGATACGAAACTAGCGAAAGCGAAACTACGAACTCGCTTCGTACTGATAAATTTACGGTAAAACTAGTACTAAAAGCTTAACTAAAGGACGATGAGCTCGACAAACCAAAAGGGAAAACTGCTAGAGCGAACTGCGAACTGCAACAACAAGATAAACGAGCGAAACTAGAAAACGAAGGATTCTAACAACGGGAACGATAATATTGTACTTTGCTCCGAGCACTGATGACCTCGATAGAAAACTAAGAATCACCGAACGAAAACTACAAAAGGAAAACGCTTACCCACTCCAAATGAGGGGAGAACTCTTAAAGACTTGCTTCTTCTTGTTTCTTCTTCACTCAACCGATGGAACTACTTGTGAATCACTTAAACGTGATGGGTGTCTTTATATCGGACTCAAACACAATAAACAAGGAGATCTAACAAACTCATGGCTGACATCCTGTTTTTAACAATTCGATTGGACAACCGTAGCTAGGTAAGCCACAAATATACGAAACCTTCCTGTTTCCTATGTTCCTATTTGCTAGATACAATATACGTGTTACCGCAACTAATTTACGTGCTGTTTTGGCACAAAAGATACTAAGATAACGCGCTGTGGTTTTCACTATAATTATGGCGGAACTTGGCGGAACGATAGAGCAAACTAACGTAATTAACTCTCATCCTGTGTTTAACTGACATGAAAGAAACTACAAAGCTAAGCGCATCACGTTTAACCACAAAACCTTTAACTAAATTTGTCCTATTCCGTGGGAAAATTATGAACGTGACCACAAAATTAAACAGAACCATTTTGGTCGATTTGAGTTTGTCACGCTCACTTGAGCCTGGTTACATGTAGGTTAGAGCTTGCCTTAGGGTGATCTGTGATTCTGACCTGTTACCTGTACTTTAGACCCACCTTGACTGTTTTCTCATAGAAACCTTAGCCAAATGATATATCAGTAAATGATATATATATTATGTAATTATTGCTAAGTGGCCTTGTTTTTTGTTATTCCAGGGAGGCTGGTGAATACATGACTGAAGGCACAAAGAGATGCATATCAGTGTCGACCCTAGCAGAAGCGGAGTTTTATGCGAATGCAGGCTATGATGACATCACATATGCTTATCCTCTTTCTACTGACAAGGTTCCGCAGGCTGCCCAGCTTTTGTTGCGACTTGAGAAGTTTCATGTGTTGATAGATAACTATGTTATTCTTGATGCACTGACTGCTTCTCCTCCAACTGAAGGAAGAAAATGGTCAGTTTTTCTCAAAGTTAACTGTGGTTTCAACCGAGGTAAGTTTCCTCTAAAAGTGCTGGCATCTACATGCTGCAGTGTTCCAGATAAGAGAGGGGTCTCAGGTTAAAAACCCAACAAGGTTGGACAAATTACTTTAAGGGAAAACATCTGTAGTGATAATTTAGTGATGCCCATATTTATTGACCCATTGCAGGGCTGCAAATAATTTTTCAGCTAGTTTGCATTTAGAACAAAACATTTGCGTTGGAAGGCAAAAAAAAAAATGTCTGGACATTATGTCCGACCACAGCGAGATTTCATCGGACATTGGAAAATTTTGGTCGGCCATTGTCTGATGACCGACTGTTATTTGCAGCCCTGCAATTTCTCATTGACACCTTGCCTTTAAAAGTCTTAAAATGTATCTGGAAACACTGACATGATTTGAAAACACCATGTATTTTTTCCCCTGTGAGTTAGTCTCCAGAAAGTTGGTTTCCTCAGATACATAATAGCGACCTTTAGATCGGAGAACGAGTACGAGATTGAGTACAAGTACGACTTTTCAAATCTAGTGCGCAGGGTTTACATCAACACGTCTAACACCAATCTTGTTCCTAGAGCCTCATTCTCTACTGTTCTGTAACAGTAAAGAGCGAAGACTCTGGGAACATGACTGATTTGAAATTCGAAAGTCGTACTCATAGCCAATCTCGTACTTGTACTCCGATCTAAAGGTCCCTACTGTACGTAGGCAATATACATGTACTTAAAGTTCTAAAAGTTTAATTGCTATTCTGCATTGTATAGTTGATTTGGTTGACAGCCTATTTTGACAATCAACTCATGACTCGGCTAAAACCCAACTCAGGAAAATTAATGTGCATAATTGATACAAACAATAAGTTTTTTGATATATTCATATTCATCATATCAAAATCAAAAAGCTGATAGTTTATTTTCTCACTGTCATGTACACCTACATGGACACACTGTACATAATTATGTAGGTTTTGGATGGGTACTATTTTCAAGAAATATTTTTTGTATTTGCTTGATTGTGTGGGAGACGCCGTGGCCAAATGGTTAGTACGTCGGACTTTGGATCAAGTGGTCCTGGTTTGAGCCTTGGCTGGGATCATTGTGCTGTGTTCTTGGGCAAGATACTTTACTCCCACATTGCCTCTCTTCACCCAGGAGTAAATGGGGGCCGGCGAATTTGTCAGCCTGGGCAACCTGCTAAAAATGTTTAATTGGGTTACAGACTAGCGTCCTATTCCCATCCAGTGAAGTAGCGCTACTCCTAGTCACTTCACGCCATAGAAACCGGAGTTACATATAAGCGCCAGGGCCGGGTTGTTCAAAGGATGATTAAGCTAATCCAGGATTAGCGTGTATTTTGATTTCTATTTTGTAACTTTCTAGCGAGGAGTTCTGTTTATATTTGTTGTTCTTCTGTTTTGACTTTGACTAATCTTTGACTACAAAATATTAGCAGAGAAAAACACTTTTATACAAGAGAAATTTAAAAAAGCTTGATTAACTTTTAATCCTGAATTAACGTTAATCGGCTTTCGAACAACCGGGCCCAGGTTGATACTTAAGCCACAAGGCTTATAGACAGACTTTAACCTTTTGATTAGACTGTACAACCCAACTGTTTTTGTTATCCTTTGGAGTACCCTAAATTATCACAGAACATGCATAATGTTAGCATACTGACAACTCAGGATATCATGATGGCAGTATGAGGTAATAGTGTCCTATATCAACATTTCAGCTGGTGTGTGGTATGATGATCCTCAAAGTATTACCTTTGCCAAGGAAATAGCTTCCAAGAGTTGTGTGACTTTTAAAGGTCTCTACATACATGAGGGAGATTCATACAAATCTCGAGGTGAAGATGAAATCAAACAATGTACCTCTGAAATATTTAAGAGACTTAACATACTTTCAAACAGGTGAGAATTGTGTTCATAATAAAATACAACTTGGTTACTATTATGTACCTGGATAGTCTTACCAGTAGAGACAATGCAAATCAGACCATATTTTCCAATAAGAGACAAATTGATTTTGGATGAATGTATTATTCGTAAAGACCAGGAATTTGTACATGTAGTTCAACAACAATTTACAGGTAAGAATGAAACAAAACATTTCCCGAAATTGCCATTCCCCCCTCCCCCTTGTCAATGTTGTTTTCATCTTGAAATTCATTTATTACAATGGCACCCTTCCGAAGTGACATTGGATACCAGGGAAGAACGGAGGGGATGATTTTTATAGCCTTAAGAAAAAATAATATATCGGCGACATGTTAACTAAAAGGGTTTGTGTGTCTCAACAAGTTAATTGACCACGATTGTAGGTCTGGCAGGAGTTCAAGACAACCTCAAATATCAGGGCTTTGTTGCATGAACATTGACTCAATGACAGGGTTCAAAATAAAATCACAGCTTTTAGCTTGAATTTGTAGGCTTTTTTTGTCAAGGCTCATTTTTTCCCGGCTGTCAATAATGAATGAGCACGTAGTAGTTGAACTTTTTTTCACTTTCCGCGATTTGCGTGTGTGTACTGCTACACTAATTAACGGGAATCTGCCAAGAACCAGTTGCCTAGCACGTGACCAAAATCTTCCTGAATTGAAATTTCACTTTCTTCCTTGAGAAACCTTGAAATTATAAACTGATTTTAAAAACATTTCGCACATGTCGCATGCTTTGAACTGCTAAAATAATGTCAGCGTCAGAATCTTCATTTTAATTAACGTGTTTCGTTACAAACAAAGCATCGTGAACGGCTCTCTTTTTTAGGTGTTTGTTCAAGCGTAAAATACCATCACGCTTCTTCACTCACAAACATGGGAAATCCGTTCTGTCGAGCAATATGAATACAAAACTGACTTTAATTTGAACGAGTGAAAAGTCTTAACAACCGGCACTAAACAAGTTTTTGTGCAAAATAAATATTGATTACATGTGCAGAAACATAAAGTCGGTAACGCAACGGTTTGTCTAGACAAACTTGCATGTTTACGTTTCACGCTTGAACAAACGCGTAAAAGAGTTAGTCGTTCACGGTGAACAAGAATTTTCCATTTCAACTTTTGCAGCACGCTTCAAATTTCCAAACCTTTTTCTACTCTTTCTACTCATTTTAAAACGTTTCCAAAAGCTTTTAAAACATTTCTTGGCTGCTTTATTGTCTGATATGAAATGTTTACTATAACATCTGCAGCGACTTTGATTTCAGTTGGCCGATCAAAGTCAATATTTTCTATTTCTTCGGTGAAAAGTCGCCGGCAAGTGTGGTAAAAGTGCCGGCTGCCGCCGGCAGCCGGCTGCTATTTTGAACCCTGAATGACCATTTGATTCTGTATAAATGTAATGATAAATAAATAATTTTTAAACAAATAAATAATGTCGAATTGTAGAGTACTTACAGATGCCATAGAGATGTCATCTGCAGAATCACATTGAAAGCAAAAAGACTGCAGTCCCAATAATACCATTGAAACGCCCAACTTATATTTTATAATTATATGACTTCTATTTTTTTTTAACTGTTGATAGATATTTGTGTGTAATCCAAAACGAAAACGATGATACAGTGGAACCCGCTTTACGGACACTCGTTAATACGGACACCCGCTTATTACGGACAGTTTTGTTTGTGCCAACGACACATATCTTATATCAGCCCACTTAATACGGACACCCGGATAATACGGACACTTTTTCATGTCCCTTTGGTGTCCGTATTAACCGGCTTCCACTGTAACTATGACCGAGAGCTAGATCAATCAAGTGAAGATCCAAAATGGTGGTCTGGAAATGAGGGCTGGCTGCTAATTTGTCCTCACTCGGCCCATTTCCTTTCTGTCAGTGAGTTTTCTTGCGTATTAACCTAACCTGAGCACTCCAGCTCCTTTGCGTTATATTTAAGGCACAGCTAGGACACAATTCCGTGATTTGTATGATACACATATACTTAGGTATTTGAGAATCTATGTCATATTTAAAAATAGAACAGTACCTAAATTTTGTTTAAACAATAAATACTAAAATTTTCTGGTATTTATTTACATACATTTGAGACAAATTTATTAACAGAAATCAGTGGGGGAGGGGTGGGGAGGGGTGGGGAGGGTTGGGGCCAGGCCCCTCGGGCCCCTCCCCTAGATCTGCCACTGGAAATGTTTCTTTTAAATCTTATTTTTATATTATCAGCTCTTCAGATCTTTCCTTATTTTCGAACATTTTGAAACTTGTCCGAATTGACAAAAGACTGATTTTTGATGAAAATGGTCATGACATGATTTGCGGCCATGTAAACACTCAAATTTTAGACACACACCTACTTATCACCTTTTGGTAGTTTCTGGGATATTTTGATGAAAGATGCTAAATTTGCAAGGCAAATACTGGTTGAACTTGCTCGATACCACGCATGCTGAACGCCATATTTGGACAAAAAACCTTGGCCTCAAAATGTTGCTAATTGTTGAACAAGACTGAGATTGGCCACTGTACATATTCCATTATCAAATAGAGCTTGCCGGATTTCTGAATTGAAAGTACTTGGTTTGGTTATCTTGCAGTATTCCACAAACTCTACGATGTCAGGGGTAGAAACTGTTCGTTCCTTACAGCCAGGTTTACCGGGAAAATACGCCCTGTGTTGTAAAAATATGTTTACAATGTTGGATACAGTTTGCCTCGATAATCCAACACTGCCCGCAATGTGTTCTTGTTTTATACCAGACGACCACAAGGCAATTACGGTATTCTCTCTCTTTTCTCAACCAAGGTGACATTATTGCGATGTATGTGAGCCATTTTCACAAAATTCGCAATATACTCCGATAAGAACGAAATTTTTTGAAACCAGTGCGAAGAACAGATTGCTCATGCAGGTTGCAACTTGCTCGAAGCAAACTGTCAATCAAAATACCAATAATGCGGTGGAAGTTTGCAAAGTTGCCCACAAAAGAACATCCAGTTTGACTGTAATAGAGGTGGTAAATACAAAGATTATATGAGCATTTTGCCGGGACCAGGAGAAGTGTCCCCTTAATGGAGGTGTCCCAAAGTAGAGGTTCCACTGTACTGTAGTCTTAAAGAGCAGTCATTCTTCTATAGGAACCCTGTGTCAGACCTTTTCTGTTGGGTGGGTTGAATGAAACAATATTTTCAGGGTCAGAACTCCTTGTATAATATATTCATTACTTTTTCATCCCGTTCTAAGCCAAGTAAATTTGGTTTTGATAATGATTTTTAAAACATCATTTGATATAATTATTTCTTTCTGATAGACTTCAAGAAGCTGGAATAGAATTCCCTGTTGTAGCAATTGGGTCAACTCCAAGCTGCTCAAAGCCCCCAGATGATATTCATGGAATCAATGAGTTTCATCCAGGAAATTATGTATTTTATGGTAGGTTAGTTTTAAAACTTCATTAACTGTTCTATTGCAATATAATCTATGGTACGCTGGGCTGAGCAGCTATCAGCTTCCTGTAGTATTGCCATGCTGTAGGGGTACTAAAGTGTCAGCCAAGGAGTCACCTTCCTCAGAAAAGACTTTAAAGTGCTTATGAAGGGAAAATCCTGGACACAACCTGTTGAGACAAGTACATACTCGCTCGTATAACACACTTTTCAAACATCTCTTTGCTGACGAGGGTAGAGTAACATATTTTTATCCCCCTCTCCCCCTGTACAATTTTGTTTCAAGGAGCTTCCAATTCATGCTGCATCTTTTTACACCAGAACGACATTGATATGTGGAGGGGGTGATGAATAAGTAAGCTACTAGATTGGTAAAAATAATTACTGGTATCTCAAGAGTATTGTCTGCAATTGTAGCTAAGGGGACATCTGATTCAACCTTCTTGCAATAGTTCCACTAGACCTTCATTCTGGCCAAGTTTGAGGATTTTTCAAGCAGCAAGTCAGCAACTCGGGCCACTCAAGATTGAGAGTCACCAAATCAGTTGAAATGTTGGGAAAGAGATTTTGATGGTTTGTCTTTATTCTCCAGATTATCAACAATTCCTGATAGGGTCATGTACGATGAATGATATTGCAGTGCGAGTGTTGACAAGAGTAATTGGGCATTATCCTGATAGGGGACAAATTCTGATTGACTGTGGTTGGACTGGATTGTCACTTGACAGCCTTGGTAAACTGAGAACAGGATTTTGTTACTTTGAAGATCATTCCAATCTCAAGTAAGTCATGTGATTAATCTTTTACTTAATTTATGCAAAGTCAGGTATCTGATACTAAGTGTGTACGGGGTTAGAAACTTCATTTTGGGAGTGCTGACCATCTGCACTGACACAGATTAGTTTTCACCCACCCATAAACCTCTAGACAGAAGTGGGATTAGTTTTAGCAATGTCGAAAGTTTGAGCTTCTGTTTTGTATTTAGGTATACAAAACATGTACAGGACCTCAAACTTTCCATACATGTAAGCTCGAGTCTACGATAAGTCGTATCCTACTGTCTAATCTCAGACTATTCCACAAAGAAGAATGTTAGAAAAAACAATATTTTAGTTTTGACTATAGCTATGAGTTGCATGCTTCATACTTGCCTGTGTGCTTTCTTCGTCTATAGAGACTTTTTACTAATCTTCCACTTTATTATTATTAGATTTTAAATTACAAATAGTAGCTACCTGCAGATAGCAAAGGCTATTTGAGGCAGGTACTGGTAGTGTTCAATGTTAATATATTAATTTTAGTACATGCATCTTTGATCTAGCTTGTTACATTTAAAGGAAATAAAATAATTATTAAATTCAAAATTACAAAAATATCAAGGTAAGAATGTATCAACTTATAAATTACAAATATATTTAAAACTCTTACTAGACACATATATATAGCTTCTTGGGGATCTAATCAAAAGAATACCTTGCCGTTAACAAATAAGTGGTCACCAATTATTGTTGCTTTGGTTCCCTCACAGACCTGGCTTTTTTTTATACCAAGTTGAATTTCTGTCGGTGTGACAAGTAACCTGACAATTGGCGGCCTGGGTTTGGTGTTACCAGTTGGCTTTTTCTTCCCAAAGCGGTGGGCTCCATATATCTGAGTTTGGAGATCATAGCAGTTTAGCTAACTCTGAGCAGCATTTTCCCTCAGTTTCAGGAATACTGTGGAAAATGAGGTTTCAGTGCCTACTGTATTATGCTCTGTTGGAGTAGTTTGTCTTCTTGTCCGATCTGATTGTCTTCACATCTATTTATTCAGCAGAGGCTAATTGTTTAAGTTGTGTTTTTAAATTTCTTAATTGAGTTTCTTTGGTGCCTTTCTTTGTAAAGCCCTACTCTGGTCCAGACGTTCAAGGTACAACTCATCCTAACACCCACCATGTTGTTTGTCTTTGTTTGAGCTGCTTGGCCTGGTTCTTTTTTGGGTTGGTTTTGCGGGTTTTGAAAACCGTTTTCTTTGGCCCCATAATTTCTCAGTACAAAAACTAATATTAATGAATACATACCTAAACAAGGAGCAATATGATTTGAGGATATTATGAGTTACTAAGCCAGTGCTCTAAACTAACTGGTTTTCCCTCGCATCACGGGCATATGCAACAAAACATTGGAACTGCATGTAGATGGAAGTCTAGCTGAAATCTCCCAAATCATCTCTAGCAGACTACAATAATATAGCACAGTTTCCAATACACACTAACCTTATTGATCGATTTCATTTGTGTTCAAATCTGATTCCTACATGGTATTGTAGTTCGCTCAATAACACTGAGATTGTAAGCAATGTGAGAGGAAAACAGACGTGAAATGTGAGAATACAAACGTTTCTATGTCACAACGTGTACAAACTCGCCCCAGTCCCTAAAAGAAATGGAACCACTTTTCGGGCCAAACATTGCATCTTTTAGGCTCTGAACTAACGTCTTTGTCTACGTTTAAAAAAAAAATTCCCATTTCTGTTGTATTAAGATGATAAAATTTTGATACCGAAAGATAAAAATTTCATTTCATGGACACTTTAATGGCGGGGCTAGTGGAACAGGTTGAAGTCCTGGGCTGGATTGCTGGTTAGACTTTACTGCAGGGATTGCTGTGCTGCTTTCTGTTACAGCTGGTTTCTGATTCAGGGCTGATTCGGTACTGGTCTGAGGTGGTAGGCAGCTAAGATCCAACTTCAACATCCTTAGGTCTGAATGGTTATCTTGATTGTCCTAGATGCGTACGGTTTCTTCTAAGCAGCCTTCCATCTTCTGTTTTAACAGCAAAGGATCTTCCATCTGTGCCTTAGTCCATCTATGCTTTCCATCTGTTTCATGCGTACTATGTCACCTTCTACAAGACTTAGTAGTTCCTTGGCATTTCTGTCGTAGTAGCGCATCTGAACTTCTTCTCTCGCACATCTTGGACTATCTGAGGCTTCCAGAGTTCTCTTGAAGAGGGCAGCAAGGTTCTGGTGCACCTTCCAAACATACGTTATGCTGGTGAACTGTGTATCCCTTCGGTGGATGTATTTCGCCAATCAAGCAGTGTTAACTGGAAATCTGAATCGGTTTGAACAGTTTTCTTCATCAGGTTCTTGGATGTCTGTACTACATTCTCAACTTTTCCATTACTTTGTGGGTACTCTGGGGAACTTGTTACATGGACAAATTCATACATCTTGGCAAAGTTGGAGAATTCAGTCGACGAGAAGGGAGGGCCATTGTCACTGTGCAGTACGCTGTGTATTCCATGAGTGAAGCGTTTCTTTTGCTTTTCACTAAGTGTACTTGCTGTCTTGGTTCTGTGGAGCAAGTCTATCTCGAAGTAGTCTGAGTAATAGTCCATGGCGCATACATTAGGTACTCTTTATTGTTGAAAGTGAACAGATCACAGCCGATCTTTTCCCATGGATGGTTTGGTACTTCATAGCATATCAGTGGCTCTTTTTGCTGCATGGACTGATGTGTGTTGCAGGATTCACACATTGAGATGAACTCCAAAAGTTATTTGTTCGTGTTGGGCCAATAAACAACTTCCTGGGCTAGTTATATGGCCTTAGCTCCCACGAGTCTCCTGTAGCTCAGTGGTAGAGCGTCCGACCGGTGTGCGGAAGGTCATAGGTTCGACTCCTGTTGGGGGAACTCGGAATTTTTTCCGAGTAGCTTGTGTCACTGACAGAATAATATCTTTCTCATATTTCTGCCAAGCTTAAAAAAAATATATACCATCATTTCTTTCCACAACTTCCTGGGCTCTTCGGATACCAATGTGAAAGCAGTGAAGCTTCTCTTTAATTGTGGGCCTCAGGCTCATTGGGATAGCACACTTTGGACCCTTGAAAATAACACCATCTTGTGCAGCCAATTCATCTCTTATATTGAAGTATGGACGCAGCTCACTAGGTAAACTTTATCTTTGCTTGGTCATCCAGTCAGTCAATTACTGCTTTAAAGGTCAAATGCAATGAAATTTTAATAAGATTAGTTTTAAGTCGAAATCATAGGGAATATTATGAACAATCATATTCTGAAGTTTGAAACGATTTAGACAAAACGTCGCCGAGATATTCGACTTTGAAAACCGCCTTTTTTTTCGCTTCCACAAACGGAAGCGTTCGGGCAAACTTCGGAAAATTGTCGGAATGGGAAGCTCACCACATATGACGTTACATACACGCGCGAGTCCGCGAGAAAAGCGGGAATTGAAATTCTGCAGTTTCAAAACATCAACAAGTGTGGTGTTTTGTGCTGCTTTTAACTGTAGCAACTGTTCAAAAACGTCACTTAAAAAGTGAATTCACATTCCTATTTACTATTTTCGCGATTATTCCAACACGTCCAGGAGTTGAATTCGCAGGGACAGAGTTCAAGTCCAGATAGAGAAAGGAAAATTCACCGTCGTGTGTTCACGTTCTCCATAATACCGTGAATTTGGTCATTTGACGTTGTTGTTTTGCAGAGGACGGCAAAGAAATGTACTAAAATGCAAAACGCACGTGCGGAGCAATTGTGCTACTAATTAAATCTATTGTTTTGTGACGTTCTCGTTTCCGTCGCCGTCGTGGTTGTTTAAGGTCCCTAATCAGGCGTAAGCTTTTTTACATTCCCTAACGACGAGAAGAGATGCAAGGAATGGATGAGATTAATTAATTTGTTGTATTTGAGCATTTTCAAAGGAGATGTCAAGGTCTTCGTCCATTTTCGTCAATACCGGCTATGGAATAATCTCCGAACAAACCCAGAACACTTGACTCAAGCAAATTACAAGCTTCAAACACGCGCGAAAACACGAGCAAAAACACGCGTGAAAACAAGCTCACCACATATGACGTCACAAAAACAGTAAATTCGTTTCCATTCCAAGCGCGGTCATTTCTGGTTCGTTTTCGTTCAGCCGTCGGAAATTCTCGGAAATTGTCCAATTTTGTGCCTTTTAAGCGCCACAAACCAGCTTTTGAGGGTTGAGTATGATTGATGCCAGTATAAAGAACAGTTTTCGCGACAAAAGAAAAAATACCAAATTTCGTTGCATTTGACCTTTAAGGGACTGCAAGTCAGGATCATTGGTTGTTTCTTGTTGGATTTCTTGGATTTGTGGCTACTCGGACACAGGCAAGAAATTAACAGAATGGATTTGTTCTACTTCTTGATCTGCCTGTCCTGGAGGAGATGTCTGTTGAAGGTATGCCCTTGACCCTTGACAGAGTACCGGCAAGGTGCATCTCTGGACTATGCCTGTACTTGATTTCCACATTGTACTGCATAAGCCTCATCACAAGACACAATACATCGTAGTCACTTGGGAGCAGATGCCAGGGGTTTCTGGGCAATCATCTCCAATGGCTTGTGGTCTGTCCACAGAGTCACCTTTCTTCCATAGACATATTGGTGATTGTGCTCGATTCCAAAGACTTGGGCGAGTAATTACTTCTATATTTGCGAGTAGTTCTGCTCTGTCTTGGTAAGGGCTCTACTTGTATACATCACATCACAGGTTGACCTTGTTGCATTAGTGAGAAGCTGATCCCTTTCTCTGAGGCATCTCCTTCTCCTTCCGTAGGGGAATCTGGATTGAAGAACTTCAGCACTGGGGCAGTAGACGCTGCTTCCGTAATCCTTTCAAAGGCTTGTTCTTGCTCTTGAGACCAATCCCAGGAGACATATTTATGGTATAGTCTGCGTAAAGGCTCACACATGTCTGAGAGATCTTCTGGAAACTTGGAGAGGTACTTCACTGTGTTGATAAAGCCTTGAATGGCCTGTACATCTTTGAGTCTGGGCATGTTGCAAATACCTTCAACCTTACGGGGATCATGCTTCAATCCTTCACTGGTCAGTAGGTGGCCAATAAATGGGACTTTGGAACACTTGAACTTGTCTTTGTTATCTTGATATTGCATTCTCTACATCTCTCCAGAAGCTTTCTTAGGTTTCGGTGGTGATCTTTTGTCGCTTCTTCCATGGTTGCAACCTTGCCAGTGATGAGCAGGTTACCAAAGATTCTAAACACGCCAGGAAACCTTCTAAGTTCTTGTTCAGCTTCTGTTGGAAGTGTTCTGAGTCTGGTAATATCCCAAATGGCATTCTCTTCCAACAATATCTCCCCCATGGTGTCTGAAAAGTTGTTAGACTAAGTACAATTGACTCGTCATCCAGCTCGATATGCAGGAAGCCATCTTTAAGGTCAGCTTTGCTAAAGACTATGACATTTGCCAATTCTGGGGGGGATTTCTTCTATAACTGGTAGCTGGTAGTGCAATCTCTTCAGCGCTTTGTTGAGATGGGCTGGATCAATACAGACTCTTAATTTTCCATTTGGTTTTTCTACTACTACCAGACTTGAAACCCAGTCAGTTGGTTTGTGTACTTTGCAAATCATCTGTAGCTCCTTTAGGCGGTCTAGTTCTGACTTTATGGAACTCGACGAGGTGGATTCAGGGTTCAAAATTTATTTTAGTGTCTAGTTGTCCCTGGGGCAACCACAAGACCTGGTTTGGTTGCCCCAATAATATTTTGGTCGCCCAGTCCCTCAACCCTGTACAAGCCAAGACATGTTATCACATGTAGCGTAAGCCCAATAACATAAACTGTTGTTTTATTTGTTTGATTGAAATTAACTAAAATCATTCAAATTACCAATAATTATAATATTATAAATATAAATATCAACAGGAACTATACAGTCATATAATATAAGTGTAGGTGCTCACTGCTGACCTGGGACCTGCACATTTTGTCAATTATAAATTTATAAATAAAATTTCAACTTTATCAAATCAGTCTTTGTGTTGTTTTCATTCTATTTCCAATAATATAAATAATAAAATTCAACATTACTTGTCTTTAAGTTTAACTTCTAATAATAATATGAAATAATGTTTCCAATCTGAGTTTTCATGTACATGTAAAAGCTTGCATTAGACTTAATGTCTTCCGTTCACTTCAGTAGAATTAGTCAGGGAAGAGTACTGTGTGTTTCAAAATCAGAGCCTTGCAAATTACAGCACTTTTTGAGAGTTGGGCTATTTCACTTCAGTCAAGGTCTTCATCAGAGCTGACTTCGTTTTCAGCATCCACATCATTGACACCCTCTAGCTCACATCTTGCCTGCCTTGCTCTAGGCCCATAGGGCAGCATTTGGCGTCTTCTGGCCCTCCTCCCACCATGCCACCACAGCCGTATAGCTCCCATTGGTTCAAATTCATTGCAGGTAGGACCCAAAAGAGAAATACGCATCAGTTCATTTAATGTTGGGGTTGTTAGCCTTGCTCGTCAATCTTGCTTTACTCTGTTCATAAGAGAAAAGGCTCTCTCTACTTCACTAGTGTGGATTAGAATCAGCAACAACTCACCCCACTCCAAAGCAACATAATCAATGTCACAATTATTCCTGATTAAGATGCCATCAAAATGCTGCACTAAGGCTTGAAGCTGTGCGTTGCCATAGGCCTGTAGTTGCTCTAATCCCAAAGGCCAGTTCTTGAAATTGAAAATGGACATATTTCTGAATATGTCGTCTGCACTAAAACCTTCGTTGAAGATGAGCCATAATTGCATTTATTATGGCCTGCTTGTTATGGCTGACATTCTGCATTGCAAAGTCTCTATTCTCTTGTAGTTCTTGGTCCTTATAAACAGTTCCATCTCCAACTTCCCTCAGAAATGCAGCTTCATTGCTTCCTGGTGTGGCACCCAGGGCACGGACAGCAGACAAAGTTGTTGCAATACAAGTGGACACATTCTCCAATGCAGTGTCATTAGCCAGGAACTTGAGTGACATCCTTGCCAAAATCTGGCAAATGTCCAGAAAGAACTGGAGAAAGTAAACAAATTCAAATGACCTGAGGAGCCTCACAAAGCCTGTAGCTTTCGCTTTTGAATTTGAGTGGCCATTAACTGAGACGGAGTCAAGATGAGCCAGAAGAGCAGGTCAATTTTGCTTGACTGCTTTTGCTGCTCGCTCATGATTGGGTATCCACCGTGTTCCCTTAACATTTCCTGGTTTCAGGACTTTGATATTCAAAGCTGTTGTGACAATAGGTTTTTCCTCCTCGGAACGGAATATGAACTGAACTATAAACTGACTTGAACTGGGGGAAACTTAACTCTCGAGCAACTCACTTGGTTTGCGGGAGGATAGAAATTCGTCACAAATTTCTGAATACCGGCGATCTACTGCAAACGGACTTCGGACGAACCAATGACTCTCACTCAGGACTTGACTTCAACGTAGTTTAATCACTTCTCGGCATACAATAAGATGTACAACTAAATCGCCGAATGTAAATCGAAATTACAGGAATAAAACTGCTCTATTTATACCGATGAGAGAGGCAGGTTTCAACCGGCAGCAGATGGAGAGACAAGCGCAAGATAGAGCAGGATGGAGGGGAGTCTTGAAAGACCTATGCCCCACCCGGGGTGAAAGGGATTAAGTCAAGTCATTTATACCAATGGTTGTTTCACTTATTACATCATTCTTGCATCAGCCAAATACATACATTGCATCAGCCAAGTACAAGGTCCAGGCTAAAAATAATATTACAGTAATGTTTCTTTTGTTGGAATATTGCTGTGTCATGCCACGTTGACTAAGAAAATTGCTTGGTCATGACATTTCGATATTATGAATAATTACGGTATACATCGATTGGACATGTACAGCTAAACTGCGAGGGAAATGTTTTCTCTAAACCTAACTTGCGCTTGATTCTCGTTATAGAGTGTATATTTCTGTCGTGAATGAAAAATAGTACAATTTACTCTGTAACATTCCTCCAACCTGAAATCGGGACCTCCTGGTCGAGTTAAAAGTTAAAGGAAAAGTGTAACTCCAAATGACTGTGCTCTTAATAGTTGAACTCCTAACTGTAGGTTCTTCAATACGACTGTGCTTTTTCATACTCTTAACTTTGAAATATCATCTATACACTCATTTTCATAATAATCTCATTCGCTAAACTTTTTCCTGGCTTCTTCAGGTTCTCTGTGAAACTGCTCAATGTACTGTAAGTTTACTCCAAATGCTCAGTTACAACTATAAACTCATATAATTTCATTACTCTAGGACCTCTAAATTAAACGCGTAAGTTCCTCATCTGTATGACTAATAACGGCTGCTTCATTTCCAAGGCATGTGGGGCTTGTTTCTCTATCATCCTCACGGAAATCCTGGACATCGGTGAATGGGCTATTTTGATTTTTCAAATCTCGGTTGTCGTGATTCTCCTGTGAGATACTGTTCTCTTTGCTTGCATAAACTGACCTCACTGAAATTGTTTGGACATCAACTGGTTCTTTGTAATGCTCCGTGGACTTTAATACTCTTGATCTCTGTGGCTTGAATTCGTTTTGGTCACTCTTATAACGTTCCTTTGGATTCACTTGGCTAACTGGGATGCAACTTGCGACACCATCTGCAAATTTACCATCTGTTGAATGGTGGACGAAGAACCTCTGTGTCTTCTGAATAACGGGCTGGTCATTGTCTTGCTTGTGAGCGTGCGATGCTGTCAGCAGGTACAGTATAATGAGTATCAATACAAAGAGTGACTGATGAAATCCCATTTCTTTGTTCTTTTGACTTCTGTGGGCTATTTTGGAATGGATCAACTTTAGCGGTTGGTTTCTTTTCTTTGGAGTTCCTTTGAGGAAGGAAGGTTCCCATAACTGGCGTTGTCGTCGTAATGGCTCGTTCTCTAAGGTGTCCTGTTCTTTGGAAGGAAAGAGTGCTGTCAACCAGGTCAATTAGGGCTCCGTTGTTTTGCGGGAAATCGCAACCAAGGATTGCATCATAGGCAAGGTTTTCCATGACATGAAACTTGCAGGAATACTCACTTTCATTCAAGTGCAGGGGCACGGTAATCTTTCCTAATACTGGTACTGTGTGTCCACTAACTGTCTGGATAGACGATAAAGAACCATCACTCATCTTGGGCGTAAAATGGCCATACGTCTTTGTGAAAAACTGCTTGTCTATGGCTGATACGCATGCTCCAGTATCCACCAGTAATTGGACTGCTTGGCCTGCTATTTTAGCCATTCCCGTCTTGAAGGACCACGTGTCTTTTAAAGCACCACAACTTTTTTCCTTTCACTTGGCTTATCAGACTCCTAAGGAGAAAGGAGATTGATGGCCACTAAAATTATAAAAACAATCCTTCTGTCATGTTTGACTTGTTCTGATAACATTAACGCAACAATATATAATTTTAAAGAAATTAGCCCCTTTTGTACTAATGCATGAATGACAATGACAGTTATGAAACCAAACATCATAAATAGTGTATACAAGTTGATATCATTATATTATTTTTGTTTTTCAAACGGCAAGATATCAACATCAACCATAAACACCTTGTGCAAAAAGGCATTACTATAAAATAATAATATCTCTACAACTGCTAATCATTCAATTCAGTCCCAAGTATTTTAACATCCTTGACCTTTCTATTTAGAATGCAATCAGTAAAAGCTTTGTGTGTAAGACTGCATTGGATAACCACTATTTAATGATTCGAGGCTACATTGACTTTGGGCAGGGCTGTATCTCCCAAATGAATTAAATGTGGTTGGAGTACCAGTGGAAGATTCATCTTCACCTTCCTCAGTGTTATATAAGATGTCACCAATGCATTTTGTAGCTTTACAAAACTTTCTGGTGCTTAGTTTGGACAGAGTTATTCCCAGGTACGTACCAAATGCAACAGCGTGAGCATTTTCTGCAACACCACTGTGTTTCATCTTTATTGGGGCTGGAGTTTCCATCATGACTTTAACTGCTTCAGAAAAAAGCTCTAACTCTCTTTCCTCTCTGTTTTCCTGCAACTGTTGCTTGGATATTTTTCTTGCTTTTGGCTGGGATGGTCAATTGAGTCTGCTGTCTCATCTTCATCATCACAAAAGGCCGTCAAAAACTTGAGGTGCTCAAAAAATTAAAAAAAAACGTTGGCTTGTAAATAATCATCAGCTCCTGAACCAGATGGTTTGACCAAAGACTTGCCATGTTCTTCTTTGAACAGCCTTACAAGTTCTCTCCATTTCCCTTAGCAAAACGTGTACCATGCGAGGGCCCTGTGAGAGCCCTGCAACAGCCCTGTGACAGCTCGTAAATTGGCACAGTTAGCAAGGCTGTTTCTACCATGTAGCAACACTGTAACAGCCCTGTCACATGTCACAGCAATACATTTTACAGAGCTCCTAAAACAGCCCTGTAGCAGCTTGTTTACATACCTAGTGCAACCCTGCACTAATGTTCTGCCAGAATTGGCAGCACATAGATTAAAATGTACATGCATGTAACTATATGTATTGGTTTTATAATATATGCTTTTATAATATATGTGGCACACCAACATTGCTGATTGCCACAAAATCAAAGAAAACATTATTGGTTGGAATTGTATTGGAATTATTTGTTTTATTCCTCAATTATCTGGCTGCTTTTATCAACAATAATATTGCTGCTGTATGTATAGGTTTATAAGTTTATAACGACAAATTTCAAAATTAAACAAACTAACCTTTCTTTTTAACTGCTGTCAATGTCTATATATACGAGTACAGTGTTAACTTGGCACACTAGATTAAAGACCAACTGAAACATCAAGATTCTGTTCATAATGTATTGTACTCACTGAAATTGTAGGTTTTTCTTATGTAACATATTCATTTTGTGCCATCATTTTTGAAGGCCTTTATATCCACAGTTGTCATTTTCCAAGATTACTTGCTGCCATATCCCACTTGGAATTAAAAATACTGTACAATGGTTATGAATTGTTTTCCACTTAGCTTCTTGAACTATTGTTCCCTGTAGTGACTGTATACATTAAAGTGCCTATAACCCCAAAAATTATTTTTGCCCCAAATGAATGTTTATATTATACTAAGCAAAATTCCGTAAAAAATTTTTGTTTTGGTTAAAACGGCAATTTTCTATGGGCCGTCAAAGTGAGGGTTGTTTTCCCCATGGCCGAGTCAAAGGGAGACTGAGACTAGTGACGTCATTCCAGGCCATTGGCGCCAGTTTTGAACTGGAAAGCAGAGGAATTGATCTTGATGGGTATTACAAAATTTTCGTAGAATGCCAACGTAATAACTTTTTTCTGCGTAACCTGAAATATTTATACGTTTGTTTAATGCATTACGCTAATTTTTACGAGAGCTGTGGAATTGATTCGGACTATAAATTCGCTATGTCTATACGCTTTGCATCCAGCCGAACTCACAGAAATGTCACGCAACCTCCCGTCCAAAGACACTTCTACAAACACGAGACTAAAGTAGCTTGAATACTTGAAAAATAATTTCTTACAACTTGTGTTAAAAATATAATATTATGAATTAGTTAGGGAAAGATTATCATGTAAATTGCTTGAGAGACCGTCCGCAAGCCGAAATAAACACCAGTCCACGCGGTGTCGCTCAACAGGGAAATTATGACATTCACACGGCACACACAGCTGAATTGAATGAACAGAATCGCTTCACAGGTTTAAACAACGATGGAAAATACTGAATTGGCTTAAGTATTTGCATGCATGGAAGTTCCAGAACGAAAGTCTGGACTCATGTATGAATTATTTGCAGTGGATACTCGTACGGAAGCCGTGCGCTATTCAGACAGTAATCTTCTGAAGCTTCTGTTCGAAGTTACGATTCGATTGGGAATATCTTACTTTGCTTTTAAATGATTTAGCTTAGTTAACAGTTTCATGAAATAATGCTAAAGCCCGAAGATGTCGAATTTTTTCGGTGAGAATCTGTCCTCCTTTGATGTCGCCAGATCAGTAAAGTATAAACAAATGAAATGTGTCGCCGGATTGTTCGCGTAGTATAAACACTGTATAAACAGACTGAGCAAATTAGTCTGAATCAAATCAGCCGTGCTCACTGTACTAGAATCGCTTAATGCATCTTAACAAAGATAATATTTTGGTTCAGCAAGAATAAATTATTACCTTGAATTCTACGAAAATTCTGGAACCCGAACGAAGCAAATTGAAGTCCTGTCCTTATAAGCTTAATTTGTACAAAGACAGAAACTCTAATTTCATCTTTACTCAATCTTCGCTGCAGACTCGCCGATCGATCGACCCAGAAAACTTGACCATGAAATCTTGATCTCTGAAGTGCTAAGAGAAAACGGCAACGGCAAAGAACGGCTCGGCTCAATTTTGCACGCATTTCTAGCTCAGAACGAAGACACAACTCAAGGCTCGCGAGCGATCGATTGATGGCCTGGAATGACGTCACGAATTGGGCTAGATCCAGTAATTTCAGATGGTTCTGCTACTCGGTCATGTTTTTAAATAATGCGATTTTCCGAGACTTTGAAAATTCATAAAAAATCGCGGTTTCAACCAAAAAGATTTTTCTTTTCGGCGTTCTGCTCAGAAAAATGTATAGATTTTTTGGAACAAAAAAAGTTTTTGGGGTTATAGGCACTTTAAGAGGCAGTCTCTGTAAAAGCGGTCCACTGATTTCGGTTCGGAAAATCAATTTCCTTTAAACTTTGCCCACGAATCTATCTTAATCCAAAAGTAAATGAAACGACCTTAGTTTTTGCAAATATCTCAAAAAAAAATTTTATGGCCCAAAATCGTTTGAACCGCGAACGGCCTATTTTTAGCAATGGCGGGGAGCAAAAATAGCAAATATTGGCGAGCTCAGCGCTTCAAAATGCTCAAATTACAGGAACTTTTTTTACATCCCTGGATTAAATTGGTCCTTTATCAATATAAAGCACACAATTTGGGGTCGTTTTAAATACATTTACAATAAGAAAATATTTTTTCTTTGAAACCTACTTCGCCATTATCGCCAACGGCTCGAAAATGCACATTTTCAACGGGGCATTGCGCAAAAGTCCCACTTCTTCCACGCAATATTTCTATCCAGACCGACTAAAATGAAGTCAAAGAGCAAGGAAATATAAAAATATGTTGTGGTTTAAGCGAACTTTTAGCACAGCCGATCGACAAATTTAGTACTTTTTTGAAAATGTCTGTTTATTGCAAGAAGAAAGGCCCTCATGCGAAACGAATTAATCATAAATAAAACAATATTTCGCAATTTGATTTTGTGTCTGCAAGACTTCTAAATAGAAGTCGACACGTAAAACATCATTTAAGCGATGAAAGTATTGCAAGATGGTCGAATGAATACTACCGCCACCTATCTCAGGAACAAATTATTATCACGAGTGTTAATTTATTCCACATTCCTTTCTGGACCTAGCCTGTGTCACATCCGTCATCTCTCCCCTCCAGGAGGGGAAGAGGCGGATGTACACAGGCTATTCTGGACCTACCCTGGGTCCACACTTCGATTGTTTGAGATCTACTTCAAAGGGCATGAAAATATAAAAATATGTTGTGGTTTACGCGAACTTTTAGCACAGCCGATCGACAAATTTAGTACTTTTTCGAACATCATGGTGTACTTTGCAAGACAAACGATCCTCATGCAAAACGAATTTAACATCAATAACAAAATATTTCGAAAATATTTTGAGTCTACAAAACTTCTACTTAGAAGCTATTATGATAAAACATCATCTACGCAACGGAAGTTTAGCAAACTTGTGGAATGAATACTGCGCCTACCCGAGCGTCAGCTGGTGCAGTTTCACTTTCAGCCTGGCCTGGTCCTTTTGATCGATTTTGAGTATTCCTCTACTCAAGACGTCAGTGAAAGGGAGACTAACTAAGCGCTAAAAGCCACCAGTATGAAATATATTTTATATGTACATATGTAAACCGATTCCTTTCAAACATTTTTATAGGAGAATTATTTTACGATGAATAAATTTAATTAACGTTGTGGTAAACAAATTATCAGTGTAATAATGTATTCCGCATTCCTTTCTGGCGAACTATTTTTTTCCTAAATCGCCAAAAGTGAAAGATTACTGCTAAAACACAGTGAATAGACCAGATGACTTATTCTGTAAACTAAATTAGAAAAGGCGAAAAAAATGAACAAGACAAAACATCGCTCTTTACAGTTCAGTTTGGAATGAACGTAATGTCACGCAATCTTATGGCACTATTCCAAGTACGGCGCCAACTGGAGATAATTCTACAAAATAATTTGTACTATACAAAAATACTTGCAGTTCATCTTTTGGGGGGTTCAGACTGGTGTGCTGTTCTCGTTTGTATCGATCTTGTGTACGAGGGGCCATTTGTTTTTCAAGTTTGCACATTGGGTTATGAACAATGTTATCTGATCTTCAACCACTTCCAGTGCATCTGCATCTTAATCTGATTTTCAAATTAGGAAACACACGTAGCTTAGTCTTATAGACGATACACTAGAAACTTGATAAATTACTCATTTGGTTAAATGATGATCACTTATTCATTTAATTTCATTTGGTTAAGTTAAAACAAAATCCAGAAAGTGAACAATTGGGAGCAGCGGCCATCATCGCAGCGCACATGTCAATCATAGTTAAGTTTGTTGTTGTTTCGCGTGTAAACATACTTTAAGTTTCACGTTTTCCCACAAAATGGAGATGTCATGTTTTTTGTCATACACATCCAAATATAGAGGAACATGTGGTGATTCGAGGGGTGTATCAGAGCCCGCTCGCCTTGGAGATTGTAATGATTCTATTACAAGCCATTTGAACTCCTGCCATTTATCACGCGAAAGCCTGACGGAGTACGAACTCATTCTAGCCAGAGCAGGCGTTTTCGACCTACCTCTATCAAAGGTTAATGAAATGATGATATGCCCTAAGCATCGTGATTCTTTGGGAAAATATTGGAAACAGCGGAGGCCATGCCAGTATCCCACGCACCATGGTGGCAAAAAAGCAGTCAAGAATAGAGACGTAGTGAATGTAACAATGGCAAAGCAAATAATTAAACTACACGGAGTGATTGTCCCGATTGGATCAGGTTTGTAAACTACTTTTACCATAACTTCGTACATTTTAATAATGATAATAGCAGAGTTAAAATTCACCTAAGTCGAACGCCCACTTCTCTTTTTCGCAAAATAGGGCAAAAAATTTGCATCGAACGCGTTTTGCGAATACAAAACCGTAATACACGTTACATTATGTATAAATATTCATATATATATGCTAACTCATAAAGGAATTTTTTTAATATCCTGACATTTCTGATGCAGTTTTATCTAGTTGTACTGCAGTATTATCGGTGGTGCGTGCGAGATACGCGTGCGTCACTCGCGCTTTTCCCTCGCCTCGCGATCTACCCCGAAACTCGCAAAACGTAACCGAGTAGTGTTCCACATGCTAAGATGCTTTTCAAAACACGCTCAAGAATCCCAACTGGTGAGTGGCTCCACATGGAGAGCTTCAACCTGGGATTTCCATGTTACGTTATCAGCACCACAGTTAACCGCCATAACTTTTTTAATACATAAAAGTAGCAATAGCGTAGTCTAACTTTTCTTTGGAGTGTCATACAAAGTAGGAGAAATGGAATCCCAAAAGACCTACAATAATAATATTTCCTTTATTCTAGTAATTTGCAGTGGTTGCCGCAAATTTCACAAGTCTACTGTCAATCAGTCGCCTTGGGTTCCAGATCAATCTGCAGAGCCTAAAAATAGCACAAGCACATTAACGGCAGAAATGAATGTCAGCAGGTATCTTACAACATTTCATATGTCCAGGGAGCTGTCATTATTATTTGTCAGAAATGCAAGTGCAATGGATGGGTAGGAACAAAATTTTAATGTTCGTGTAACTGTAGACCATGCGCATGGATGCAATGGATGGGTAGGAACAAAATTTTAATGTTCGTGTAACTGTAGACCATGCGCATTCGTAAATTTAACGTACCCCATAAATATACAGGTTCCCCTTCAACCACCCCCTCCCACACACACCCACACCAATGGAAAAAAAATTAAGCACTGGCTCGGTTGTTTGAAAGACGATTAACGCTAATCCAGAATTATATTTTAATTTTAAAGGGCTTCTAAAGTGGCTGCTTCAATTGCTTTTACTGCTTACCGCTCTCCATTAACACCACGTGTTTTGGGGCGTGCCCAGTCAGATATAGCATGGACGCCTAGTATGGGTGCAGAACCGGAATGTAGTGAATCTGAAGGCGAATCCGACGAGGCAACAAAGTGCAATCCTACAGTTGATGCTTTTAATTTATCAATGGCAAACTTAGCAGAAGTGACGGGGAAGAAAGCCATTGATCCACTGAAGTATCAATTAGAAAGTTGGGATGATTGCAGTGATTCAGAGAAAGAAACATTTGTGCATAAAGCGAAAGAGGCATGCCAGTTAGTATGCGATGTTATAGCACCTCACGACGGAGAAAAGCTATTTCAAGTTATCCAGCAACAACACAACGTGGGCACTGCTAGTGACACTGGCTTGGAGGCACTTGTTGCTGCTTATAGGAGAGCGCCATCTAAAATGCTCAAAACGCAAATCCTGAGCATTTATTGCAATAGATTCACAGTAAACGAGCTTAAAGCCATTCATAAATCTTTCGAAAATCTCAGTAATAGGCAAATAAAGAAAGCAAGAGCTCATGCTACTTCACAAGGCCCTGGTATCCTAGTCACTAAGATGCCACACCATCGGATCCGATTAGACAAACGCCAGTTGGATCACTTTTTGCAATTTACATCTCGCCCCTATTTCTACCAGGACGTGGCATTTGGAAGTCGCACACTAAAACTTGACAGTGGTCAAGAGTTAGTGATGCCAAACATAGTGCGTACTGTTGCAAGATGTACCATCATCACTCAGTATCTTGATTTTTGCAAAGAAGATAATTTCAATCCTATGAGTCGTGCCACTATGTGGAGAGTTCTTGAAGTTCAGGAGGCTTCTCAAAGAAAGTCCCTAAAAGGTCTTGACAACACGGCAGCTGATGGTGTGGATGGCTTTGAAGCACTGTACAAGATTCTAGACGAATTGGAGGAAGTCGGGGCAGATAAGGAATGGTGTTCACAAGCACGAAAAAGGCTGCATGAGGGTAAATTATACTTGAAGACGACTTACCGTGATCACTGCCAAGAAGAAAGTAAGTGTTCCGACCATTGTAGAGCATTTGCCTTGAGTGATGCGAATGATGCTGATTATCGTACAGTCTGCAACCATGGCCATGATCTCGCATGTCACAATTGTGAGGCACTGAAAGAAGTGATTCAAGAAATCCAGTTTGCCATTGCTAAGTATTCCTCCAAAATATGCGACAAAGAGAAAGAAGGCGATCTTAGATATGAAGCAGATGCTGCAGAAGTAAAAATCCAGGATTGGAAGGCACATATCATGCGGGCTCAAAACCAGGAGCAGAGCAAACAAAACACTCTACTGTCCCTACAGGAGGATGAGGCTTTTGTCATAGTAGACTGGGCAATGAAGTTTACGCAGATAAAGTTTCGTGAAAAGCAGTCGGAGTGGTTTGCAAAGAGGGGTATAAACTGGCATATATGCAGTGTCATTACCAGGCAAGGAGAGAAGCTCAAAATCACGTCATATGCCCACTTGTTTAACAGCTGTAGCCAGGACTGGTTCGCCGTACTCTCCATTCTTGAGAATCTCATGTCCGGCATCAAACAAAGCAATCCAGGTATCACGAAGGCCTACCTGAGATCAGACGAGGCTGGATGCTATCACAATAGTAACCTCATAGCATCCCTAAGAGACCTTGGAGCTCGTCAAGGAATTGAGGTTGTGAGATATGATCATTCTGAGCCGCAATATGGGAAAGACGTCTGCGACAGGATTTTGTGCCCAATGAAAGCCGCAATTAGACGTTACTGCAACGAAGGCCACGATATTGTCACCGCACAAGACATGCGGGTTGCTTTGATGGAAAGACCAGTTCAGGGAACGACGGCAGCAGTTTGTTGCATTAACGAACATACTACAACTTTGCAAATCAAGAAAATTGCCAACTGCAGTTCTCTGCATAATTTTGAGTTTACCCCTGATGGGCTTCGAATGTGGAAGGCTTTCAACATTGGAGTTGGAAAACTGATTGCATGGGATGGTATTATACTATGTCCCCAAGGAGCTACTTCCCTTGTAGAGGAAACACCGTTCTTTCCAACTACAGCAAGAGAAATGAATAGAAAAACCAACCAAAAGGGACAAAATGAAATGGACGGTGACTCTCTTGAATGCCCGCATCCCCAATGTGCGGAGGAATTCCACAGTCGCTCAGAGCTGGAAATCCATCTCAACGTGATTGCGCATCACAGCCCAGTAGAACCAGTAAAGATCGGTCTGTATGATAAATTACGAATTGATTGGGTCCAACGCTTTCAGAACATTTCTCTTGACCCTAGAAGACAGCCCGGCCTTGGTAGTGAAGTCGAAGCTACCGCAACTGAAAGTAACTCGATGCAAATGGGATGGGCACTTCACAAGTCCAGAACTGGGCAAACGCGCTTTTCTGAGAAAGTCCGCGAGTATCTCCAAAGAAAGTTTGACATTGGGCAAGAAACTGGGAGAAAAGAAGACCCTGCACAAGTGGCAAACGATATGCGAAAAGCTCGCAACACAGATGGCACGCGAATGTTCAACAGAACGGAATGGCTTTCAAAGGCACAAATTCAGGGATTTTTCTCGCGAATTTCTGCTAAAATGAAGCATTCGAGTGCGAAAGAAGTCTCGAGAGGTCACGACAGTGATGAATTGGATGATGACATCGACGAAGAGTATGCTGACAAAATAGATGAACAACGGCTCGAGGAAACCAGTGAAGCTGTAGTAGCAGTAGTTGGTGTCAAGCATCCTGTCATGTATGATGTGTACAACCTTTGTGAGATGGCTTATGAAAAGAAACTTTCCTTGTTCAAAGTCAAGATGTTGAGAGAAATGTGCAATCACTTTGAGATTCCATCAAAGACAAGAGACTCTAAATCTGATCTTGTTCGAAAGCTATCTGAAATGGTGTCAGACTGTAGTTGTATGAGCGGCTGAGCTGTCATTGCCCAGGCCACTACGCGGGGAGGACTCTCATATAAAAGTGTGATGGGGTGATCGTCAGACATTTTGAAAGAAACCCCTAAACGGTACCCCCGGGACGGTACCAGAATCTCGCTTAGTGGGTGTGGCTCTCACTCATTTTCACCCCTAAGAACTAGTTCCAATCCCATTTTTCCGAATACCCTATAAGGTACCGAGATAATCGGTGATTACCCCAAGCGTTAACTAAACCACGAAGTTTAACCCCTAAAAGGTACGACGATCACCCCCGTCAACTTTATATGGACCCCCCCCCCCCCCGAGGGCCAAGGGTTAGACTGCGAGCAGTTTATTATATTCTTTCTCCCTCCAATCCCTCCTCTTTTTTACATTTCCGTTCGCGCCAAGGTTCTGAGGAAAAAAGATGATAAATAGATGATAAACCGCTCAGTCGTGGAACCCTTTCCTGGTACAGAAATATTACGCAGCCGAAATAAGATGTTGCAAGACTTTGCCTTAGTTTATAGCCCCCTATGTTGGCATAGTCGAAATCAATGTTTTATTCAGTATTATTTTTTTGGAAATTTATTCCGAGGTTTGGATGAGTGAACAAGGATACGTTCTAATTAAACTAATACGACTGTTTGATTGTTCAACACCTACATGGTGTAAAAAATTCCCCTTGTGTATAAAACAGTATTTGGTAACAAACTAATTTTATAACTTTAGGGACAGCAGAATTCGTTTCTTGGTCAAATACAGTAACTCTAGATCTCACGCGGCTGACAGGTTGTGACTGAGCTGATTGGATGTAATGCGAATGATCACGAATGATCACTACATCTACAGTATATTTCAAAGATTTAAGAACAGCGAGCAGCCTCTCTTCCGAAATAAAACACGCTGTACTTGTTTGATATAAAGTTGAAGAATATGCTGTGTAAATAGGGTGGCGGAACATTTCGTGAACTTCAAAATGTCTGTCTGGTTCCTGAAAGTGAAAACTAAAACTGTACTGATCAAATATAAGCTTGTTTATAAGTGAAACATTGTTCATAAGAATTGTTAGGCGATCTGTACTTTTAAAAGAATTGTGCCATATTAGATTGCGTGACACTTGCTGACGGCTATGTTTCAAATTTCATTTCATAAAGCAAACAGTTATCAACGTCCAGCGATGTTTTCTCCAATTTGTTTTGCTTTCTCTTGTTCACAATTTCTAATCAACTTACTATAATGTGGATTGTTCACTGGGTTTTAACAGTTATCTTTCACCCTTGAGGAAATTTAATATTTTTCAAAACCAGAAAGGGTCCAGAATAGCCTGTGTACATCCGCCTCTTCCCCTCCTGGAGGGGAGAGATGACGGATGTGACACAGGCTAGGTCCAGAAAGGAATGTGGAATAAATTAACACTCGTGATAATAATTTGTTCCTGAGATAGGTGGCGGTAGTATTCATTCGACCATCTTGCAATACTTTCATCGCTTAAATGATGTTTTACGTGTCGACTTCTATTTAGAAGTCTTGCAGACACAAAATCAAATTGCGAAATATTGTTTTATTTATGATTAATTCGTTTCGCATGAGGGCCTTTCTTCTTGCAATAAACAGACATTTTCGAAAAAGTACTAAATTTGTCGATCGGCTGTGCTAAAAGTTCGCTTAAACCACAACATATTTTTATATTTCCTTGCTCTTTGACTTCATTTTAGTCGGTCTGGATAGAAATATTGCGTGGAAGAAGTGGGACTTTTGCGCAATGCCCCGTTGAAAATGTGCATTTTCGAGCCGTTGGCGATAATGGCGAAGTAGGTTTCAAAGAAAAAATATTTTCTTATTGTAAATGTATTTAAAACGACCCCAAATTGTGTGCTTTATATTGATAAAGGACCAATTTAATCCAGGGATGTAAAAAAAGTTCCTGTAATTTGAGCATTTTGAAGCGCTGAGCTCGCCAATATTTGCTATTTTTGCTCCCCGCCATTGCTAAAAATAGGCCGTTCGCGGTTCAAACGATTTTGGGCCATAAAATTTTTTTTTTGAGATATTTGCAAAAACTAAGGTCGTTTCATTTACTTTTGGATTAAGATAGATTCGTGGGCAAAGTTTAAAGGAAATTGATTTTCCGAACCGAAATCAGTGGACTGCTTTTACAGAGACTGCCTCTTAAGGCTTTCTGCTTCAATTAAACTACAACAAAAACATGTTATGCCATGTTACATGCGTCCTTTTATGGGCACGGTACAGGAGATCTGGTGACCTCATAATATGTCTTGCCATTTTCCGAAAGAACTTTCCATTTTCCATCACCGATAGTGTCCACAGATTCCAGAGGTAGTGCCAGGCTATGTGTATGCCGTTCACCGATCATGTTGATACAGTACGTCAGCTTGCCCTTCGTCATCTTGATCAGGCTATCAAATCCCATATCGCGAGCGTACTTCAAGAGATTGACCAAACAAGTATCCACATGCTTGTTCACTTTTTCTTTAAGGTACAATCTCTTGAAGATGTGATGGAAGGCCTCAACATACATGTTTGTGTTGATTTGCAGACCATGTCTATAACAGTAGGCCCACTGTTCCTTTTAGGGAACCCACTCTTTACTAAAGTATGCATGGAATTGTTCACACTTTGGAGTCTTAAGTCGCAGGAGAAGGGCGTCCAAGCACTCCTTAAACATACTTTCTTGAGTTTGCTGTAGGGTTATCCGAAGCAGTTTGTAAATTTCACTCTCAATTGCCATGTCTCCAATCTTTCTTCTAAGTTCTTCTCTCCAGGCTTTATCAACGTGCCACATACACATTAGTTTGGCTGGTCTTGGGTCGCCCACGAGCTACCCAGGCATTGTAGAACTGTGGTGCCATATCACTCATGAAGAATTTCGAGTTGAAAACACCACAATTATTCTTGATCTTGTTGAAGAAGATTGTCATTGTCGTAAAATCTTCATGGCTTGAGGGGGTAGACACCATGCTACAGGAAAGCCTTGTCCAAATTCGTCAATTACCAAGCTGAAGTCATACGCATTTGTGCCATGGGTAGAGTCACAGCAGATGCCTTTGTGCGCAAATTGTTGGAACATTTGTCTCTGCAATGGGCTTTGAATCACAATGAAGAAATCCATTGTTGCTAGATCAATGCCGTTTTCTGCTTCCTGACCTTGCAATTTGTAATAATATTGGGTTGTCTTCCGCCTGTTTCCACTCTTCTATCCAAGCTAAAACACTCTGTTGGTCGTTAGAATGACGCTGTACATCTCTAAGACCAAACGGTCGCTCTATATTAGCCAAATCTTTACGGGCCATCAAGTGGTGCCTGCCTAAATTTCTGGACACTCTCTCTCTTACATCGTCCAGAATTTTGTCTTTGGAAACACCCTGTTTTAGTTTTGCTGCAACCTCTTGACGTTTTCTTTTTGAAATTCGTATGTGTTGTAATTCTTTCTGGTGTCCATAATGGGTCAATATTGCATCCGCCATTACAGATTTATCTGCAAAAATGGCGACAGTTGTTGTAGCAGTACAGTTCTGCTCAATCTTAAAGAAACCTGCAATGTCATAAAACATCTGGATTACATTTTTGGGTGGACAAAATCCACCAATGTGTTTTGTTGTCATGGCTAAAAGTGTAATTGTAACATTTTAATAGACCTTTTCAACATTTTGATAGACCATTATTAAATATAGTCACATATATAGTCTTTCATAGTTATTATCTTGTAATGTTGTATATTACTTTTCTTTGAGGGACAGATGCGAAATTGTAAATAAATACACTTGGTTTATCAAAACAGGTCCTCCACTTTAGAATTCTCGTATGGACTTTAATAATATATTTGGCAAAATCGTTGTACCTTGCATCTTTTCCCTCCGAGATCCTTCTTTAGTTTTCCTCTTAGTCCCACCGCGGTTACATTGAAAATATTTCACAGTAATGCCAGTCTTATGGTTGACCTTGTCTCCAGTAACTTTGGAGAAAGTGCAATCCTCTGACTCCTTCATGATTCCTTTCCACTGATCAAAGTCTGAAATTAAAATTTCAAAACGTGAGAATTACCTGTAAAAATAATGTTATCATATTTAACTGATATCACAAATGGTTAAACAATTCTTCTGTCGAGGAATAAAGTAAGGTGAAGGTGAAATATAACCACACGCCAACTGTGGCAAAAGAAAACCCGGTTTCTGCTATTCCCTGTGTATGGGATGCTAATCCATAGTAGGTACGTTAACCCAAATATTTTTTCCAGGTATTTCTACCGATTCTCCCAGGTAGAATTTTTTCAAGTAGTTTTTAGTTCAATCAATCTATTGTTTATGATTATTAACAGTTTTTATTGTAATTTTGTCGTAGTTTCTGTAGTATTTCTATTGTTAACAACTTTATTAATGTAATCCTTATTAGTCCAATTGTCACTGAAAAGCCCCTTTGGGGAGTGTCAATAAAGTATTGCATTGTTCATCAGTATCCACTTATACGCCTGGGTGACGAGAGGCACTGTTAGCGTAAAGGGTATTTCCCAAGAACACAGCACAAGGATCTCAGCCAGCGCTCGAATCCCGGACTTCTTGATCCGTTGTCCAAGGCACTAACCATAAAGAAACTGCACCGCCCACAACAATCTTAATAACGATCTTTTATTGTAAACAAATGGGATTAAAAATAACCAGAAGGCGTAAGTCAGTATTCCGGTATTCCCAAACAGAGCTGCTTTTGCCACTTTTCCATTCCCAATAATTTTGATGTAAAATATATTGATGAAAACCTACGTAAAATGCAGCAAACATAGAAGAAAATAACAAATGAACCTCGCAATGTTGTTTGCAGTTGAATAATAGCAAGAGAAGGCTGAAAAACATTCTAGGCTTTAATGGGAATCGCACTCATGACGTCTGCGTTAACTAATAATAATAGATTTCTATAGCGCCTTTTCTCAGCAATTCAAAGGCGCTAATTACATACAAAATATATTAAAAAGATACTGTTAAATTCGGAGAAGGCTTAAAACAATAACTAATTAAAACAATAAACTAATTACAAGTAAGATATTCTAAAAAGCTAAAAAATTAAATTCAAAAAGCTTGTTTAAAAAGTAAGGTTTTAAGTTTACGTTTAAAAATGTCAATAGTTTCCGCATTTTTGATGTTATAACTACCGTTATAACATTATTCATATTCATAATAAATCCGACATTGTAATGAGCGCAGTTTGTTGGGACTGGGACAGGTGGGTTCCCTACATAAATATTTACCTGCATAGCTTGGGAAATTTAACGATTCTTCTCTGAATACAACGTGGTGGTGGCTGGTGAGATGCTGGTGACGATCCGAAATTTTACGACGCTTGTTTAATGTGCCTTCTTAGATTAGACTTGATATTGCATGTCTGGCTACAGAACTGACACTGGAACACACTAGATGCAGTTTCATTTCCCACTGGCTGTTGGTCAGTTACCTCTGTAGCAGGGTGGTCTTCCTCCACGTCAGCAGGCTCATCAGGGTTGTCGTTCACTTCCTGGTGGTCTTCCTCTGCATCAGCAGGCGCATCAGGGTTGTCGTTAACTTCCTGGTGGTCTTCCTCCGCGTCAGCAGGCTCATCAGGGTTGTCGTTAACTTCCTGGTGGTCTTCCTCCGCATCAGCAGGCTCATCAGGGTTGTCGTTAACTTCCTGGTGGTCTTCCTCTGCATCAGCAGGCGCATCAGGGTTGTCGTTAACTTCCTGGTGGTCTTCCTCCACGTCAGCAGGCGCATCAGGGTTGTCGTTAACTTCCTGGTGGTCTTCCTCCGCTTCAGCAGGCGCATCAGGGTTGTCGTTAACTTCCTGGTGGTCTTCCTCCGCATCATATTTATCATAATTAGCGGGCTTCCCAAATAAGGTAGTAATGGAACATTGCCTCATATGCCTTGAGTAGGGAACCAATCAGATTGTCCAAAATTGCGATATCCTGTGGTGAGTATATTATAATGATCGATATACATGTGCAAATTGATTGATTGGATTCATTTGATTACGAGAGTTGTAAAGATATTTAAAGAGGAGCACATTTTTTCATTTGCCACTGTAATTATACTTTTTTCTGAAATTCCTGGAAATTCCTTTCGAAACTTTTACATGTGTAAAAAATACCGATGGTTTCAATATCAGCCTTCTTGGCTACTAGCCAAGAAATAATTGAACACCTAAGGTAGTCTGAATGAGACATAAGCCACTTCAAACCTTCGGGTAGGCTCTTACTCTTATCGAGAACAACGTGTCTCCAGAGAATGGGAGCAGCTGAAGCGATGCCTGCTGAGATGGCCACAGTCACACCACAAACATTTCCACAGGAAATGATAAGCACATGTAAATCTAAAAACGTGGCTACATTCTTCCTTTGAGATGCTTGAATTCTCTAGCACAAATGTGTATATTTTTCCCCAAGGTGGGTTGTAATTTGACACATTTCATTACAGTCCACCCCTCCTCTCAGTCTTACACTGATAGATGCATAAGTTACAAACTTTGCACACAGAGCTGTTTCCTTTACGGACCATACCGATTCTTCTTCCTCTTCAGCTGCAAAATATTCTCGTAAAAATGCCATATCGTTCCAATACGGCCATTTTATTTCCCCATCACCAGTAGACGCCTTTTTCGTGTAACGTAAAGCTGAACTACGCAAATTATGCCATCGTTTCTTTACGTCTTCTTCGGTTTTAGGTGAGTTAGACTGCTCCAGTTTCCTCAGCACTTGCTTTCTGTCATAATCTTTGTGCTTTTTTTCCCACATGAGACGGTTATCTTTGTAAAACTGAATTACTATTTTCGTTGTCGTTACGGTCCATGGAAGTGCATCCTCCTACTAAGTTTCTTGATCTTGTATCACTGAAACCTCAGCTGCCATTTTGAAGGAAGATTTACTGATGGATCATGGGAGAATAAATGATGCTTTCCCGTTGGTTTATTTTTAATTTGTCGCGGGAACGACACAAGGCGACAATAAAAATTTGTGTCATTTTGTCGCCGCGACCTGACGCACGAAATCAAACCAGTTTGATTTTATGCGATGTTTTTTTGCTAAAACGGGCATGTCACACAAAGGGAATTGTTGCTGCGACCTGTTCCCGGAAACTGTCGCTGCGACTTGTCGCCTAGTGTCCCCCAACCTTTAAATGCTGGTGCGTGCAATATAACATGTGTCCCTTCATTCACAACGCTGTTAACATCTCAGGTCCAAAATACTCAATCAAAGTCACGGATCATTTTGATTGCACCTCTACTAATGTGATCTACTGCATAACTTGCACTCTGTGCAAAATGTTTTACATTGGAGAGACAGGAAGGAGACTAGGAGATCGTTTCCGCAAACATTTGAGAGACAAAAAACAACGCGTCTAAGTCTGATTGTTTGCGGCCTTTCTCTTCATCAAGGCAACACTGAAAGTCGCAAAACTTCAGAACAAAAATTTATCTTTCAAATCGGCACCTTGGCTCCTCATAGGATCAACGAACACTTCTCGTTTAATTAATTAATTATTCATGCATCTTCCGTTACCATGCTTCGTCAGCTTTTCTATATTCGCTATGGTGGTTAATTTACCTTTATCACCTTCAAGTTGATAATCGACTAAGTGTGTTACGAGCGTTAAAACAAACACTGATGAAGGGGTTATACCCGAAATGTCAGACTGTTTTTTGATCAGATTTTCAGCACTCAAAATATGACAATTTTTATACAGCTGTTTCGAGAAAGGTTGTCCTACAGAAGCTTAAAAGCGTATGCACCAATGCCTAAAGGTATTATGGATAGTGGTAGTTCACCATTGTTTGATCGAAGTTCACGAGACGTTCACGGTGTTTCCGCGCGATGACAGGAGAATTAAACCATGAATATACAGCTATTTCAAGGAACGTTGTCGGATAGAAGCGTTAAGCCAACGCGATTAGACCGAATTGTAGTCTGAGTATCCATTAGAATTTTGCATATCAGTGGAAAAGAAATCTACAAGTTTGTATTATTTTTGCACGTGATGTATTTTAGATACATGCAATTTGTGTTTGTGTTTTTCACTGTTGTATAGCTTTCATTGGAAAATTCTCCTTAACTTTAGTTTGGCTAAAACTAGCTCTTTTCTACAGGTTTAAAATAAAAAAGGAAACGCTAAAAATGCTGTTATATCTCATTAGTATTCAGTGCGTTCAGAGGTTTTCTACTTTTATCCATTCTACCTTTCGGCATTGGTACGTACGCTTTTACGCTTGAAGGACAACCTTTCTTGAAACAGCTATATATATAGGTGTTTTACTTCCCTCCGACGCAGCACAACAGTTCCATTAGAAACTAATCACTTAGTTCTTGGTACAGTTCACCGGCTGACTTTTGTTTGTAGTGGACACGTAAATGTTTTGTTCCTTTACATTTCACATATGTAGGATAGTGGTTTGCTTCTGGATGGACAACACATTCCAGATTGTCATCCCAGTCTCTTTACTGCTTGTCAAGTTCCATTTCTAACTGATAGTTTTCTGGATCAGCGCTCGGTTCTGCATTGTTTGGATTAGGTGTTCCATATACTTGTGTTGTTTCATCGTGTCTCATCTTGAAGATGAATATCTCATGTGATGCTTGGTGTGGTTAATTGCCATTGTATTTGGCCTAGATACCCTATAACTCTTTATCTCTCTTCTTCGCACATTTGAATGAAGGCAACCGATGTTATGTGGCTAACATTAGTCTTTATTTTGTCCTCTTTGTCCTGTTTCCTCTTTGTTCACCAGACATGCCCATGGAACAGTTGTTTTTTATTCTTTCTCCAACTTCTGTGTACTGTGGGAGGAAAACTACTGGACGCGATTAATGGCATGGGCTAGTCTGCTTTATTAATCTGCCATCATAGTCAGCCCCACCAAAATGGTCTAATTTCCATGAAGGTCGTCATTTGAAAAGTCGTTGTTGTTGTGTTGTCGCATCACAGGATAAAGTTCTATGACCATCCTGCTCTAAGCACTTCCTTCAGTGTGTTCTTGGAAATCACTCGAAGTGCCCAACTAAATTCCAATTCGATCTGGAAGAGAAGAGCCACTTTGTGGATTTCCACTGAAGTTCCCATTTATTATTTTATTTATTATTTTTATTTTCTGAGTGATGATGCATGTTGCTTGTCTTCTTTTGGTTAGCACTATGTCCGGACTTGATATCTGTATACTCCATCCTGTTTGCTTTGGAGGTTGCCCCTGAGATAATTCGTAGTGCTTGACATAGGACTCGGTCCATGCTGGCAAACTGTGTGTCTGTGATTGGAGAGCACAGATGCAGTCCAGTCTGCTAGCTCAGTACTATTGCTCGAACCAATTGGACCAAACTGCTGAGTTTAATGTTTTTTTGTCTTGCGGCATATCTAATGAGCCCGAGAGCAGTAAAATAGCCGGGAGAAAAGGAAGAACGAAAAAAAGCTTGTGATGGTCTAATCCAAGTAGTATACATTATGTGCTAATGTATTAATGCATTTTATTGCAGACTTCTTAAAATGACACAAGAAACTGGCACAGTAGAAGCAGTTGAAGGGTCTCTAGATGTTTCACTCTACCCAATTGGGTCATTCCTGAAGATGATTCCTTATCACGTAAGTATAGCATCGCCTTTATTCATTTGTTCTGCAGTTGCAGTAATGGCAAATCCTTTGACTGATTCTTTGCTTTTGCCTTCTCTTCCTTTTAAAGTTTGTCGAAATCATCCGGCAACTGTGAAGCAACCACAGGCCCGAACATAGATACATCGTCCACATAAAGTTTCGCCATCTCTTCTCGCATTCTTGGTACTGCATTTGTTTATCAGCGTCCAAATCAAGGCTTTTATAGACCATTTTTGATTTGTATTCAAGCAAACAGTCGATCAACTAGCTTACCATCTCTGTTTCCCAGCGGAATGTCTTTGAATTCGAGGTTGAATGCGACCCCGTCGAATGCACACTGGCTGCCATGTTTTAACACGTTGTCAGCGACCTTACAAGTCATCAGGCTGGAGTGGGAAAGGAAAGATTTCCAGCTCGGTTACCGAGACCTCGGTTGCACAAACTGAGATCTCGGTAACCGGGCTGGCCCGTCTTTTCAATGAACACATCAAAATGTCTGCAAAGGAAATAGGCGTGAGGCGAGATCTCGGAAACCGGACCAGCCTGGTCAACCAGGCTCATATGAAGAGGCCCCTAACCCACAGTTATGGCTTATGTCCCTCTTTTTGACTACAGTCGAACCTCCACTAACGGCCACCTCTCTATAGCGGCCACCTCTCTACAACGGCCAGGATTTTTTGTCCCAACTGTACACCGATACATACACTTTACTCTAATTGAAACCTCCCTACAACGGCCACCTCTCTACAACGGCCAGTTATTTCGGCCCAAAGGTGGCCGTTGTCGAGAGGTTCAACTGTAATCAATGACAAAAAACTGACAGCGTGATTTATACACACAGGGTTCAAATATGGCCCCACTAATGGTTATACTATGGGAACATTCAAGTTTATGTATAAACCGGGTAAAATTAAAATTGTGTACGTATTTATAAGCATTTTTCTTCTAATATCAAGTCTGCTATTAACTTTTTCAGTCTTGTGCCACTGCCATTATGCATCCTGTATACTATGTTGTGAAAGGGGACCTAGTTGTGGACAGGTGGATTCCTAATAAAGGCTGGTGAACTGCTACAACAAGATAATCACCGAATGCCAATAATTATCTTGGCTTGGTGACAGCAATACTTTTAAAATTGTAGATTTGCGAGGCTGATTGAAGGGGATGCAATCTCTGCTCAATCTTTAGCAAAATAATGATTTTTATTGTGATTATACATGCTATTTTGTATCAGTTCGTATTATTCCCCAATACTAGACCAAAAACACTTATGCACCAACTCATGAATGGCTTGGGCAGGAATGAAAACAAACATCTCAGTTACAATTGCAATATACGGGTTAGTTATAAAAACTACAATTATTGTAGCTGACAGAAGTTATGTGCTAGACTCCACAAGATTCCGAGGCATTTATTTCAAGTTAGGAAGTGCAAACTGCTTTCGTGAACACCGAACACCACTTGTGTAAACATGTATGATAAGCAATTGATCTCACGTCAGAATGCCAACCTGCAGTTGGCACACTAATGCGTTTTCGAAACGCTCCGCATCAAAAGCTCAGCATCCACGCTATCGTTTTTCCGATCCACACTAAAAGGCTAAAAAACGATTAAAAAAACGCTACAACAGTCGTCTGCGCATGTGCACACTTATACGATCGGGCTCCGTTTTCAAATGTCTCCACTCTGGACAGGGTTTTCAAATGTATGCGTTTTCGATGAAAACACTCAGCATTTTTATCATTGTAGTGTAGACGATAGGCGAAAATTCATGGAACAGTATGCTTTTTCAAACGAAAATGCATTGTGGACAGGGCCTTAGTATGCTATATGAAATAAATATTATATAATAACTTGTGTGTTGCATAATTCTGACCTTCCATGCAAATAAATAAATAAACAAATAAATAAATAAATAAATAAATCTGTGCAAATAAATAAATAAATACCCTCTATCATTTTATATTGTTGTCTAATGCTCTCTGTGAATCATTGCCAGTGCTTCAAGTAATATTTCAAAAACGAGTGCGAGTGTTTCATTGGGTTTCCAAACACGAGAAAACAGATGAAAGCACAAAGCCGCAGACTGAGTGCTTTTATTGTATTAGAGTGTTTGGAAACTCAATGAAACACGAAGCACGAGTTTTTGAAATTACTTCTCCAACAAAGAAGATTACATAATATCTTATCCCTCTAATGAGCATTGCCTATTCAGATAGTCATTTGTCCACTTAATTGGTATTGATTAGCACTATTTGTTCTAGTTTGTGCTAGAAAGCGGTAGTAACATTCCTTGGTGCTTGTCACGACTTTTTGCCTACATACATTAGGTAGAGCTTGACAAACAAACCACATTTTCGTTAAGCATCTGGTCGAGTGATGCCGGCGCGACTGCTTACTGCAGAGGTTTTGTTTTAAGAAAAAGTTCAACATTTGAGCCGACTGGGAAAGGAGACAGCTGTCTCGTTAGAGCACTATACTGATACAGGATAAAGGTAAATTTGAAAAGTTTTAGCCGAAATGACATAAATTATGACTAAATGTTTGCAGTGTGAATAACTTGGAGAGGGCGTTGAGGTCTTATCTATCAACTTTATTCAGGTTACAAAAATAAAGCACAATTGTTATCTAATCAAGCTTTTTCTTTTTCATATTTTTCATTGTTTACAGCTAAAAAGGCATTATTCGTGTTCTACTAACATAGAGGGAAAAATTAGTGAATTCTGATTGGTTAAGACAGGGCATTTTTCGTTAATTTTGGTTTGCCCAGGGCAAAGTTACTCCGAAGATTTCCGAAGATCACCCGAGGACTTCCGAAGAGTACAAAGTTCGCCCGAAGACTTCCGAAGATGATGCGAACCCTCCGAAGATGATACGAAAATTACCGAACGTGATCGGAAGGTCTGCAAATATTTCCGATAGTCTCCCGAAGATTGCCGAAGACCACCCGATGTCTTAATCACAATAATTTTGCCCTTTATGTTATTAACAAGTAATCTCATGATTCCTCGTAAAATTAAGGATTAATATCACTTGTGTTTTCAGAATTTGCAAATTGCCCTAGTCGCTACGTGACTCGGGCAATTTCTGCAAATTTCTCAAAACACGTGTGATATTAATCCTTAATTTTACTCGGCCCCATGCGATTACCTACACTAATTGTTGTTTTGGTTGATGAATATGTAGATTAAGAAACATTTAGCACATGCGTTTCAACTGAGTTGAAACACATGTAGGTTTCAACTGGTGTTTCATTGGGTTTCTAAACTCATCCACCTGACTAGAATAGGGAGCTCTAATGTTCATTGCTTTCAAGATCCACAATGTCTTCTTTTAAAGCGGACGAGTATTCTTCAGGGTTGCTTCTTTCTATTTGGAACTCTAACAAGCCATTCCGAGAAACTCAAGCGAATTTTGAACCTACGGTAGTCGCAATTTAGGTGAGCGTACTAACAACAGCACAATGTCAGCTGTATGTTAATTTTCAACATAAAAAAAAACGTCGCTGATTGACGAAGCTCTCCTAAACGAAGATGTAAGTAGTATGTAAGGGTCAGAATTAGACCCTTTTAGTGGATAGGTGGATAGGTAAATTGTTTTAAATATGCATAAGTGGCAGGAAGGGATAGGTAAATCATTAATATGTATAAGTGGATAGGAAGGGATGTTTAAATCATTAATGTGTATAACTGGATAGTAACTAATTCCCACCAGAACCCGGTGCCAATCACCCCGGGTATTGTTGAGTTATGGGAACGAGGCGACTCCGAAGGTGAGAGGGAGCGAGAGCTCCAAATAGGCAGGCACGGAAGTCGTCGCTGCAGGGAGGTGGGAGGGTCGCAATTCACGAAAAGACAATACACGCGAACTGGAAAGCTACATATATATGTACATGGTCAGCGGTAACTGACGCCGTTGCCCAAAGTAACTGGGCCCGTGGAATGGAAAATTAGGGTGTTTGTTCGCTCGGGCCTGGTGAGAATAGGTAAATGTATAGGTAAATCATTTTATATTTGTGTATTGGTAAATCATTAATATGCAATATGTCTTCCTGCATACGTAATAAAGCGACAAGGTTTTAGTAATGATGTGATTACAAAGAGAACAATAGACTTTGCTTTGACTTGCCTGGTCTTAATCAACACTGATTGGTTATTCACTGATCTATTATGTTTTTCAAAATATAAACGCGCTTTCCGTTAAGGGAATCATTTTGCTTTGAACTTGAGCTAAGCTTATTTTATTGACGCCCTTCACATCCACGATGAGTTACTCGAAGTGTGGAGTCTGTCTGGAAGACCTTGAAGTGGTCAAACCCGCGTCGGGTATACCTTACATTCGCTGTATGGACTGGAAGCAGTGTAACTTCTTTTGTCGCGAAGATGGCATACACGGTTATCAACAGTGGCTTCGAGATCGTGCGATACCAGACTACAAAGTACGCCAAGGTGGAAAGCTTTCCTTCTGTAAACATATGGATGTGCCTAGTTTAAAAGTATCGCGATCCGAAAAGAACCCATTCAGACCGTAGTTTACCTGCAGAAGAAAGGAAATGTGTAAGATAACATAAGATAAGATAATTTATTTAACGTCGATAAACGTAGATTCTTCAGTGGGCAGGCGAATTGCCTTTAAGGTTATTCCATCGAAATAGAAGTTACACTGGAAAGTTTCTGAAACTTTCCCTAGTTGAACATTGTGATGTAATGTTTCAAAATATGGAATAAAAAGAATAGGTCACCAGCCCCGCGAAAGAGATATAATCGACTAAAAATACCTCATAATTCCTTACAAAATCAACCAAAAACACGTATTTTTTCACGTTTTCAGTGATTATTAATTTTCCTGCACTGAGAATTGGTCTATACTCCTTGTATAGAAAGATCAAAGGCACTATGTGCCAACTTGTGAATGGAAAAGTAAAGCAATTAATTAACATAGAAATATGCAGTAGTACCGGGTAAATGTAAGTTGACAGTCTCGTCCTCGATGTTTTCGAGAATCGGCGAGTTTCGAGTTTTGAGTCTGACTCGAATAGGGATTTCGAGGAAACGATTTATTTCTCGAAACAGAACAATAAGATTCCGCGCGGCTTATTTTATTCACGCAGGCCGGTGTATTTCGTACTCACGTCCAAATCAGTGTTGGTCGGGAGGGAAACTCAAACGAAAAGCGTACAGTAAGCCCTATTTAGAAGGTGTATATAAACACAGACTAAAAAATCATTTAGCGACTAGAGTGACCTGCTTAAAAGTGTTGAGGTCATCTTTTGTAGCGAGTATAACATTTAACAACGGAGGATATGATAGAACGTGTTCTCTGTTCATTCTTTTATTTCACAATACCGAGCACGAGGGAGTGATTACCCACAATGCATTTCTAATACAGCAATAGATTAATGACGTAATAAAAACATAACTCAACACCCCCACTTGTTTTTATCACCTAAAGTGGGATGAAATTATAACTCAGATTAATCATAATAGCTACTCTGACATCCAAACAGGAATCTCTGGAACTTATTCATTTTAACCTTTGTTGCGGGTTTGGTGAAAATGTCAGCTACCATATTCTCAGTCGGGCAATATACAATATCTATTTTACCATCCAAAAGTACATCACGTAAGAAATGATGTCTGATGTCGATGTGCTTAGACCTCTGTCTGTTGACTGGGTTTTTACTTAGGGCTATGGCCCCTTGGTTATCCCCATACATCTTGGTACACTCATATGATCCTATTCCCATGTTGTTTAACAACTGAGTTAAGTAAAGGCTTTCCTGAGTCGTGGCTGCTAACCCTATATACTCAGCCTCACAAGTGGAAAGAGCAACAGTAGGTTGCCTCCTGGATTTCCATGATATAAGGGGGCCACCTTGGACAAACTAAAACAGTACCCTGTGGTACTCCGTCTGTCTTCCAGTGATGATGCCCAATCTGAGTCACTATAAGCAATCAGGTTCAAATCTTCATCACATTTCTCAAAGCATAGTTCATAATCTATTGTGCCTTTTAAATATCTTAAAACATGCTTAGCAGCTACCATGTCTTCTACTTTGGGGCAAGACAGTTTCTGTGAAAGTTTACTGACAATCCAACTGATATCTGGTCTGGTACATGACATTGCATAGATTAAACTTCCTACAATCTCACGGTATTTCTTTTGGTCAGTTAACTCACTTCCACTTCCCCCCAGTTCTGTTCGCATGGAGTTGTTCTGAGTTTACAATTTGTCATTCCAAATCTATCAAGCATCTTGGTTATGTACCTCTTCTGGTTCATCTTGATCACCCCATCAGTTTGGTCAAAATCTATACCCAGGAAATAAGAAATCTTGCCCAAATCCTTCATTCTGAATTTGTGTTTCATGCTTTCCTTGAAGTGGTTCATTTGGTCCACATTATTTGAGGCTATGATTAAGTCATCAACCCAAACAATCACGATGACTATATCCCCATCAATTTGTTTGCTATAAACACAATGATCTGCTGGGTTTCTGTCAAAACCATCCCCTATCAGATGCTCATGTAATATCTTATTCCAGTTCCTGCCTGACTGTTTAAGACCATAAAGGGATTTCTTTAATTTGTACACCATTCTCTCTCCATTCTCCGACATCCTTTCGAAGCCCTCTGGCTGGACCATGAATATTTCATGGTCTATAGGCGCATGTAAATATGCAGTTTTAACGTCCATCTGGTGGACTTCAAGGTCATACTGTGCTGCCAGTTGCATAAGGACTCTCACTGAGGAAATGCTAGCCGTTGGTGCGAAAGTCTCTTGATAGTCTATTCCCTCTACCTGACTATATCCTTTTGCAACATATCTGGCCTTAAATGTTTCGGAGCCCTCTGCACTTTCTTTTATGGTATATACCCATTTCCCCCCCACTACATTTTTACCCTCCGGTAGTGTGGTTAATTCAAAGGTATCATTCTCTTCAAGTGACTCGATTTCTTCTTTCATTGCCTGTTTCCACTTTACAGTTTGAGGTGAGTTCATGGCCTCGGTATAAGTCTGTGGTATTTCCCTAACCCTATAGCAGTAATCAATACTGGTAGAGGTTGAATCGTCAGCCTCGTTTTGGTCAGTAATGAAATCCTCTAGGTATTTGGGGGTTTTCCTTTCCCTTTGGGGGTACCTTTTTGTCTGGCCGTGATTATCTCTAACCTGTTCCTCACTCTCCTGATTTGTTTCACTTCTCTCATCTTGGTAATTGTTTTCATTACCTATTGAATTTTCTGTGCTGGCTTGGTTTTGGCTCAATCCATTTGTTTCAGCCTCAGTTTCAGGTTTTCTATAGAGGCCCAAGTCCTCCATTGGTATGTCAGTCTGGGTTTGTTGTTCTGCACTACCCTTTCTTATCACTTTGATAAGTCTGTGTTTCATGACTTTGCCACTATCTGGGTGATAAACCAGATATGCAGGGCTGTTCTTATCATATCCTACAAACACTCCCTTTGTGCACTTTGAGTCCAGCTTCTTTCGATTATGTTGGTATGTGTGACATTCTAATCCGAACACCAACATTTTGGAGAGATCTGGTTTTTGACCAGTTAACATGAAAAAAGGCGTGTTCTCTAACCTATTATTATAGCACCTATTGCGAATGTGGGCAGCAGTCTGAATGGCATATGGCCATGTAGCTTTGGGTAACTCGGTTTCAATTAACAGACATCTACCCATCTCAAACAGGGTCCTCCAGTGCCTTTCGGCTGTGCCGTTCTGATGAGGGGAGTAAGGGCAGGATGTTTCATGTTTTATGCCTCTCTCTCTAAGGAGAATCTGAAAGACATTACTCATAAATTCAGATCCATTGTCGGATCTCATGCATTTAACTTGGCCATACGGGGAACAGTCAGCCAGGAACTTCTCTGTTGCTAGTGCAGTATCGCTCTTATTTTTGAGAAAATAAACAAATACTGCCCCAGAGAAATCGTCAGTAAAAGCAATGCTATACTTAAAACCCTCTCTTGACACTGGGTCAATAGGACCTGCTAAGTCGGTGTGCACCATTTCTAAAGGCTTGGTAGCTCTAGCATCTGGTCCCTTATTCCTATTGTTTACAAACTTGCCCTCTGTACACGTGTTACATTCTAACTTAGTTTTATCAAATTTTCCCGAGATATTCATCCCATCTACTACATTCTGTGATTTTACGATATCTTCGACGTTACAATGACCTAATATTTCATGCCATGTTTGAATATCATGCGAGACGCTTACCTTATCACTACTGTTTTCACATTGCTCAAAAGTGTTCAAATAATACAACTGACCATGTTCCTCGATGGTGAAAGTGGTACCATCCTTATGAACAAGTTCACTATGACCTTGGTGGAATTTAAGTTCAGCTCCATTTGATGTGGCAGCTTTCACAGAGAAAATATCTTGAGGGTATGATGGCATGTAGAGTGCATCTTTCAGTACAGTCTTTACTTGCTTCCCATTCACATCCTTCAGTATTACCTCTGCATCTCCTCGTTTGACTGCTATATTCTTAGTCTTCGTTCCATCCGCCAATTCCATGGAATGTTCTGCCGGGTTAAAAGTTCCGTCGACTCGCTTCAGCGTGTCGGTTGTAACAATATGGGATGTAGCTCCTGTATCAACTAGCAATCCTTTGGGATTATTGCGTCGGGTTGTGATATCATATATTCCAAAAGCGAAAGAATGTTCGCCTTCGGTGGTTTCACTTTGATCACTGAAAGTGGCTTGTTTTGTTTTGTCCTTTCGTTGTTGGTGCCTTCTGCATTCATCGTCACTGTGTGTTGTGCTCTTGTGAAAATTGCACCACTTTGTTGCTTCAGCTTTCTCGGGGCAATCTCTAATAACGTGGCCTTTTTGTCTACAACGGTAACACGTTGGATATGTTGGGAATCCAACACTCATCACTTGATCTGCCTTCGATTTTGCATTGAATTTTTCCGTTTCTTCGAAGCTTCTTAGCTGGCGTTTGAACTCGGTGAAGGTTATTTCACTAGCGCTCTGGGTAATATGAATTGCCAAAGGCTTATAAGATCCAGGCAGTCCTTTTAGAATCATGGCTACGGTCAATCCATCGCTGAGCGTCTCCTTGGCGGTACGTAGGGCCGTGATTGTCCTTTCAGCTCTTATCAAGTACTCTGTGATTGTCTCGCTCGCTCCTTTTTCAAGTGATGTCAGCTCGGTGTAGAGTGTTATGATTCTCGGCTTACTCTGGCTAGCATAATGCTCTCGTAAGATCTTCAGGGCCTTTCTACCATCGTCGGTGGCATCCCTCATTACCAATGACAGACTTTTATCGTCCAAGAGCTGTATTAGTTCTGCGTAACACTCCTCATTTTTGGCTTCGTTGGGTTCTTCATCCGACGGTAGAATTGTGTCTTTCAGTTTCAGTATTCTCATATGTCCAAGAAATTTTGCCTCCCATAACTCGTAGTCGTTTTCATCTCCGGTAAATGTCAACCTTTGCCATCTTGACTCTCTGCTGGGCCCATAACCTGTTGAGGTCATCTTTTGTAGCGAGTATAACATTTAACAACGGAGGATATGATAGAACGTGTTCTCTGTTCATTCTTTTATTTCACAATACCGAGCACGAGGGAGTGATTACCCACAATGCATTTCTAATACAGCAATAGATTAATGACGTAATAAAAACATAACTCAACAAAAAGGTCTTATAAGTTGATTTATACCTCATTAACTAACTTTTTAGGCTTCGTAGTAAATATTCGGCCAATATGTTCGGACTGGTTGCTGTTCGTGAAATAAAATATTTCAATCATTTCAAAACGTTCTGATCTTGTTTGTGTAGTCGACTGTGCTTCGCACGCACAATATAAAATTAATTTTATATGTAAACATTCATTCTGTCATACACGAAACTCTTGGAAAGAAAAATACTTCAGTTATTTATGAAGTTGCAATCCTTGAACTAAAATTAGCTACATTTAAATTATCAAAAATGGTTTTGCTCTCCTAGATACTATGAAAGTGAAAGGTTAATCTTATTTGTTTTGTCCCCCGTCACGCAACGCTTCCTCGTTCCGATAATAATATTTTAAAATTATTTCAACCATTCATGCAACCAGACAATTTCATCAAACCAAGACACATCTTCGATTTCTAAGCAACTTTAGGATGGGGTATTAATTTTGTTATCTTGTCATCAAATAAACTGGGACTTTCGTGTTGTCTTTAATATTTACAGTGTAATGCCGGTCAGATCACAGGTCACCAAAGCGTATTATGAGAGTTTGTATGGAGCTGAAATTCGATCGAAAATAATTTTCACTTTTCCTTCGAAAAGTTGTAAATAATGTGAAATAAAGTTTAAAAACCCCACCTGTTGTCTTTTCCGGTGTTTTTATCGATTCTGGAAGCTGCTATGGGCGAATTTCGACCTTCGGTCGAATCTGCCACTGTAGTGTACTAATAGAAGGGAAAGGTCGGAAAGCAATTTGAACATTTCCCCAACCGTTTTTCGAGGTTCGGTTAGAAATGCTCGCTAAAAATATATTTCTTCCCCAGCCGGCGCATTCAAATCACACTAAATCTCAAGAAGGATATGATGTACGTACCTTTCTGTGTGATTCAATCGCCAATAGACCGATCTCTCGAAGCACAGTTTTACGTTGAAAACAGCTAAATTTTTTCAACGGCAGCCATTGCATGGGCACGAGGCTATGTTCCAGCAAGTGGGTCAAAAACCAACGGCCGAGCGCCAAAGTATACTCCACAAGGGGTGATACGCGTAACCTCTGTGTCGCTCAATACCAAACGCACTCCCTCCCGGGTAAGTACACTTTGGCACCTGAATTTCCCGCCAAAGTTTGAACGCCGGCCGCCAGCTTGCCGACTTACCCGGGAGGGAGTGCGTTTGGTATTGAGCGACACAGAGGTTACGCGTATCACCCCTTGTGGAGTATACTTTGGCGCTCGGCCGTTGGTTTTTGACCCACTTGCTGGAACATAGCCTCGTGCCCATGCAATGGCTGCCGTTGAAAAAATTTAGCTGTTTTCAACGTAAAACTGTGCTTCGAGAGATCGGTCTATTGGCGATTGAATCACACAGAAAGGTACGTACATCATCCTTCTTGAGATTTAGTGTGATTTGAATGCGCCGGCTGGGGAAGAAATATATTTTTAGCGAGCATTTCTAACCGAACCTCGAAAAACGGTTGGGGAAATGTTCAAATTGCTTTCCGACCTTTCCCTTCTATTAGTACACTACAGTGGCAGATTCGACCGAAGGTCGAAATTCGCCCATAGCAGCTTCCAGAATCGATAAAAACACCGGAAAAGACAACAGGTGGGGTTTTTAAACTTTATTTCACATTATTTACAACTTTTCGAAGGAAAAGTGAAAATTATTTTCGATCGAATTTCAGCTCCATACAAACTCTCATAATACACTTTGGTGACCTGTGGTCAGATTTTAACGTGTATGTTTCATGATCATATATATATTTTAAAGCTTTCTATCAATTATTCGCTCCTCTATGTCGTTGGCGCTTTTGCGGTAACTATAACTAGTATAAAGAAAATACACACTGATCCAGATAAAATGGTACTTTATTCATGAAACAAAACACGATGAGATGTTTAATTCTCCTCAGAGAATATTGAATTAACAACAACAACAAACAACAAATAATTCAAATATAAAATGCTACATTTCCTTTTAGAAGCAGAAATAAAAAGTTATTTCGCAAATAATTTTATCTGAGGCTTCATCTGCTATAATTTTTCATCGAGCGAAATCGTACAGCTTCATACGTCCGAGTACAAACGTTGTTTGAATTGGGATCAATCAAGAAAAACAACATTAAAAAATATCACTTACCGAACGGCACCGTTCTCGTATTAAAGTCCTGAAAACTCCATTGAAGTACGAGTTTCGGTTTCCGTTTGAATATAGCTTGTCTTCAATAATTATATATGTCCTCTTATTTGGCGATTGAGTATTCTTGACTGTTACTTCTTTCCATTTCGAACTTTACTGAAGGTGTATTTTGATCGTAATTTAATATGCCCTATGCGACACTTGGCGCCCACAGGATGGATGATGATTTTGATCATAGAAAGCAGAGAAACACCGTCTTCTAACAAGAAACCAATAGAGTACTGTGTTCGTTTTGTTTAAAGATCGAATGAGCTAGAAATACTTAGCTTGTGGTGTGCCACATGAATTCTCGCTAAGATGGTCTTGAATATTTTGTCAGGGAACACAAACGCCTTGATTCGCGAACGCCATAGACAGCTCCCGCGCACAGATGGATCCATGATAAAACGTCACTGTATCTATCGTCCGGTTGACCCGAAAACTAAGGCATTCATTCACTACAAAAAAAGTTCCTATAGCCTGTTTTATCAGTGTTATCCAGCCCAAAAAGCCGTAAAACGAGCCAGATTAGCAAAGTTTGAGCCTACAGTAGTCGTAATTTCGGTCAGCGTAGTAACAATGGCACAAAGACCCCCCCCCCCCCCCCATATGTATTTATATGTTTCGTATACACCTTCAAATCAACAAGTGCTGGCGTGGCGCAGTGGTAAGGTTCTGAGTTCCAAAGCAGGACTTCGAGGGTTCGAATCCCACAACCCGTCGTTTCAAAAAAAAAAAAAAGGGAAAAAAAAGAGGGAATTAATGCATACATTAATTTAATTGATTAATTAGCTATTAAAGTTTACAGCCCATTGACCGAGTGACATTGTCCACCAGTGCTATAACTTGTTCTGCGCATGCGCGCATTCACAAGTTAAAAATGATTGGTCACCACGCTCGTTTACGAGAAAACAATCATTTACCTCTCTGGCGAGCATAGCCACAATGAAAAAGCCGCCATGTGTTTAATGTGCGCGCGCTAATTACGCGCGAAATTATGCGCAGAAAGGATGCGCAGTGCAATACTAAGGAATGACCTTAAACAGGTCCCAAAGTCAACAGTAGTATATAAGGGACCGGCCGATAACCCCCCAAAAGGCTGAGGAATTTTAAAATTGCCGTGCTGAGGTATCTCATTACCGTGCTGAGGTACCTCATGACCATGCTGAGGAATTAATTACCGTGCTCAGTTGAGCGAATTTGCATGAGAGACGAGCACCTCTTTTGTTTGGGATTAAACAGTTCAGTGGCGCTTTTGTTTTATTTTAAGTAAAACAACAAAACACTCTTTTGTTGTCTTTGTTTATTACACTGACCTGAGTACAAAGACGATATTGCAACCATTTAAAGTCATAGTAATATTCTAATTTCGCTATCAGCAGCTTGAACAAACCATTTAACGTTGTGTCATCTTCATGTAGATAAATACATTTATCATTCGATGTTTTATTTTCTCCCTTTTAATTGGTTCCACCACGTGACCTGCGAATTACTGCCTACGAATAATTCTGCTCATGCGCACAACGGCGTAAAGTTGTTTTGCTGCGAATAATTGTTCTGCTCCCGTCCTCTTACTTGTCCAATCAAACAAACAAAAAACAGCGATAACGCCAAGAAAGGAACCAAAGTTGCTGTGAACGTATTTCGGCCGGTGCTCACTTATATAGCTACATTCGTTTCTGGGTTAGAGTGAGAACCAAAAATTCAAACAATTGTTCCCATTCCGCCTCGGTCAATTCTAGTTGTTCCGCAAAACTTACAAATACCAGTAATCGCCCCCAATTAACTTGCGAAAAGTGAGTGTAGCTTCTTTAACGTGAAAAGATTAGATCCTGGCTGATCGTAAAATTTTTCCTTTAGAGTTGCTATTTCACTTGAATAGATAGTGTAATGGACACTAGTACAAGGCCCCTATCTTGATTAGCGTGTTTATAATTTAATCCCTAGTTACGACCTTAGTTTCAGTATGTTTATTCTTGATTTTTTAGTTTTTGTAATCGGACCTTTTCGCGTCCCTTTTGCCAGAGTTTCATAGGATTTCGCCGTGGTCTTGTATTCGTTTTTGCGTTCTTAACCTTTGGCACAAGCGGGACCGATATGTGAGTATTCTTTCGTTGTTTTTTTTAGTTTTAATCTCTAGTTATGGGCGAAAGTACTTAAATGAACATTATTTCTGTACAACCATGTACAACGCAAGATTTAATTGATTTACAATTGCAAAGGAGTAAAATGGATCAAAACGCCTCAAGAGTTTAACGCCCACCTTTATAGGTTAGAGAGCACTAAGCTCTAAATCAGTTTATAATGTCATTATGGAATTAGTATTGATTGAAACTCGTGTAGTTTAAGATAGTTTTTATAGTGATTTGTTTTATCTTATTGTTATGGAATCGCATTATCGCCACTTAGTTTGTTTCATGTTATTTCGCGACCTTGATAGAAATTTGTTGTATTGTATTTCAGTTTACGATCGTTTATACATCTTGATCGTTTTTGTTTGGATCGTTTCACCTTGATCGTATCATCTTGCTGCAATAAATCACCTTTAACCGTCACCTTTGGTTTTTCGTGGTTCATTTGCGACGACCTGTAAAGTAGTCCCAACACAACGCGTTGCCGCGATACTACTTGAAAATTGTTTTCTCGCCTAGACTTCTCGTCAGTCGCAGCAGCCGCAACAGATAGTTATATTTCTTGTTAAAATATAAACTGAAAACTTCGCGCGCTCTGATTGGTTAAAAACCATGTTTTATCAGAGTTTAGAAAATAGCTGCCATATGTACTGCATAGAGTCTAGCCTTGCATTATTTTCTTTTAAAATATAAACTGAAAGATGCGCGCGCTCTGATTGGTTAATCAAAGGCTCTTATGAGCCAGCTCAGAATGTAATTGATATTAATGACATTCATTGAATGCAGTTGTTGGCCCTTCCCAGTGAAAACCCTTGAATTGGAGGCTTGATAAATGGGGATTCCACTGTATATATTAGGAAACAGCTTAAATCTGACAAAATGGAATTATTTTGAAGCTCCAATGTGTCTATAGGTTCCACTATTGCATACCAAAACACAATAGCTTTGAAATAATTATTGATTAGTATTATTTTCAATTTCTGGTTTGACTCTGGTATTTATGTATGAACCTATTAATGAAGGGGAGGGGGATGGCTGGGCATATAAGGGGCATTTGACCTCCATTGCTGTTCCCACCCTCTGGAATTTGACTTGCCAATCAATGATTCATAAATACACAACCAAGTAATAATAATAAGTATACTTATAGGGATATAATTTAGTCTGCTGTCTGCATTTGTCGCACACCATATAATTTGTCAAAGGTGGGGGAGTTTGATCCGATTTGAAATGCAAGAGCAAGTAGAACAATCAAAATGTTTTCATCCTTGTGCTTCTCAGTTTACATGTAATAGACCATTTTACAGTTCTGTGAAATGTAACCAAGCCTCTGTATGAAAGCGAGGTTAGGGGTGACCATGAGATGATAGAGATCAGAAACTAGTTTACATAAGAACAGAATAATTTACATTTGAAAAGAAGGAAGGTTTGTATCACAACAAAGTCACCTCCAGCCTCACTTCTGTTCAAAGGCCTGGATTCTAAGCACACAACTGTAAAATGGACTATTGGACACTTGTACTTGTGTGCCAAGTAAAAACCAGGCTTTAGATGTGAAGGTGCATGTAGGCGTCAGACGGTCTTAGTGCAAAATTAATATTATCTACAATTCATAAGTATGTGTAATAGAGGTAATGAATGTTTTGTGTTTATAGACTGATTTAGATAGGGACTTTATTCATACAATATAACTTAATACAACTATAGTAGAAAAATCCATCAGAGAAATTTATAATAATATAATGGAAATCAAGGTATCAACAAGCTCGTTTTCAAAAACTGTCAAACTCTGTCTTCAGATGATTTTACATCTCTTGTTGAACACATAAATTTTATATGCTATTATAAACACAAGCCTCAGATCAATGAAGCCTGCTTTTCTACACGGAGAATAAACTATGAATAAACTTAAGGTCTACACAATAACAAGCATAAAGGTGCAGCCAACATATTTAAGCTTATTCAAATACATTACATTTTATTTGTTTTCGGTTCAAAGCCTATCGATCGATGATCGATCGATCGAATTGTACACCTTCGAATGCCAAATTACAAAAGTTTAAATACTTTATATATTGGAATTGGAATCAAAAGAAACAATAAGCTTAATTAATTTTTGTTATAAATCAAACTTAGAAATAACATTTACCGTACTTACCAAAGATCAGTTGAACGCGGCAATGTGCGTAGTTTGCCTAAAATATTCCCTGCTGGAACCGTCCTGTTCCCGGTGCTTCAATGAAGTTGTATAGGAGTGTTCACTGTTGATCAACATTACGTCAAATTTGTTTTGTTATTCAAATTTGCCAACCATTAAACAAAAGAACTCTTTGTTTCAACAGCCAATAGTTCTCTGGTTGGCACATTAATAACAATAGGTGACGTAACGAGAAACATCGCTATAAAGAAACATGATGTAAATTCGTGAAAGAAACATTTCTCAAACCGAGGAACGAAAGAATTGCAGAATGTATGCGTTTGTTGGCATCGGAACTCCTAAAAGATCTATCTTTTAAATGTGTAAGACGAGAAAATTCAGAGAAATACCGTCCTGAAAAATCGTAAGCAATCCGCCATTTTGTTTTCCTGTGCGATCGGGCTACTACCCCGACCCACCCGACCCCCAATAACTACCAAATATTGCGCCCGCAGTGTTGTTTAGTGTTGTGATTTCCCAGGCATTATGCGCTGGTCAGCGGAATTACCAAGAAAAGTTTATAAACACCTATAAACACCTATAAACTAACAAATTTTTCACAACCATAACGAACAGCTCATTCTTCGCTAAAAACCATGTTTTATCAGAGTATAAAACATAGAAAAGCGTGTTTTATCGTTTCGCGCGCGTTAAATCTATATTTTAAAGCACATAAAGAAGCCAAAACCATGTATTATACTGTCATAAAACACTCCAGGAATTTGAGAACACTTGAGAAATTTAGAAAACACTCGCCTGCGGCTCGTGTTTTCTAAATTTCTCTCGTGTTCTCAAATTCCCGTCGTGTTTTATGACAGTATAATACATGGTTTTGGCTTCTTTATTTGTTAAATAAAGCACGGCTAAAAACTATAAAGCACGCATGTCCCGGATGTTCACCACGCTTAGACTAATCCAGTTGATTTTCAAAGCTGAACCTGTCCTGTAGCTTTTCTTGACAAAATTACACGGCTAATTAAGTTGAATATATTGCGAGTTTGACCAGTAATGCTTTACCTGTATTGAAAACGAAGTGAAACAGTATCATCGAAGACGACGGATCATGCAGAAAGAAAATAATTTCGCTCTCGGAGAGTGGCACGGTCTTGAACCGGCCGGCGGCATTTTATCAACAACAGCGATCAAAGTGATTTCGCAAAACAACTTGGACCTGAGAAAACGTTTAGAGGTAAGAACAAATTATTCTCTTATTCATAAAAGACGCCACAACACTATCGTTTTACATAAAAGCGAAATAGCAGCACATTTGTTTTGTTTTTGAGCGTCAAATGTCAATGATTAATCTGCAGGAATCTTCGAAAGAAGCCGACAAAATTACGACCGGCAAAGTTGAAAATAGATTTGTCAAACTCTCAAGAAACTTTCTAAAAACCTTAGGAGAAAACATCAAATGGAAATTTTCGTTGAAGCAAGTGTTTATTCATTCAAGAAATGTTAAAATACCATCAGTATAACGACGGATTAGTTCTTTGACTTGGCGCAAGTTCGCGACTTTGTAAGTTTTGTGTTCTAATTCTTCCGCGCCATTCAAGCGTACTAAGTGTTTTTCTTTCAAGTTCCTGCTATTTTCTAAACCAAATAGAAGATGGTTTTCATATGTCCTATAAGAAAATGATGCACTTTTGAGGTCTAGAAAAGCAGCTGAATAAGCGGCTCGTGCATTCACTAGCTGCTTTTCTAGACCTCAAGCGTGCATCATTTTCTTATAGAACATAGAAAACCATCTTCTATTAGGTAATTATATAATTCACTGTGTAAAACTCGCGCCGTGATTGGTTTAGAACTGTTATCTATTAGAGTACAGACGCACGAATGACGTCACGAAGCGGGAAAACGCGCGGGCGCCCTGCCTGCTCCAACAAATCCTTCACTCAAAACAGAGAAATATTTTCGTCAAACTGGAAATATTCCGTAGGAAATTCAATGTAGTTCAATTGATACGAATTTTAAATCGGCTGTTCAAGCTTGGCTAGAACTTGGAGGAAAATATGATGGACTTTTAGCTTATTGTGAACAGAATCCGAGAAATTTAGCGGGATTATCGTTCGCCGTGAACACTTGCAACGGGATTTGAACTGGAATAATTCAGATTGTTTTTCCTCATATCAGGACGGAATAGAGGTTAGTCTCTAAATATTTGCTTTACGAAACATTTGCTGAGTTGAGCTGTAGTTTATTTTAAGCCGTTTAGTTTTCACAAAGTTTTATTTGAGTGCATGAAAACTCGATGTTTGTTGACATAATTTTTATCGGCTTATTTAGAATACAATCAAGTTAAAATCCGAAGCGAATATCTCCAAAATTATATAAAACAAATAGATTCCATGTTGCCGTGGGTCTGTTCAGTAATAGATCACAGAAGACGTCAAAATGTGGTAAGAACATCAGTGACCAACTCGCCGCAGCGGCTCGTTGGCCACTTTTTTGTTCTTACCACATTTTGACGTCATCTGTGATCTATTACTGAACAGACGCACGGCAACATGGAATCTATTTGTTAATTAAAATATAAACTGAAAACTTCGCGCGCTCTGATTGGTTAAAAACCATGTTTTATCAGAGTATAAAACATAGAAAAGCGTGTTTTATCGTTTCGCGCGCGTAAATCTATATTTTAAAGCACATAAAGAAGCCAAAACCATGTATTATACTGTCATAAAACACTCCGGGAGTTTGAGAACACTTGAGAAATTTAGAAAACACTCGCCTGCGGCTCGTGTTTTCTAAATTTCACTCGTGTTCTCAAATTCCCGTCGTGTTTTATGACAGTATAATACATGGTTTTGGCTTCTTTATTTGGTAAATAAAACATAGGAAATCGTGTTTTATCGTTTCACGCGCGTAAATCTATATTTTAAAGCACATAAAGAAGCCAAAACCATGTATTATACTGTCATAAAACACTCCGGGAATTTGAGAACACTCGAGAAATTTAGAAAACACTCGCCTGCGGCTCGTGTTTTCTAAATTTCTCTCGTGTTCTCAAATTCCCGTCGTATTTTATGACAGTATATTAAATACATGGTTTTGGCTTCTTTATTTGTTAACTATAATGCGGTAGCGATCAAATCGTCTTCGTAGCGAAGAGCACTCTGGACCCATGTTAACTAGAATAGAGACAAACACACACTGACTTTATATCAACTCACGAACACACTTTATTGTTTTAAATACAAAGCTTATTTTGAATTTCATTAATTACAAAGTCAAGTTCCATTGGTTCCTCATCTTTTCTAACAATGGTTTCAGGACAGTGTAGTTCAACTTGGCTGTCAATTTCCATACCACTGGAATCTTTCAACGTCACTCCACTGGGGCCATAGTAAATGACATACAGAATGCGATCTTGTAGCTGTTTCGGTTAACTGAACGATCTCGCTGAATCCTTCTAGTTCTAACGAAGTAAGATAGACGCTGGTCCAAGGGAATTTTGGCAGCTCGGTCACATAAGCTTCCCACGACTTCCAAGCGCACTGCATACACTCTCCGCGGTTTTCAGGACGATATTCAGATCGATTTTCTCGATCACATCATGACACAGGAGTGCTGTCTTTGACTTGGGTGGTGAATAGCGCAGCCATTGCAGCGATTTAGTTTTTCTTCATGGATAAAGCCTGGTTTCCATATAATCATATAACGATCGCAGCGATCCTTGCGATCCTTGCGATCTTAGGTTTCCAGATGATTGCAGCGATCGCAGTCGCAACGATCGCAGCGATCGCAGCTGCGATCGTTGCGATTATATGGAAACCTATGATCGCAAGGATCGCAATGATCGCAAGAGTGGTTTCCATATGATCGCAACGATCGCAAGAGTGGTTTCCATATGATCGTAACGATCGCAATTAACGATCGCATAGAGAGGAAGTTTTCTATCTCTGCGATCGCAAATGCAACGATCGCAGCATTTTATGGTTTCCATATCATCGCAACGATCGCAGCATAAGTAAGCTGGAACACATGATCGATAAGATTGGCTACCCTTTGACACTGGATTTTTAAGACTTCGATCACAGCAAACAGAGGTCGAGGGCTCGATGCGACCTGAACGTTTGGTTCCATTTTTAAGTCGTGAAAAACGACTTCTTGTAGTCTGTTGGGAAAAAATTGTCACTCGATCGCTCAGTGTTAAACTTGGCAACCTGGCAAACTTATATTAAGTTTATATTAAACAAGAAGCTGCACACAGCTTGAACTCGTGCCGTGGTAAATGTTTGTGGGTCAATGTTGTAGCTAGAATTCAGCAAAAAGCAGTTACAGTTCAATGACTGGCATGATATCGAAGTGCGGCACTATTGTCAGATTCAAAAACGTATTTAGGGAGCGATCGTTCATTACGTGGGTGGCAGTTTTAGATGGGGGAGGGGGTTTAGAAGTTTCACTTTATTATATAATACCCTAGACAGAACAATTGAGGATTGATATATTTATCAATTATATAAAAACGAGAGAAACATATTTCTCAGTTTTGATTTTATTAAATAAAATAGGAAATTCCACACATGAGAATTTTTTGGCGTGACAGGAAGTTAATTCGTTTTGTTCTTACAGCGCTTCTAAATATGGAGCGACCAATGACGTAAAACTGAAAATCACGTGATTTCTCGGAAAGCACGTGTCACACAACGAACGAGTCTGTACAAATAATCGGTATTTTCTGTTTTATTATCTGACCTTGAATAGTAAAATGCGGTCAATCTTACAAAACAAACATTTAAGAGGCTGTGCACCTTAAAACCGACCAATGATTTTGGCTCGAAAAATAGTTTGGGCTGATTTTAATATTATAAGTACAGGTTACCAAACTATAAATAAAAATGTATTTCTTTTGTTTCAGTATCCTTTATTTATAAAAATATTGACTCGCGAAGTTTGGTCGGCCGGCGAGGTCAAAATCGAGCCTAAACAAGCCGTTTCGAAAAGTGCCTCGAAATTTATTCTCGCAACGTAAATTGGACTAAAACCACCATCAAAGTAAAGAAAAATGCTTATTGGTGGAATCTAGTAGGATAACGATCAAAATATTTAAAAGTAAAACGTCCAAATTATTATTTGACTATACCACACTAAATCTGCAATAGCGATAGGACCGATTTTCAGAAAATTATTTCTCAAAAGTGGCACCAGATCTAAAGTTCTAATACGCTTTTATCAAACACGATAAAGATAAACTTTCATTTGACGGCAAAACATTTTGCGGCCCGTGCGAATTCACTGTGTAATAATTCGTTAAAGTTACTGTAATTACCGCCATTTCTTCAATATGCAAATTACTTACGGTTTATCGCAGGCATCTTAACTACCGGTTTCAGGCTTCTACAAAACACACCAACCATCCTGAATATAGGAAAGACTTATAAGAAAAGCACAGAAGACAAATGAATGCAGAGAAAGCCGACATTTTTTAAGTTTACCTGCCATTGAAGCCGGATTGAAGTCCTCAAGTTTCGCTCGCGTGACTCCGTGTTCGATACAGTAACGCCAACGGAATGTTTCAGATTAAAAACGACAAGGAAGGCCTCGAATTAACGTTCCAAATGTTAGGAAACTGAAACTTCAACCTATTTGCACAGCTACAGCAAGAAAATAACGGATCCAAGTTGAAATTCATCTCGATCGAATGGTCTGACACTTCAAATGACTGTTTATATAGCTTCGTAACTTGACACCGATATACCAATGTCACGGGTCACCGCTGACCGGCAGGTCAAAACCTTTTAAAAAGTTCAGCGGCTTTTTTTAGCTTTTTTTCAAATCGTGATCTGGATATAAATCTGGATATAAAAATGTCTCAAGTTTGTTTTTTGTATAACAGGCTTTGTTGAGTGCGGACCCTCGCGTGGACGTACGGAAAGGGAAAACGTTTCTACTTAACAGAAAAACAGTTTTGTTCTGTTCAATGTTTTATAAAAGACGGAGTTCATCAGAATACTGCTTTTTGCCATATAATAAAGTATAATACATGGTTTTGGCTTCTAATATAGATTTAACGGGCGTATAAAAACGAAAAAGACGGCTTTTCTATGTTTTATACAGTATTACTCCGATAAAACATTGTTTCTTAACCGCTCATAGCGAGCGCAGCTTTCAATCTATATTTTAAATCTGGATATAAAAATATCTCAAGCTTGCTCTTTGTATAAAATCGGCTTTATTGAGTGCAGACCCTCGCATCAGATTTTTAATTTGGACAAACTATCAAACATTTCTTACGCGAGTCAATGGACAAACGTACACTGTATCCCAAATAGCTGATATACTTCCTTTGCCATAGCAACCACATTGATCACGTCCCGCCCACTGGCCTTTCTAGATGAACCTCCATGTCTCGGATACTGGTACGACCTTGAAGGCCTCCCAGTACCTCCTAAGCCATGCGAGCGCAGACACGCATAGCCTGCAGTAGAGGCGGTTTGGGTTTTTTACAGTGCGCGAGATGTTTTCGGCGAGAAAAACCCAAACCACCAGTACTGCAGGCTAAGACACGCATTGCTTTAGGGACTGTGCAATAATTATCAGAAGGGGGGGGGGGGGGGGGGGGGGTGGTGGAAAATTGGCTTCATGTAGGAAAATATTAGGTAATACCCCCCTCCTAAATAAGTGAATTTAGTTATTGCCCCCTCCCCCTCTAATCAGTCAGAAATTATGTACGACCACCCCCCCCCCCCCCTCCATCACAGTATACATACACCTTTATACAAGTACCCTGCATTTTCTCTACACGCACCTGTGGATTAAAATCTTATAACAGAAAGAAGAGCTCCTACTACATATTTAATTGTTGGACATCCGCGTCTAGAACAAACATCACCTCCGTAGCAATGTACAACAGAGCCATAGCAGAAGGAAAAGAGCATGTGTGTTAATTTCAGGTCCGAAGGGCCGGAAAATTTTTCGGTCCCCACCTTATAAATAGGTATGGATTCGCCAATGTAATATGTACTTGAAATAAAATGGTAATTATTGCACAGTCCCTTAACTTTATCAAGCGATGTGCCAACAAAATCAGCTCATTGAAGTATGACACATTCTTTGAGATTGCAGCATGACAAACAACAACAACTTTTTAAATGAACACTGATATCACGGCACTCGTACAAAAACACCGTTTCCGTACGTCCACGCGAGGGTCCGCACTCAACAAAGAGCAAACTTGAGACATTTTTATATCCAGATTTATATCCAGATCACGATTTGAAAAAAAGCTAAAAAAAAAAAAGCCGCTGAACTTTTTAAAAGGTTTTGACCTGCCGGTCAGCGGTGACCCGTGACATTGGTATATCGGTGTCAAGTTACGAAGCTGTATATAAACAGTCATTTGAAGTGTCAGACCATTCGATCGAGGTGAATTTCAACTTGGATTCGTTATTTTCTTGCTGTAGAGTGCAAATAGGTTGAAGTTTCAGTTTCCTAACATTTGGAACGTTTAATTCGAGGCCTTCCCTTGTCGTTTTTAATCTGAAACATTCCGTTGGCGTTACTGTATCGAACACGGAGTCACGCGAGCGAAACTTGAGGACTTCAATCCGGCTTCAATGGCAGGTAAACTTAAAAAATGTCGGCTTTCTCTGCATTCATTTGTCTTCTGTGCTTTTCTTATAAGTCTTTCCTATATTCAGGATGGTTGGTGTGTTTTGTAGAAGCCTGAAACCGGTAGTTAAGATGCCTGCGATAAACCGTAAGTAATTTGCATATTGAAGAAATGGCGGTAATTACAGTAACTTTAACGAGTTCTTACACAGAGAATTCGCACGGGCCGCAAAATGTTTTGCCGTCAAATGAAAGTTTATCTTTATCGTGTTTGATATAAGCGTATTAGAACTTTAGATCTGGTGCCACTTTTGATAAATAATTTTCTGAAAATCGGTCCTATCGCTATTGCAGATTTAGTGTGGTATAGTCAAATAATAATTTGGACGTTTTACTTTTAAATATTTTGATCGTTATCCTACTAGATTCCACCAATAAGCATTTTTCTTTACTTTGATGGTGGTTTTAGTCCAATTTACGTTGCGAGAATAAATTTCGAGGCACTTTTCGAAACGGCTTGTTTAGGCTCGATTTTGACCTCGCCGGCCGACCAAACTTCGCGAGTCAATATTTTTATAAATAAAGGATACTGAAACAAAAGAAATACATTTTTATTTATAGTTTGGTAACCTGTACTTATAATATTAAAATCAGCCCAAACTATTTTTCGAGCCAAAATCATTGGTCGGTTTTAAGGTGCACAGCCTCTTAAAGTGCACCTAACCCCAAAAATTTTCTTCGCTTAAATAAATCTACATGTAATTCGAAGCATTTCTGCTAAAAAATGTTTGGATTCGGTTGAATCCTCGATTTTCTATGCTCTGCTGAAGTCACGTTCGATGTGTTGCACGACCGCGTATAGGGAGTCTGGAGTCTGGTGCCGAGTTATGACGTCTACTCGGGAACCACACAATATAGCGCCTCTGTCATTTCTCTGTATTTGTTTGGGATAATTGAACATAAAAGGGATCATTTCTATGTCTTTTGGGACTTAAACTGAAGAATTTTGTTTCGAAATTGTGCGTTCTTCATCTTCGGAGTCAAAGTTAAGTTCCGATTCGAATTACTCCGAAATAAACTTCATTTCTGAAGTAGAAATCGAGCTGGAATCGACGCGTGATTTATACATAAATATGCGTTCCTCAATCAATACTTCAAGCGGCAATGAGGAAGAAATCTTCGCAGATGAACCGCTTCGAGACCTGGAATGGACAAATAAATGTGAAAAGGAGGTCAAAGCGAATGAAGAGCCGAAAAGAAAGCTCAAGGACCGCTTAGATAGCACTGAAGAAGCCAGTCAATGGTAAGCAATATTCGTGTCACCTATAAACTTTGCTACTCCGACGAGCGTTTTAGACATTTATATGTTTGCTTTTGTGAGTATGCATTTCGTAAAGCAATGGTTATTCTGTTAAATGCCAGCTTTTCACCATTTAATGTTTGCAACAGCCAAGTAACCGTCGCAGTTGTAAGAATTCTCGCTCGAGGCTTTTGTTTAGATGCTTTCGTTGATGTCTGTTTAGCGAGGTTACAGTTTACCAATATGCCATCCAATAAAGCTTGTTTTGGCTCAGTTCTATTTAAGTATTGGTCCATGCTTAAAGGTTGTCTATCGAGAGTTTATAGAGAAGTGTATTAAGAGTTGCTTGAGGCGCAGCCAAGAGACACTCGATCGATTGAAAATCGGCTTGCTCGCGCGCGGGCCTGAAAATTTCAGCCGCAGAAAACAAACTGAAAGGAAACAACCACATCACTACAGTTTTGACATCCAGAAACGTTTGTCGTTACTATTCCAAATAACCACCATAGTGAATCAAGTTAATTTTCAAGTAAAAACCATGAAATAAATGACTTTTTCTTCCTCGATAAGCGAAGTGGGTATGTTCCCTCGGTGGTCCGCATTGATACCCATTGATGTTATGATCTGTACACACACGGCTGTCGCACTGCTTATTTCCCGGCCTCAGAAAATAACTTTTAGAGTCAAAATATTTTGTCATTTTTCTCATTTAGTCGTTCGAAAGAAATTCGTCTTTGACTTACCTCAAAATTTCCTGAATTGCTTCGCACGAGGAAGAAATGTTGACGCCATACAGTTGCGCGATACTACGGATGAACGCTCGGATTCCACGCTCGTGCTACTGAATTTTGCCGGCTATGTCATTGGTAGAGATAACATTTCGGTAACATTTGGTCGAATTGCTAGTTGACTTCGACCGGGTAGATTTGAAAATAGCCTTAGCAAGTCTACTGGAAGTGCGCGGACAAACTCCAGAGTTCTCAAATTTATGACTCTCCGCACAGTCCCACTTCGCTCATTTGAGTTTACAAAATCCACCGTCTTTTTCGTATGTTCTCGACCATCGCTTTAAAATGGTATAGTATACCTTTATCTAAATCTGGCGTGCTGCTGCAACGCCCAATAACGCACCTGGAAGGCGTTTCTACACACTTCTCGAATGTGTATCGCATCTTTTTTAAGTAAATGAGTGGACGCGAAGGATCGAACGTTCCCGAGTAGACGTCACACAGCCGCTAGAACTCATTCCCCTCAAACGCGGCCGTGCAACAAAATGGCGTCGTTTTTGGTGCAATTTTGGAGACTTTGTCGGTGCACAGAAAATCGAGGATTCAACCAAATCGAAAAATTTCTTCGCATTTAAGTTTCAAATTATAAGTAAATTCATTTAAACGAATAAAATATTTTGGGGTTAGGTGCACTTTAAAGATTTCGTGGCCACCCGAAAACGTCAGCATATCCTGATTGTCGCCGTCTGAAGACTCTTTTTGCCATGCGGTTGTTCTTTCCATCGACTCGTAAGATGGCGGCCAGTAGCTGGAGCACCATACCACCGAAATGCGGTGATGGAAGGCTTTGATTTTGAATTGCAGCCGGCCAAGAGCATATGACAACGCTTGCTGTGCTTCGTAGAAGTCTCGTGAACCTTATTCATCTGCTGGAGCCCTCCAGGCATTTTCATGTTAGCTTGCCTGGATGCCTGGACATTACCTGAAAAAAGCTCAGTTGGGTTGCCTTCCGATTCGTTTCTCTTGGGTAGAAACGTCACCATTTGCACCTTAAGAGCGGTTTGCTGTAAGGACCGACTAAGGGATGCAAGATAGAAAAAAGCGTTTTCCTCAAACTTTGCCAGAATAAAGTCCTCGGTGAACTAGTTCTAAAAATATAAGTTTCGAGTCGTTTAGAATTTTATTTATTTTTTAGTGAATTTTTTGTGTTTTGCGCTTGGAAGCAGGCTAAATTCACGCTGAAATCGGGACTTTTGCGAAAGCTCCCGTTTAAATATTGAAAGCCTTTTCGAAAAGATTAACCCAGGGAGTCAAAATCTGTTATTTCCACTGGTTATTAGTGGTGTAAAATTTAAATTAAACGTAAACCTGAATTTTTGACGAAATTTTTAATTTATACCCTTCAACCTTCGTTGCAACAACCGAATTTTGGCTAAATTCAAGGCTCAAAAAAGCAATCTGGTACATGGATTTACCCAACGAGACTATACTCCGAGGAACAACAATCATTTCAACTAAACATCAGGCGAAAAAAAAATTGGGGTAAATAAAACGGAAAATTCTGAGAGCGTTTTCAAATCAGGTCACTTGAGCAATATGAGCGACCCGTTGACCTTGCGTGACAAAGGGAAATCAACAAACGGTAGCTCTTAAAATGGATTCCTTCGTCGAAATACGCGTCAGTTTGCTTTTCTGTTACGTTTTTAAGTAGAGGAAACTAGATTCTTGAATTTGGAGTTGTGTACTCGCAGTGCTAAGCTATGAAGGGAGATTTAGACAAGTATATTTTGGAATTTGACCCACTCTGCTTAGACGGTTCCGATATGTTGATCACGGAATTATACGTTGGAAGTCTATTTACAACGCAAATGTGGCATCATCTAAGAAGTAAAAGTCAATTGACCGAATATTCCTTACCTTAGTAAGCTTTTCCTGCCTGGAAACCACAGCTTTTTTAGCAAAACACAGAGCGAGATCGCCGAGTCATATCGCACGTGGAGCCAAGTTGTCAAATGTTTTTATATGTTAACGATTAACCAGGCAAAACCACAGGAAAGCCAGCAGTTGTAGTCACATCACATCGTGGCGCTCAGTTCTTTGTAGCACAACAGTGCATTTTTACGCTATAAATTTGACACCTTCACAGCTGTATGTCGAACGCTATAAATATATATGTATTCGGTTATCCTGGATTGGTCAATCACACACGTAAAGAGCACCACACCCCGGACGTGGCACGGCTGAGAAGCGAGGTACTTGCTGAGCATCCAGTGGAGTTCATGTTAGACGTGGCCAGTATGGGCAGATTGCAGGGGAACATACGGTCCTAGTGTGGACCGCCAAGTGTAGCAAAGCCATACACGGGCATTTACGTACTTGTAACATTCGAGACGCTACTTTATACTCGGAGCCAAAGCTGTTACTGGCACGGGCAGGTATGTTGTAGCTGTTTGGATGTTCGCCCAGCAGACAATTAGCCGCTTAGCTTTATTTTCACATGTAGGAACTCGATGTGAGACTAAAACTATGATTTATTTGCATCTGATTTGCACCTGATTCAGATTCAACTTGAAGGTGCAACATTGCGTGCAATATTGCGCTTAACATTTTTCACTCTATGTGGCTACACGCTGCAACATTTTGCGCAACATTTGCTATTAAACATTTCCATTCTATTTAACAAACTTTTCCCTATTAAACAAGAAAGCCTAAAACAGGAAAATATGTTGAAGAAGAGCTATGGTCTTTAGACACGATTAAATTTGTTGCTCGCAATGTTACAGGAGTAGAACGAGATTCTACTTCTGCAAATATTGCGTGCAACAATTTCCGGGGGGGGGGGGACACACACGATGCAAGTCATTGCGCGCTATGTTGCATCGTGTGTCTGAGCCTTAAGCATGTTAAACAACTAGCGACACGGTGACGGTCTGGAGGGCGTTTTGACGTTGGCAAAGGAAGGCAAATCATCGAATCAAAAGTTCAAGGTAATTAAGAAGAATGCTAACTGGAATAAATTATTCGTCTCGGTATACTGAAATGATAAAAAACAATTATTGGATGAGGTTGAACATGATAGCGCGAATGATCAAGGCCGAGGTTGGTGTTATCTGCCGAAGCCGAAGGCTGAGATATTAGAGCTGCGAAAGAGGAGCAATAGTTCTGTGATACCCGCCCAGGGGGGGGGGGGGGGGGGGGGGGACTTGACCCATGTTTGGGTATAGGGGTACCGCTGAGGGTTTGAAAACCTGACCCTGTTTAGGACAAAAAAAATAAAAAACCCTAAAATACCTACCCTGTAGGACAACATCCTCTATTTTAGGACCCTGTTTAGGTTTCAATGTAGCTAATCGCGTTTGACTGATACGCGGCAAACGTCTCTGATCTCTAAATACTGTATAAACCATATTTTTACGACGACAATCGTACAACCATACCCTGTTTATGACAGGTTCAGACCCTGTTTAGGACAGACTCGCATAAAATTATATACCCTGTTCAGGGCAGAGAGGCCAAAAACCATACCCTGTCCAGCGGCACGTCCCCGTATAGGCCACAAACTTTGATACAAAAAAGTCATTGTGAATGAGTGGTTGGTTGGTTGGTTGGTTGAATAGTGAGCAAAACTGATACATCGAGCTGTTATGCCCTGGTGGCTCGTGAACTTAAATCAAATAAACTCCGGAACTCAAATAAACGCAGGGACCTCGATTAAGCGCCGGGGGCGTTTGTTTAAAAGTCGGCCTGATAGACCTGGTGTTTATTTGAACTCAGTGTTTATTTGGACCCGGCGTTTAATCAAGAAAATACGGTACTAGTGAAAATGACAGCCGTAGTATTCCCATCTTTGTTTCACTTGAAAATTCCTTGTATTATTTGTTGGCAATTGGTATTTATTAGCAGATAAAAATGTTTTACTGTGAATTGGAGTATGCACAGTGCATGGGATTGTGTTTTACCCCACAGTTTGTTAAAACTGGGTTATGTGTCATGGAATAAATAAAAAGCAAATCGAATATTACAAAAAGGCGCTATGCATGTCTTTTTAACTATTTATATTTTTAATGGAGTCGATTGATACGTACGTATACAGGGACTTAGTTCTATCTGTACTCGGAAAGGCGCCTTGAAGGGATTGGAAAAAGGGGTTGGAGGGATCTCCCACCCCTCTCTTAAAGGGGTTATTTGAGTCTAGAGAGATATAGAGACACACCCCATTTGGAGACATGCTTTAAGAGTCCAATGCGTCTTGTGCCCGTCTTTATACTGGAGACACATAAGCAGACGAACTACAAATGTTTGCCCAACTTCGTCGAGAAGAACTATCTGCTTAGTTCGTCTTGGCAGAGGAACTACGTAGATAGTTCGTCTGGACGGATAATCCGTCTGTTTGCCCGTATTTATACACAGGCGGATTATCAACTACCAGACGGAATCTCACCGTATTGTAGTCACCTGCGCAGCCATTATTTGTGTCGACACGCAATGCGTGATGACACAAATAATGGCTGCGCAGGTGACTAACCGTACTGCTGGGTGTCCTGTGGTTTTCCCTGGTTAATCGTTAACATATAAAAACATTTGACAACTTGGCTCCACGTGAGATATGACTCGGCGATCTTGCTCTGTGTTTTGCTAAAAAAGCTGTGGTTTCCAGGCAGGAAAAGCTTACTAAGGTAAGGAATATTCGGTCAATTGACTTTTACTTCGTAGATGATGCCACATTTGCGTTGTAAATAGACTTTCAATGTATAATTCCGTGATCAACATATCAGAACCGTCTAAGTACAGTGGGTCAAATTTCAAAATATACTTGTCTAAATCTCCCTTCATAGCTTAGTACTGCGAGTACATAACTCCAAATTCAAGAATCTAGTTTCCTCTACTTAAAAACATAACAGAAAAGCAAACTGACGCGTATTTCAACAAAGGAATCCATTTTGAGAGCTACCGTTTGTTGATTTCCCTTTGTCACGCAAGGTCAACGGGTCGCTCATATTGCTCAAGTGACCTGTTTTGAAAACGCTCTCAGAATTTTCCGTTTTATTTACCCCAATTTTTTTTTCCCCTGATGTTTAGTTGAAATGATTGTTGTTCCTCGGAGTATAGTCTCGTTGGGTAAATCCATGTACCAGATTGTTTTTTCGAGCCTTGAATTTAGCCAAAATTCGGTTGTTGTAACGAAGGTTGAAGGGTGTAAATTTAAAAATTTCGTCAAAAATTCAGGTTTACGTTTAATTTAAATTTTACACCACTAATAACCAGTGGAAATAACAGATTTTGACTCCCTGGGTTAATCTTTTCGAAAAGGCTTTCAATATTTAAACGGGAGCTTTCGCAAAATTCTCGATTTCAGCGTGAATTTAGCCTGCCTCCAAGCGCAAAACACAAAAAATTCCCCAAAAAATAAATAAAATTCTAAACGACCCGAAACTTATATGTTTAGAACTAGTTCACCGAGGACTTTATTCTGGCAAAGTTTGGGGAAAACGCTTTTTTCTATCTTGCATCCCTTAGTCGGTCCTTACAGCAAACCGCTCTTAATACGCTGGTGAAATCGTTCTTGGATCTCAGGATTGTAATGCTGCTGTTGTATATCCCACCTCTACCAAGACAATCCCATATAAAATAGCACAAAGAGGAATCATGTCTGGAAGTGGCGGCCCACCAAGGTTCGGTTCATGTATATAGACATTGCACGAGCGTGACAAATTTTTGGTTCAAAGACTGACAAAGCCGCTCATGTTTACACGCCTTTTTTGTTGTCTTAATAAAAACACTGAGATATTTTAAAAATTTTCCATGTGTGGAATTTCCTTTTCGGTTTTGTTGCCGTTTTTTTATGGCATTTTAAAGGTTAAAGCATTTAAAAATTATTATCATTTAACCCAATCCTCAATTGTTCTGTCCAGGGTACTATATATATTTTATTTTTGCGCCCTCGCGCGCAGCTCTCTTGCTGCTCAGGAGCTCTCTCGATCGTGGTTTTCCCTTCGCCGTTCACGAATTTTGCCATCCATCTTATAGCAACCTTGAAGTTCTAAAGTTTCAATTCGGGTAGTCACGTGTATTACTGTCACAATTTGCCTCAAAATATCATTGTAAATGGTGTGAGAATGGTTAATTTCCAACGGACAACACAACATATGTTCATATTTGCATTACTGCATGCATAGAAACATGTTCTGCCAGGAATTAATTATTAAACTTTCATTGTATTAAGAAGATATTAATAAGGCTGATACCTGTTTTACAAAAAAAACTCATAATTGAAAATCATGGTCCATGTAACAGACAAGTATGATTTGTAAGTGTAATTGTAGTTGTTAGTGTATGTGAAATTTGTATTTATTGCAATAAAGAATAAAAAGTGTTAAATTAAAAAAAAATGTAACAGACAATCATTCGGTGACGAAAACACTGTATTTGATAGGTCAGTGCCCTATTTTAAACTATCCTTTTCACACGGAAAAAAATCACGATACGTCACTTATAAATTACACATGTTCATGACACGTGTTAGGCATGTCATCTGAACATCGAACAATCATCAGACAGTGAAGTGATCTAAAATTATGGACTTTTTGTGAGTCGTGAGATTAAACTAAATCAAAACTGAACTGTTTTCAGACAAATCAAACTGATGCAAATTTGTCATGTGGACTAAATAATGTTTACCAGAAGCTTATCAGTTTCTGTGTTTACATATTAAACTCAAACAAAAACTAAGAATAAAATTACTGTGTAAATTACCATAAGACACAACAAGACAAAAAGGACTTGCAGACATATATTTTATTGAAATAAATCCTATGTTTGCTTTCGGACCTCTCAGTTCACCATTTGATAAGCCTATATTGATTGATCGATGTGTACCGCTTTGCATGCCAAATTTCAAAGTTATTTGAATGGGAATAAAAAAACAATCATTACAAAACAACATTAAAATAATATATACTGTACATACCGTAGCGTTGAATTCTAGTCCTATATTATAAAAGTCTTGAATATCCATTTGAACTGATTTGAAGTCTGTAGTTCGCTTTTAAATTTTGAGCCCTACTTTGCTTAATATCTCTTGAGAATCGAAGTTCTACGAAAGACCAGGATCGTCAATTTCCTTTTATCGGCCGTCGAGTATTAGAATTCAGGGTTTCAAACAGTTGTGTGATATTAACTCCGCCATAACTCCACCATAATCCGCCATTGCTCGACCATTGCTGCGCCATTAATTTAGCTCAAGTGTCGTGGGCTCTTCAGAGTTTTGGCCATACCATAATAACCACCGTCAGAACAAAGTAACATCTACCTACGGGAGGTAGGATACCTCATGACGAATATTTAACAATTATTCGCCAAAGGCGAAGTGAATATTGGTGAATATTTACCGAGACGAAGTCGAGGTAAATATTCACCAATATTCACGAGCCTGAGGCGAATAATTTTCTTCTAGATTTATATATTACAACAGTTCGGAGCATGAAAAAGTTCGCTGGCTTGTCTAGAACTTTCAACCTCTCAGGGTTCTCTTCAGGACATGATAATGAATATTATATTAGTTATTACGTTAAAAATGCTGGACAAGTAAAAAATAAAACATGAATATTGATTCCCTAAGGTGCCGTCTAAATTGTCTTATTGTTTGAGGCGAATAATTGTTTTAGTATAATTTTCAGAGGTGAATATCAAGAACTTCAAAATAACGGGCTAAAACATGGAAAACAACGCACATGAGTACCGACTGGTTTGACTGGTTACATCAATTGCGAATCAATTTACACATCAATCAGTTAGCCGTGAAATTCATTAAAACATAACGAAAAAGACATTCATCGGGTACCTTTGTTTTATCGTTGGTTACTTCATGAGAAATTGTAGGTATCGTCTGGAAATCAGTAGCTTCGGTCCAAGAATAGTAAATTTCAGCCCGTCACTCGATCTGCATGGGAGTTTGTCATCGCTGGTGATCTACGAAACCACTGTTTACGATTTTTAAATGCCTTGAAAACCACTTCTTGAAAAGAGTTTTGGCCAAAGTCCTTCGTGGTCATTTTCCAAACTTCCCAGTACTTTGAAGATACAGGAGTTTGAGTGATGTCTTCAGAATAAACGAAAATTTCATTCAAAACCAGCCGCCATGTTTACTTGCCAGCATAGCAAATGTGGCTTAGCTTAGCAACCGCGCCATAAGTTCTATAATCACCTCGCGGGAGGTGATTATAGCGTCATAAGCCGAGTTTCTCGACCAATCAGAATATAGGATTCTCATATTCACCTCTGAAAATGATACTAAACCACATTAGTCTAATTTACTAACTAAAGGTGAATATAAAGAATCCGACTAGCTGATTGGTCAAAAAATTCGGCATCTGACGCTATATTCACCGCGCTAGGCGGTGAATATAGGATTTCAAGGCGTGGTTGCTAAGCTAAGCCACATTTGTTGTGCTGGCAAGTAAAGATGGCGATTCGTTTTGAACGAAATTTTCGTTTATTGTAAAGACATCACTCCAAGTTCAAGATATTCAAAGCATTGGGAATTTAGGTAAATGACTACCAAGACGTTTGGACGGAAAACCTTTTCAAGAAATGATTTTAATGCATTTAAAACTCGTCAAAAACAAAGGTTGTTGCGTGGCGAACAAGGGCGGCCCACGGTGTTTGTGTCGAACTGAGTTACTGAAATTTGCTTCTCTTCAGACCTAAAGGGAATTTTAGCACGCGAACAAACGAGTGCTCAGGTCCACCCGGGCGGCATCAACATTTACTACTTTTCTTTTCAAAGTGGACAACATGTTTGTTTTCCCGGTTCCGGATCGTGAACAAAGTGAAATTCACCCAATCGGGAGTGGGGCGAGCACTCGTTTGTTCGCGTGCTAAAATTCCCGTCTACTACCCGGTGGGGTCTCTTTCCCAGGCCTTCCCGCGCATAGCGTGGACGATTTGTTGTGCCACGCATAAATGGCGACGAAGTCATTGTGAATGGACTTTTTTTCGTGGTTCTTTATGGCTAAAGAATCAATGTAACTGTGTAATGACTGGCAAAAAAGGTGGGATAGGAATCTCTTGTTGTATACGGTAGAGTAAAATGAGTTCCGAGAGGTTTTTGTAGGAGAAAATCGATCGTATTGTCAGCCTGTTCGTTCGGCTTGATTCCAACCTTGTCCTATTATATATATAGATATACATCGAAAAACAAAAACTCCCTCAAAACTGCTCCAAATCACTCCAAAACCATTTAAAACTACGGAGACAGTGAACAGACAGTGATAAGGGTGAAGAAAATAGAACTTTAATTTCCGTTCATTGTTTTGACAACTGTTTTAAAACTTCTAGCTTATATTACGTTACTATTACTCACGTAGAGCGCTTGGGTTACCTGTGGTTTACGGAGAGCAAATCGTGCACGACTACAGAATTAATTGTGTTGAAACCAGCGAAACTGAGCCAGATAAAATCACGTTCACTGAAGTAAAAAGCAAAGGAAAGCGTCAATATCTACATGGATGGAGAGAAAAAGAGTGATCTTCGAAGATAATTTCACTGTGAAGTGGTCCTCGATTGTACCATCACCAACGCTTGACGATCGACTGCGATATTTATGCTTTCTCGTTCCCGATATTTATTGTGTTGATTTTGAAAGCTTACTCCAGCTGGAATTGACAAGCCTCTTCTAAACACAAGGTAACGATACTGAATAGGTTAAGCTTAAAATTGTAGTGTAAACAGGTTTTCATTCAGTTTAAATTTGTGCAGATTTGTGTTGGTTTCAGTTCGGGACTTCCCGTAAACCGCAAAGTTGTTTCAGGCTTCCTTCAGTGCTCGTTCAGTACATTTGTAGGCATGTATTTTTCTTGGAGCGGAAATAATTTTTTTTTTGCATCTTCCGGTTATTTGAGTGTTTGAAAATTTACTAAAACAGTTATTCTTCTCGGACTTGCCGGATATGAGCTGATTATAACCCGAAGCGCCTCGTTGGTTATATATATGAGCTGATATATATAACCAACGAGGCGCTTCGCCGAGTTGGTTATAATCAGCTCATATCTGGCAAGTCCGAGAAGAATAACTGTTTTAGTAAATTTTCAAACACTCAAATAACCGGAAGATGCCAAAAAAAATTTCCGCTCCAAGAAAAATACATGCCTACAAATGTACAACAAATGCAACTGAACGAGCACTGCATGCAAGGAAGCCTGAAACAAACTTTGTTTACGGGAAGTCCCGAACTGAAACCAATACAAATCTGCACACATTTAAACTGAATGAAAACCTGTTTACACTACAATTTTAAGCTTAACCTATTCAGTATCGTTACCTTGTGTTTAGAAGAGGCTTGTCAATTCCAGCTGGAGTAAGCTTTCAAAATCAACACAATAAATATCGGGAACGAGAAAGCATAAATATCGCAGTCGATCGATCGTCAAGCGTTGGTGATGGTACAATCGAGGAGGACCCGACTTCACAGTGAAATTATCTTCGAAGATCACTCTTTTTCTCTCCATCCATGTAGATATTGACGCTTTCCTTTGCGTTTTACTTAACAGTGAACGTGATTTTAACTGGCTCAGTTTCGCTGGTTTCAACACAATTAATTCCGTAGTCGTGCACGATTTGCTTGCCGTAAACCCATTCAGCTGTTCATTCAACTTGTAAAATGAATATAATGTTCAGCTCCACAATTATTTCTGATCTTTCCATTTTAAGCTAAACCATTTCTGATTTGCACAATTTTCCAAAATATACCAAACTTTAGAAGACACAGAGCGAAGATTAAAATTATGCGTGCTAACTGAACTGGCAGACCGCGCCAGCAGTTTTTGCCGCCGTTTTCATACAAACCATGCTTCATTTAGATTGAACTGAAAAATCACTCAGTCGATTTAGAATTTTTTTTAAGTAATACTGAAGTTTAACATAAAGCTAGTGACGTTTTTAATCAAACAATTATTCCATTCGCCCTTGTTAGATATACAAGTACAATTAAGAAATTCATCATTTTTCCATATTTGGTCAACTTAAGGATAATGGCTCAGATCCATAGAGGAGGGAACCAATCAGAAAGCTAGAAAATCATTATCCAGAGGTACAAATTTACTAATAGCTCATCAGCGCGTCCACGAAGAATAACTGTTAATTGTATAGTAGCAAGAATTAGCTCACAAATTGATTAGCGCGAATTTGCTCAAATTAGCGCTCGGGTTAGCCTACTTTTGCACTCCGGTTAGCCCAAGTTATTTAGTTAGCTATTATATTGGGGTTAGGGATATCTATAGCCAAATTATTCCGAAACCTGGCAGCTAGCCCGGGTAGTCTGTGGTGCATCACGCTTGGTGGTCAAGTGTGATTTCTACTTCATGTATGAAAATATTAGAAGTCTCGCCGAGAAAAACCTCCCGCAGATGGTTTCTTCTCCCAAAGCGTATGCGTGCAGATTTGTGACACGGAAAATAAGAAAAGGCGGAGGGCAATTTCCGACTCGTGTGCCTCCGGCACGAGTAATTACCGCAGGCACACGGAAGACGCAGGCTCGCACAATGCGATCTCACACGCTCGCTTCTAAATTTTCAACAAGGTATTTCTTCCCTCTTTCAATTAAAGTATACCTTTTTGGAGTTCGATCTTTCGCGTCCGCGGGAAGGCTACGATTCCCAAGACCGGGCTTAGCAGAAACCAACGCACTTCAAATGGATTTTTCAAGACAAGGAGACCATTACAGTACCAGTAGGTAAATGTATAAATTTAATTGAAGTACAAAACACGCTGGGGTCAGTGTTTGATGATGAACATGTACAGTCAGTATATTTTGCTTTAACTAAGCAAATAAATATTCTTCCTTCATTTATTACCAAGGTCTCGCTTTTTTGTACACATGAATGAAGTAAAACGGGAAAAGTCTTTCGAAAATGCATTTATATTTCTCACTGTTGTTGTGGACATGCTTGAATGCACGTCTGAATTAAAACATTCCATATCGGGTTTCAGTTGTCCAAAATGTTAGTTCACGAAACGTCTTTCTTTTTCCATGACCTTCCATCAAATATGCTCTTTTTCCAAAATATCAATGAAGATTTGATGTGCTGTTTTTTATGGTTGCCGAAATGTAGCAAAATTAGATAAAAATATATTTCCATTCGATAAAATATATTTTCATTCGATAAAATATATTTTCATTCGATAAAATGTATTTCCATTCGATAAAAATATATTTTCATGCGATTAAAAAAATTCATTCGATAAAATCACGTGGTAACGTTAGGCCTGGTCGCATAGCTGAAACATGGCAAGGGATGTAGCCCAGACCGACTTCTTGATCGTGGAAAGACTTTTTCTCAGCAGCAGTGTTGTTCAATCAGTTGGACCAAGAGAACATGACTTTATCAGTTGTTAGAAGTGTTTCAGACGGTGTCGTAAACTATGCCGGGAGTGTACTAATCAGAGTTGCAATATAAACTTTGTAATCCACTTAATATTGGGGGAATAGGATGGCTGAAATTGGAAGGAGAACCACTCTATTTTAGCCTCCTACGCATACGCTCTTTGGGAATGTCACGCAATCTGTATGCGTGATGAGTCCAAAGAACGTCTGAGCAGGGACTGAGTGTAGCTTCCTACGAAAACCTACGCAGCTGCATCACGGACACTACGCCCTGACTACGGAACATAAAAGACACAAAACACAGCAGTTTTGAATTCTCCCAAACTTTCACGAGTTCCCATAAACTCTATGGAAGTGAGAAAGAGGTTATTCATTTTTCAAATAATTGTTCCAAACAAATTTATATTTTGATACATTTCCCTCACGTGTAGCGGTCTGAGGAAAAAATGGTGACTGCTTCCGTAGAATATGATGTGTATTGATGGATTAATTATGAACGACTTAAGTATAGTGTAATTTGTTTTTATGTTTCATGGGATCCCTTATTTTTAATAATACTGAAAAAACAAATCGACAGTAAAGGCAACAATAATTTATCATGTATTTCAATCTTTCAACTGTCCGCTTAAGAGAGGTTATTTTGGCTAATCAGACCTTGAAATAGGTATCCGCTTCCAGGAGGTTTCTACTTACCGTGAGTTAATAAATATAGTGTTTCTGAGTAGAGAAATCGCCGGGACAGCAATCATTGGTGTCCACTTACTGGAGGTGTCCGTTAACGGAGGTTCGACTGTAAATTAAATCATGTCCACTCTTATATTTGTTTGTGTTATGGTTTGTTTGATCATTTGTAACTTTGTTTGAGTTAAAATCATAATTTTTTATAAGGATAGTTCATTTTATAGGGTAGCAGTAGCGTAGTCCAATGATACTCTACCCTGGTCTCAGAGGTTTTCTTTCTTATTTCTGAAAGAAAACAAAGAAAACCTCTGGGCCCAGGTTATTGATAGTCCATATAGTAGGCCATGGGCCATGGACTCCAGATGTCGGCGGAATGTACCGAAACGATCCCGCGAACACACTGCTCTCCAATGGGCAGCAGTCATAACACAAACAGTGGCCTTCCTGTTCCATTCACAGCGATAGAACGTGGACCCATATCGGCCATACTTGTGGTTCTCCTTCCAATTTCAGCCATCCTATTCCACCAATATAAGTGGATTACAAAGTTTATATTGCAACTCTGATCAGTACACTCCCGGCATAGTTTACGACACCGTCTGAAACACTTCTAACAACTGATAAAGTCATGTTCTCTTTGAACAACACTGCTGCTGAGAAAAAGTCTTTCCACGATCAAGAAGTCGGTCTGGGCTATATCCCTCGCCATGTTTCAGCTATGCGACCAGGCCTAACGTTACCACGTGATTTTATCGAATGAATTTGTTTTATCGAATGAAAATATATTTTATCGAATGGAAATATATTTTATCGAATGAAAATATATTTTATCGAATGAAAATATATTTTATCGAATGAAAATATATTTTATCGAATGAAAATATATTTTATCGAATGAAAATATATTTTATCGAATGGAAATATATTTTATCGAATGGAAATATATTTTATCGAATGGAAATATATTTTATCGAATGGAAATATATTTTTATCGAATTTTGCTACATTTCGGCAACCATAGCGTGTGACCAAGTCGCGATTAGTTTTGGCTTTGCACTCTGATGGGTTGAGTAGGTGACGCGAGTTTTTTTAAGCCAATCACCGAGTATAGTGAAGCAAAACCAACACAATTTTGTATTACTGTTCACAATCAATTGAAAACCGCTCTCTCTATATTCAATGTCGAAAATAATTTCTTCCGAACTTAGTGACACTAACAAGTGACAACAATATTGAACTTAAAGAGATTTTCTTTGGGTCGTAAGTAGAACAACACACTTGCAATCACTGCAAGATTAATGTTATGTAAACAAGGTTTGCTCCACATGAGAAACAATTTATTCACTTCTGAGAAAATAATAATAATTAGTTATTATACAAGCGGTTTTTATCAGTAAATTAATTTGGATTAATTCTGGCAGTAATTAGGAATAACAATGTAAAACCTTTAAGCATCCCAAACTGTGGCGATGTTGTTTGTTTTCTTCGACTACAATTTTCCGACCTAACTTAAAATCGATTGTCCGAGAGAATAAAGTTTGTTTCTCTCCATTTCTATTAGCTGTGTTATAGCTACAGTTACTATATAAAAGCTACAGTTGTTCTTGGCTGGTCCTTGAGCAAACCTTAGGGCCGATTTAGTCGGTATGATTTCTGCTTACGACTGTCACATGCGACATGTTTATAGAGCGGTTTCCAATTGAGTGTCGAAAGTAATGTGGAATTGCTTTGGTTTACTACGCTCTATGATTGGTTTAAAACTCGTGCAACCTACTCAACCAATCAAATGCAATCGCTACTTGGTCACGCGCGCTTTCCCGCGCTTGGCGCCGGTTACGTGTATTTGCTCCGAGTTCTCATTGGTTCATTTTGTTGCTTGTATTTGTTGTGATTGGCCATTGCAATTGCTTTGGTTTTTTTTTTAAAGACACTCAATTGAAAACCGCTATATGACATGGCTTGCTCCATTTCCACCCGAACATCGTCCAGGGCGATCTTCGTGGTACTCTACCGCGTTCAAATGCTCGAGCATGCACAAAGGCGTAAATTCTGGTCGCCCGCCCGCCAATTTCCCGCGCCAAATTTTAAGGAAACTATGGCAACAATCCGGTGTCACGCAACATTTGCGAGAAAAATCGAAACCTTGATAGTAATTTGCGAAAGGAAACAAAAATAGGTAAAAGGAGCAGTTTAGACTTTTCAAACAACATGTTGTAATGTTGAGGTTTGTATTAATTGTATTATTTTTGTTTGCATGCTCAGACGTTTGACCGTAATGGACCCTGTTACAGGCTTCTATATCGAGCATTGTGATTGCAATTGGTAGATTATCTAAATTCTATTATTGTCACTGATTGGCGATAAACAATATACCAGGTCTATTTGTCGGGAGCACTACGCAGATTGCCCTGGGGACGAGGTTAGACATCGTTAGCAAGTTGTATGTTTGATTTTCACCAAACAGTTGGTATCGTAAACAGATTGCATGCAACATGTAGTAAGCAAAGTTGCGTCGTCTAATTCGGCCCGAACGCTTCTTTCTGGCTCTCAATCCCAACTTCCGTGATTCATATACATATAACTCAATAACCTCACGCTACGCATGGAGCAATTCTCATTATACTCAATAATGTATGCTGGGGTATCAATAAACTACGTCAAATCAATTATAGCACACACTACATCTTAGTCTAGTTAAATATATGTAAAAATTGTTATTAATAATAAAATGCAATTATTCGTCCTAGCGGATTGGTTATGCCGTCTACCGTAACTGTCAAGAATGCTCAAGTCGTTATAACTTGTTGCTACATCAGCATGTTCTTCACCATAAATCTTTTTCCGGATGATCAGTGCCTTTTTGTGGTATTCTTGTCCTTCATTGTACTGTCCAAGGCTGCGATGATCATCTACTAACTTGCTATAACATGTTGCCACATCAGCATGTTCCTCACCGTAAATCTTTATCCGGATGCACAGTGCCTTCTCGTGGTATTCTTTAGTCCAGTTCCCGAACTCTCTCTCTTACCCCGCCCTATATTGGGGCTAGAACTCAGGCGGGAGAAGAGAGAGTCTATCCTTTCTCCCGCCTGGAATCAGACCCCATATAGGGCGGGGCAACAGAGAGTTCAGGGACTGGACTAGGTATTCTTGTGCTCGATCGTACTGTCCAAGGACCCCATGATCAATCCCCAACTTGTTATAACTTTTTGCTACATCAGCATGTTCCTGACCGTAAATCTTTATCCGGATGTACAGTGCCTTCTCGTGGTATTCTTTTGCTTGATCGTACTTTCCAAGGCCAAGATGATCATTTCCCAAGTTGTTATAACTTGTTGCTACATCAGCATGTTCCTCACCGTAAATCTTCATCCGGATGTACAGTGCCTTCTCGTGGTATTCTTTTGCTTGATCGTACTTTCCAAGGCCAAGATGATCATTTCCCAAGGCGTTATAACTTGTTGCTACATCAGCATGTTCAACCCCATAAATATTTTCCCGGATGTACAGTGCCTTTTCGTGGTATTCTTGTGCTTGATCGTACCGTCCAAGGCGATAATGATCAATTCCCAAGTTGTTATAACTTGTTGCTACATCAACATGTTCCTCACCGTACCTCATTTTCCGGATGTACAGTGCCTTCTCGTGGTATTCTTGTGCTTGATCGTACTTTCCAAGACGATAATGAACAATCCCCAAGTTGGTATAACCTGTTGCTACATCAGCATGTTGCTCACCGTAAATGCTTTTCCAGATGACCAGTGCCTTCTCGTGGTATTCTTGTGCTTGATGGTACTGTCCAAGGCCAAGATGATCATTTCCCAAGTTGTTATAACATATTGCTACACGAGCATGTTCCTCGCCGTAAATCTTTTTCCGGATGTACAGTGCCTTCTCGTGGTATTCTTTTGCTTGACCGTACTGTCTAAGGCCCCAATGATCATTTCCCAAGCAGTTATAACATATTGCTACATCAGCATGTTCCTCATCGTAAATCTTTTTCTGAATGACCAGTGCCTTCTCGTGGTATTCTTGTGCTTGATTGAACTGTCCAAGGCCCCAATGATCACCTCCCAAGTTGTTGTTACTTGCTGCTACTTGAACATTTTCCTCGCCGTGAATCTTTCTCGAGACAATCAGTGCCTTCTGGTGGTATTCTTTTGCTTGGTTGTAGTTTCCAATGAGAAAATACACTTTTCCTAAGTAGTTGTAATTTGTTGCTACCTTGCGATGTTCCTCTCCGTAAATAGCAGTATATATATTGTTAGCCTTTTCATGGTATGATATTGATAATTTATACTGACATTGCATTGATAATGCTCTTCCATGCACAGTATAAACATCTGCTTTTAATAAGTCACCCTCTCTTGTGCTATTTATGTAGCGAGCAAAATCACAGGCTGATTTAGAAAATAAATTTGCATCCGATGAATTAGTAAGGTCACAACACACAGCAGCAGTTGAGAAAAGCCACGAAACAACATTGTCAGGAGAGATGAAGGGTGTTATATCCTTCACTGAAATACCTGTTGCTGTAAACGTAGTGAAAAGAATGTCAAGTAACACTTTGCAGTGGGTCGAAACTTTACATAACTTCACGAACACGTGCCTACTTTCAAATACGAGTTTGCTCTCTGATTCAATTAAAGAGTGAAAAATACTAATTGCATGAGATAAACACTGCCAGTGAAGACTTTTTGTGAACTGGGAATCAAACGTTGAAAGTTTTTTGAGCACTTGATATACAACGTTATGCACCTTTAAATACTCGGCGCCCCATCTTCACTGTACAAACAATTAATCAAAGAGGATTTTAAAATCTTGGCCTTGATCAATTCTTCTGTATGTCCCGAGGTGCGAACTTTGACAAAGTTTACAGCGACTTCGATTGGGAGAGATTCGGAAGAACATAGTGAAATAAAAAAAAATGCCTGGCGAAGAACTTCATCGCTTCTAGAAGAACTATGTATTGCCATTCTGATTGCAGTAGTCATTGTTTTCGAATAAGCTGCATTTTCTCTGGCAAGAGGTTCTTCTGTTGCTTCACATTCGCCACGACCAAATGCTTCCAGGTATTTTGTCCAACTGTAGTTTGGAGAACCATTACTCACAACAGTTTGTACGTAGAATGCAGCAGCTGCTAAGGCAAGTGGCTGATACTCGAGAGCCTTAGCAACCTGTTTAGCCTGTTCGTGATTTGAAACTTGCGACACTTGTTTCAATAGCTGTACTGCGTCGTCTGGCTGCATTCCTGCACTTAGTGACTCGTGGTAAGTATGAGGAGCTCTTGTAGGAATAGAACTACTATCTTGAGTTGTGATCAGCACCTGACCGTGACCCCACTCTTCGCTGGAGGTCTGAGGCAGATAGCTTCGAACCATGGATAGGTCAACCACGTTGTCCGCTATTACCAACCAATAGAAGAACTGTTTAATCTTTGGCAAAATTAAACGCTGGAGATGCTGAATTATTTCCTTGGGGCTGTTTACCTTCGAGGTAGCAAGGTTAGTCAAAGTGTATTCTGTAATTCCCAACTGTTTAGCCAGACTGATGTAAGAGTCAGCTAGTGTTTCAAGGGTTTCTGCATTCAGGGTTGCAACAAATGTTAGGCTTTCACTTTCACGTGACCATACTGTGAAGATCTCTTCTCCAATTTGACGACCAATTTGACTTTTGCCACTGCCAGGATTCCCTGACAAATAAACGGTACTAACTGCTCCATGACTTCCATCTTGAAGCTCTTGCATTTTTGTCATAATCCTTGTGACGTCATTTGAACGTCGGATGATTTCATGAGATGGTTTAAATACGAGATTACAGAAAGACTCAACCTTGGAATTAATCTCTTGCGTCAGACATTCAACCTGTTCTTCATTTCTCTGCATCGTGTCGTGCGCCACTTGTAAATCTGATGTAAGAGTATGAACTTGTTCTTCTCTTCTTTTTATTGTGTTTTCAGCAACTTGGAAATCAGATTTGGCTTTTTTCAGCTCTGCTTGGAGATTATCAGCCTGTATCTTTAAGCTATTTACTTCTGCTGTGGGAAAGCACGTCTGGTTTTTAACCGTCTCAATATCACTGATTGGAAGATTCAAAGAGTTGAACGCAAGCAACATTCTTCCTACATAATTCTGGAAGTCAGCGTCACTAAGTTTGGTCTCGCCGATGTGAGCAATGTCGTTTCGGACTTGACGAAGATCGTCGACATCTTTGTTGACCACTGCACTAAGGGTTGAGCCAATGCTATCTGAGAACAGGATCGTGAAAAACAAACAGCTACAGTCCCACTCTGCCGTGTTACAATGCTGAATTGTCGCCAGAAATCGCGCATTCTTCGAACGACTTTTTTAGATTCATTATTGTAAAAGTCTAAACCATTCTTTGGTGTTTCTTTCCATTCTCCAAGCGTTGTTTTGTAACGGAAATCCCATTCTTTTTTGAAGATTTTTCGTAGTCCTTCCGGAAGCAAATTAAAGGCGATGTAACAAATTCGAAAGTAGTTCAATTGCTCTGATGTGTACTCCATTGTGGAACGTTCTGTTATGGAAATAATTAGACTCTGGTTAGGCAGATACGCGTAGAAGAAAGAATATTTATTTCATAAACTAAACAGCGGCCATGATATACATTCTCCATCTCTTTGAGAATTGTAACATTCGAAACCTGATCATAACATCCTTCGTGATTTCAGTTAAAAAGAGCTTTTCTCGTAGGGTTATTGTGGCGAAGCAATGTGATACCTTAAAAACGTCATGCAGCTAATTAATGCACAAGGCTGAGAACGGCCAACACATGATCGATCAAAGGTAAAAAAATTATCAACAAAGGTTAATAAACTGAACCGACAAAAATATACGAGCACATCGAGTCGTAGATTCAACAACAACAACAACAACAACAACAAACTTTATTTTACCCCAGAAGTTACTAAAAGTATTTACAATAATTGGACAGAAAAAAATAATAGGGGTACTGGCTACCCGAAATAACCCAGAAGTTAAAAATGCCAGGCAGCCAGTTAATATAAATATATAATTTACATGTTAAGGTCGGGCACACAAACAAACAAAGACACACACGCACACACGCAAAAATAGGAATACAACAGAGTTACACTAACTACCAGTAGACTAATATAATAAATAATAGATAAGGATAATAATTATTGTGTTGCAAAACAGCATTTTTATCCAAGAGGAGCGATGTACAGAAAGCTAGTAATCTTTGATTAAGTGTTGTTTCATTTTCTTTTTAAATAAAGACAAGGAAGAAGATTTCATTTCTTCGTCAATGGCATTCCATATTGATGGGCCTTGAAATCTTATATTAAATATTCCATAATTTGTTCTTGCTTTTGGAAGATAATAAGACTGTTTTGCAGCAAGCCTTGTGTTATAGTTGTGGATTCGTTTTATTTTAGTGATGAAGGAATGAAAGACAGATGGTAATAGGTGATTATGATATTTATACATAAAAGTTGCTATATGTAGAGTTACAAGATCAAAAAATTTTATAATTTCAAGAGATTTAAATAATGGACTAGTGTGCTCGTCGAATCTAGAGAAAGTAATTATTCGTATTGCTTTTTTTTTGCAATGTTACATATATAAAAAAATACGCGAAAAATGCTTCGGAAAATATTTATGCACTCTTTAATTCTGTAGGCAGTGAATACGTTGTTTTGCATTGAATAATGTTTGCCATGCATGAAATAACATCAATGCAAGATCACCAAGATTATCAATAGATACCAAAAACATATCCATCAAGGCCCAAAACCAACGAAGGTCGGTAACATGTTAAGAACGAATGTCGCTAAGGATTGAGCCAAATTGGAAATGGTCAAAATAAACTTCCCTTCATATTTCGTGTGTAGTTAGTCCTTGGGGTGGAAACATTCATGATGATATTTGATTCACTTCATGCACTAACCTATACTTGGGATCAAGGGGGAGTTCATGCCCAAAAATGTATTTTGTGAGGTATTTTTAACCCTAAAAACTGATATTTTGTTAACTAATTCTCTCAAAATGCAAAAGACTGGTTAAAATTCTGCTGACATCCTGGTATAATATCATCCTTCCACTCTACAAAACTGGCACCGGATTTTCAGCTTGCTCCCTGGGGGCTCCGTGGAACCCTTTCCGTTGTAAGGTGGGGGGGGGGGGGGGGGGGAGGGGGGGGGACCGCCCTTTTAAAAAACTGAAATAAAATCAAACTGGTATTCATATTTTGATCAAATTTGAAGTTGGAAATGAATATTTCTTCCTTTGTGAATCTTTTGGTACTGAAAAGTCCGTCGGCACTCAATTATGTTTTGCAGAACACATAATTTACAAATCACACCCACTGCAAAATGTTAATTTTCTGTCATTTTCAATGCCCACTTTCTGGGGCTTAAATAGTGCTATTTGTAGCAACTTATCACTACACTGTTTCTCTATCATCGATAATTTGAAACTATTTCACTTTCGTAGCTTTTATTTAAGCAACTTCAGGAAAAAATACTTTGAATAGCACATCCACTGGTGAAACTGTTAATTTATGCAAATAATAACACTCAATTTACCGGCCAAAAAATATAAAATTGAGCTGTGTAGCCAATTAAACCACACAAATAAAACTTATAATAAACAATTGATGTTTTGCATACCATTTATTAAGTAGTCACTTCCAGAACCATCTCAGAGACAACGAGGAATCACGCCGAATATTATAATTCACCGATGCTTTCGTTATGCCCATATAATCAATGCCACCGTGTTGAAACTATAGTTCAGATAGTTCTCATCAGTTGGTCAGCCCCAAATGGTTTCCTTTACACTGGAAATATTCTCTGGAATTTGCTGCAACTACTAACTATCCACAAAATATTACAAACAGCTTCGCGATGCTCCACCCATCGATGCTGTCACTGCCATATTTCCAGTGTAAAGGAAACCATTTAACTCCACCAAAGCCGGTCCCAAGCCCGTTTGGAAGAAGGAGGAGGGTTGGACTAGTACTGGGGGTTAATCTCCCCCAACCCATAAAAACAGATGTGATTACAAAAACCGCTACATTTTCAGAGATATATTACCGTATGGAGGTTGGCTCAGTGACCTGTGGCGTTCCGGACTAGTAACCATACCTTAGTTGGGAAAACTCAGATCGTCATAACATGACGAGCTGGGGCCAAACACGAAAGGAAGCCTTGGATCCGAGAAGGTCGCTTGCTACCCCAAATGTTTCAGTCAACTTGGTTGGCCAGTACGAATGGGCCATGATGAAAATCCTCACATTGCCCTGGCGTGGGCACCTGAAGGAAGGTGGCGAAGCGGAGAAGAACTGTAACAACTGAAGAGAAAGGACCAAGTTGGGTTGGGGCTCCTGGATTGCGGCGGAGCACAGAGCCAGGGACAGTCGAGGTGGAAAGAGGATGTTGCGGCCCTATGTGCGGCATGGCACGAAGGGGTCAGTTATTTATAGTTAATGTTCTTAACCCATAACCCTTACTATAGAAGCAAACAACTCAAACAGAATATTTGTGGGGAAAAGGGGTAAGGGATGAAGTAGTCCAACGAAGGTTACTAGGTCACTTTTATCTATGGGTGTAATAATCCCCGACGACTGCTAGATATCGCCCTGGGGGTGATTATCACCCAGGGTACTCAGTACGAGGTGCTAATCCTCAAGAGGGGGTAATAATCCCCCGAGGATACTGAGTCTCAGTACGAGGTGCTAATCCTCAAGAGGGGGTGATAATCCCCCAAGGGTACTGAGTGAGAGGTGATAATCCTCTCTAGAGGTGATATCCCCAGGATAGTCAGTGAGAGGTGATAATCCTCTCTTGGGGTCGAATCCCCCAGGTTAAGCAGTAATAAGAGTCTATGGGGTAAAGGGTGACCTGTATGGGAGCACTTCATCCCAGAACCGTCTTTATTTAGACTATTTACATGTAAACTGAAACTATTATTATGCTAAGAATAAGAATGTCAAATAATATTTGTAAAGGTTCTGCAAACTTAGACAAGTAGGAATGTTCCTTAACCCGAACAAGCTCAAGAGTAGTTTCTCCTTTTGTTCCTGTTATAGAAACTTAAACAAAGTTTGATCGTGGAAAATGTTGGTTGATGTACATCTATCTTTTTATTTCGGGAGTGCAAAATCGCGTGCAACATTTTGTAAATTTGAGAACTCAGACAACTCATTGTTGATGTGGCAGACAGTTCGATTAATTAAGTCTGATGATCTTGGCTTCTGCGATAATATTTAGAAACAATTGCAGACCGTAATTTGAAAGCGTTCCAAATCTATTGTACAAAACCCTCTATTTTTAGTAAGGCAGTCTCGTCAGAGTTAACACTGAAGTACATTAGTTTGTTTGCTTGAGCTCGCACTCCGTTATCATCCACACTGGTTCCTTGAAGTTATACTTGTTTTAGTGATCGCGTTGCCTTTCTTAATCTTGTATTCTAGGTTTTGATCAGTTCGTTGATAAATTTAAAACAGCTCCTTTGCTATTAATTAATTGAAACCCGACACAACTATACACAAAGGATCCATTTGTACCAGTCTGCCTTGTGCGCTTGGTCAATTCATGCAGTTTGTAACAAACGAAAGACGAAAGCTACTGAAACGATAAACGAACTGCACACAGTCCTACACAGTCACGTAAAAATTGAAATCCCGTATTTCGCTACTTTTCCCCTTGCGATTCTCGCATCCCGACCCCTTAAAAACACGTAATTGAAATTCCCGCTTCCCGCTCCTGTTTTAAGCTCGCATCCCGAATATCGCCACAAAAATAAGCCAAATCCCGCATCCCGCCAAACCTATTGGGGACCCTCTTTTTCGCCTATTTTTTCTAATTTCATGGCAGCATTGAAAAAGCACAGGGCATCAGAAGAAAGGTAAGTGATTAAAGATACCGTCTGGGGTGTTTGTTTCGATATTTTGGTGACATAACTAGGAATGATTTTGGCTAAAACTGTCTAGTAAACTGCTGGCTCCCAAAATGGTGTCGTAATTTCTGTAATTTTATAAGTCGGGTGATACGATTTATGCATCGAGGTTTGAAGGATCGAAGCCAGAATTCCCTTAATTTTAAAATAATTCAATTCATGAGGTATACTTAAATAATCCTTGCAAACTAGCACCATGATTTTTACATGTTATTTTCCTGTTATGTTTTGAAGGAAAATCAATGTTAAATCACCTATCCAGCTATATTCTAGCAATTTCCATCTTATTTTTGTGTTCTTTATCTTTTGACCAGTATATGACTGTTGCCAAAATTCAGTCAATATAATTTCCATGTACAAGTAGGTCAATATTTCTTTGAATTTTTTTCTCAACAGGGAACTGAGTATATGCATTAATTGATTGAAGAAGTGCTGTGATAATTTCCATGACTGAAGAAAACACATTGCTTGTTTATATCCAGTCTGAGTTTGCTTGTAGTTGCTCAATAAGCTGCTAGTGTCTTTATGAGGATGAAACAGCTTCCATGTAACTGATTTACATTTATGTTTTGGAATAATATACCGGTACCCAATGAACATACAAAGTTGTTAACTGTTATGGCCAATTTCTATAATATATAGTATTGACAAATGAATATATTACTGAACAATATTATAGGTTTCTTTATTAATATGGAGCTTTTTAAGTACTATTTGGTCTGTGTGTTCATTTTACCTATGCTCAAAATAAATGTGTAGTTCCAGAAAATAACCATACCCACCCCAAGAAAGGTCATTGGAAATTCCGAGGGGGAGGGGGATCTCAAAAGCCAAAACTTTTAAAGGAAAGTATGAAGCTAAACTGGAATTTCCAGGGGTTGGTTCAAACCAAAAAACCTACCGTGAGGGGGTATGGATATTTTCTGGAACCACACAATATTCATTCCAGTTTCGGATTCAGAAGTGCACAAAGGTGGGGGGAGGGGAGTGGTTAAGTGAAGATGGGCATTTCCTTGCTCTAATTAATAGGGAGGGTTAAGGTAAGGCTTTCAGTTCCTCATATAAGGGGGGGGGGGGGGGGGGGGGCTAATGTTTTGCACTTCACTATAAGGGGGGTGATGATGTCCAGGCCCCTCCCCTAAATTCCCCACTGCTCCACAATCACACTATTCAAGCCAAGTAATCCACTCTTGCAAAATTCTTATTTATAAAATAAAATTGTCTCTAAAAAGATATCTTCCTCCCTATTCAGGACAATTTAATATATACAATTCAATTTAAGTCCAACTTCAAGTAATCCACCCCAGCCAAATTCTTATATATAACCCTTTACCCCCCCCCCCCCCCCCCCCCCACCCCCCTCACACACACACACACACACACACACACACACACACACACACACACACACACACACACACACACACACACACACACACCAAAAAAAAGGCACTTCTCCGAGCTTTGCGAGGACCTGCGAGTCACGTATTACTAGTATTTTATATACTCTTTGTCGGGTAGTTTTTTTAGTGGGTTCTCTTTGACACCCTCTTTTTGTTCCCGTATTGGGTCTTTCTCTCGGTTAAGAGCGCACGATTCTTTCGCGGGTTCATTTTCACACGTGTGTGAACATGGCCGGCGCCGTTCCGAAGAGTCCTTATTTTAGGCCATTCCTTCGTGAAACGTCTGCAGTGCGATTTAAATGCTAGCTTTGACGCTCGTGCGGATAGAAGCTTTCACCTCGAGGGCACTGCTACGGCGTCTTTGTTCGACGTTGGCGGACGTACCGTTCAGAAGCTCCGACAGTATGATCTCCACGTGGTTAGGCGCCTTGCTCCGGATGTTGTCATTTTGGAGATAGGTACGAATGATCTTTCGGTTGGTTTTTCCATAGAGGAGCTTGTCCGTTCGCTTTCGGACTATTTTTTCTGTGAATGTGATCGGAGTTTGTCATGTTATCCCACGCGGTATTTCTTTCACACATTCGGCGAGCTTTGTGTTAGCGTTGTATTGGAGCCCTTTCCAAATGTTTTCTGTTGGTCCCATAAGGATTTTTCTAGTCCGCATAAGGATTTATAGTTAGCCGATGGTGTCCATGTTAATTCATTGGGCAGTATTTCTTATACCGTAGCTACCGGGGCGCCATCTTGAAAGCATTAGGTCTTCTTCGGCCTTAGGATTTTTTATCCTGTGCCCGTTTTGTAGAGTAGAAGGATGATATTATACCGGGATGTCAACAGAATGTTAACCAGTCTTTTGCATTTTGAGAGAATTAGTTAACAAAATCTCAGTTTTCAGGGTTAAAAATACTTCAAAAAATACATTTTTGGGCATGAACTTCCCCCTGATCCCAAGTATAGGTTAGTGCAGGAAGTGAAAGAAATATCATCATGTTTCCACCCCAAGGACTAACTACACACGAAATATAAAGGGAAGTTTATTTTGACCATTTCCAATTGGCTCATTCCTTTGCGATATTCGTTCTTAATAACTGCATTCAAACCCTTTGAAACGATTGAACAAAGATGCTTGAACAATGTTGGCAACCAGGCATAAAATTAGGGGCTTTCCCTGATGGCCAACTGTGTTCATTGTATTATTTGGAAGTTCAATAAACAAAATGCTATATACTTAGTGAAATTTGCATATCATTCCACGGCGTCGTGAAATATATTTTACAATGTTGCATGCTGTTTCTGATAAAACCAACTAATCATTCCTTGTGGTCATTCCAGCCTTCACATGTTTCTACTGTTTATTTGAATACTTAAAGTTTTCAAAGCCAAAAGCTAAAATCAAAATCATGCAACGAGTGTTGGCAGTGAAGTTTCTATTGATGGGATTGAAAACTCTAAAGCCTGGTTCCATATGATCGCAACGATCGCAAGAGTGGTTTCCATATGATCGTAACGATCGCAATCGTTGCGACTGCGATCGTTGCGATCGTTGTGATCATATGGAAACCAGGCTTAAATATTGTCTTATCTCTCTCGACGTCATTCCTTTTTAAGTCCCAAAGTACTGAATGAAAGTGCTAAGTACAGTTCAACTCACCTGAACAGACGCCGGCGGTACTGGTTGACCGGTTATGCCGCTAAGTTTAGCAATTTTCATGATTCTTTCTCTAAAGATCAAAAGCTGCAACAATAATAAAAAAACGGACGTCAGTTGCGATAATACAACTTTCTTAAAATATTCACTTTGCAGGAAGAAGATTCGTCTGCAAAGTGCCTAGTCTCCGTGCGTGGCCGTTATTTGGGTTTTCACGTAACGCTTGCATGAGAAATAAGATGAGAAATAGCAACCCAAAAATAACGCCAGCGAAGGAGACTACACAATGCCTTGTCTTATAAAATACATCAGGCGAGGCTCTGATTAAAACTCAATATTATCGTCCAATTGTTAAGGTTGGTTTTCACTAGCGACATATAGCACACAATAAGGTAATATTAGTGAGGACAGCAGTGGTATCGAGAGCGTAAGCTCAAGTATAAGAAGAAAGAACGCGCCCATTCTTATGTTGTCCTCACTAGGGCGCACCGCGGCATAAGCATAAGCAAAACAAAACTGTTCGTTCTTCTTGTGCTTATGCCGCAGCTGATTCCTAGTGAGAACAACATAAGAAGAATGAGTGTGTTCGTTCTTCTAATGCATATGCTTGCGCTTATGTTTATGTCACTGCTGTCCTCGTTTGCGTATGTTTATATGTCCGCGCTAGAGAAAACCAACCTTTATTAAAGCATGCACGAGTAATACAGTTTTTACTGATATACCTTCTTGTGTTTTCTGCTCAAATCGGCACCGACTGGTCGTTAGTTCTGCGTTCCTCTTCTTCACAAAGCGTCTGATCGGATGTGAATTAAACCTAAATCGACAGACAAATTTTACGGCAATTTTATAAATCAAAGTCTTCAGATTTCTTCTCAGCCTGATTCCATAGAAACTGCCACAATTCACTCTCAAACGATCTCATGGAGTTTATACATTCCTCGCCACACACCATGTATACCATATACAATTTTAAATTAAGATGTAACACGTACGTACTTGTGGCGCTGTGATTTCGAGGAACTCTGAAGTTTTTCCCGATGTTCGTCTGAGTTGTGAAAACAATTTATTGCAAACCAAAGCCGGAAACTGAAAGTTTCGAGTAAAGCGTCATACTATAAAATAGAGTAAAGTAAGTAAAGCGTCATACTATAAATAAATAAAATTTAATTAAGGCTCACAATCCGAACTGGCATCCCGTGATTACAAGTCATTCAAACTGTAGACATGATCACCAAAACAGTCAGCTGGATGAAAGTTCTAGAATGTTCCATTCTATACACTTGTCAGTTTTCTTTGTTTCTGTCTATTTATGCCAAAATTATGATTCGTTTTTCACTGCACTGTAACGGTTCCTCGAAATTGAGCAAAATGTTTGATCCCTAAAGAGATTAAAAGAAAATAAAAAAAGAAAGGAAAATAAACTACCAGAAGCTAATACGTGCATGCTTAATGACGTTGTACTGGTTACAGTCTGCGACTCATGACTAGTCAACAAACTCTGTAGAAGTGTTTTACGTTCGCCTCGGTGCACGTGTGAACAAAGAAGAGTTATTAAGGTGGTCTTCCACTAAAAATGTGAACATTTTCAGTTTTTTTTCTACCCAACTAATTTAAGCAACATGGAGAGATAATCTCAAACTGATACTCTTGACAATTTTTGTTTAACATGTGGTCTTCACAGTAACCAAGTTCTGGGCCCCCAACTGTGAACTGAAAGTAAAATGAGCTCACAACATCGAAATTAAAAAAAACGTTTCAGGGAAATTATTACACATTTCAAATTCTATACGTCTTAAATGCTCTGCTACGAAATTTAATTGAAATATATTGAAATGGCTCTTTTCGGTGAATGTTTTTCTCACTGTTAACAATCGTTGCTATAGGCGTTGTTATGCAAAAATTGCCTACTACTGTATATTCCTTAAACTTTACAGAAATCAAGGCAAAAATACAGCAAAATCAATTCAGAATATGTTTTGCAAGTGTTCAGAGGTTTCAAATGTTAATGTTTCAGAGAAATGACCTTGGTATTGAAAGCTTGACATTTTAGGGTGGAAGACCACCTTAAAACAAACTGAGTGATAAACACTGTAAAGATACGAAACGTTGAATTTCAGAAGAAAAGGAACTGATGCTTCACACGTCACACTTCAGGAACAAAGATGCAATATCGGATATCGGTAAGATTTTTGGACCGGATCTATTTGGAATTTACCCTGGGTGCCAGAGGGGGGAGGGTTTTTTTCCTTTGCACGAACTGTGAGCGGCAAAACCGCGAAAGCGAGCCACGACGGCGAAACCTGGATGGCTGAATGGAATTTCATATAACGAATGGAAACAGTAATATAGGGAACAAAACAAATTAAAAGAAATGTAATAATGAAGATGAGCAGAGTAAATCTATTAACCCACTTCTGCCTGGGAATTTTTGGCGATCGTGGTTCTGGGCCCCCAGAAAGTGACCCCCCTAATGAAACTTATATCGTATGTATAGTATCCAAAAATGTTTATTTTAGTGACAGTCCAGCAATAATAATGACGTAATTTAACGCTAAAATGACGTCATACATACCCTGACGATCTTGTTGTCATGTATCGCGACATTCGTCAATTCAGGGACAGGAACACTGGGCAGCTCCATTGAGCCACAGAATGTCCATTGCCACCTCCGTTTGGCATGTGATCGTGTACGCTATCCCCATTTCCTTGATTTACTTGAGTTAGTTCCTTCTCCCCCGAAGTGGAATAGGACCGGATCTCCATTTCCCTTAGCCTCCTATGCAGACGTTTTTTGTTAGTGGGGAGGGAGAATAGGACAGACACAAAAAACGTCTGCAAAGGAGGCTACATTTCCCTCTACCCAGTTCTATTTACATCCCATCCGATTTGCTCAACAGTTTTCGTTTAGATTCCCTTGAACAACTCATGCTGGAGTTCAGGTGGACTCCGGAAAACTAATATTCTGAATATGCAAAGCTTCAGGATTTAGAATTTTTATGTTTTCTTTCTGTTGTGTTGCTTGCAAAAGATTTACTGCTGTCCACGCTAAACTATACTTACGCTTGCGCAGCGTACATGTATGTACGAAAGGACCCACTCTTGGTAAGACCCGCTGAAATACTGTGATAAGGTCCCTGGACTGTTTCAGTGAGTTTTACATGAAGTATATTAAAAGGTGTGTTTCGGTTTTCGAGTTTGTCGCAATTTCTGCGTAGAAATTCCTGTGTTTTTCATCTTGGGAGTCTTGCATAATGGCACATGGATTTATTCTCTTCAACTGATGTTTACAAGGAATCCCACCTTGTGATTTTGAAGAAGAATGTTCGAAGGAAAGTAATCAAGCTCGCCGGCACTTTTTGCAATTACCGTAATATCTGACCTCAAAACAGCACTAACGAGCTGAAATTTTCCCAGTATGTAACGTCAACTGTTTGTAAGTAGGCCTTGAAGTTTCATTGCCTGAACCTTCTTGGTTTCGTCGTTGGTGACGGCTGGTGACTAGTTCAACTTTCGCAATTCTCGCTTCTCTAAATTCGTGAAAATTATGTTTGACTGGTCTCTATCAAGGCAGGTAAGTTCAAAAATAAGGTAGTGCTGAAAATAAGTTGGATTTAGGATTTAGGCACACCTCGCTAAAATGTAACGGAATTTCTCTAATAGTCTCGCTCTAAAATTTAAAATCGCAAAGAAATAATTCTTATACTAGAAGAATCCTAGGCTTTTCAACGTAACTTTGTCCAAAAATTAAAAGTTTCTGTCGCGTATTTTGTGAGAACGAATTTAAAATGTCAATCGATGTAATTCAATTCGCTGCAAATATGCAAATTCTGGACGAAAGGTTTCCCCTTGAAATGATGTTGAATTTTCCTAATTTAACCTGAGCTAGAAGGACTAAAACAGGAGTTGGTGAAAGCGGAATAATCAGTCATTCTTTGGAAAGTATTTTTTTGTATTTCATTCGTAGGCTACCGAAAATAACGAAACTCTGAATCTAAAGTGTCCGGAATTAGGGCAACATTAACTGTAATGGCGATTTGTATCAGAGAAGCAAGAATTTTAACACATGCTCCCAGCAGTGAAATTGCCTCGACATCTGCCGGTTAAAGGGTTAACAATTCCTTAACAATGTTTTCTGAATATCCTTTATCATCGCCATTTGGTATTTTCATTTTGCTAAGAATTAGAATATAAGAGAATTTCGAGAAATTATTTCGTTAATTTTATTCAGGGGGGGGGGGGGGGGGGGGAAGAAACTTCTTATAAATTGTTTGCATAATTACGGACATAGCGGTGCCGGGCAACCGAGTGTGCGCAGTAGCACTCAACTAGTTGCTAAGAGGATTGTCCCACGGGAACTTATTAACAATAAAAAAGCACCGTATCCGAAAGACTCTCGCTGTAGCCTGCAAATGCAGCTCAGACTGATTTTTCGCTTGTTGTTTCACGCTGCCGAGATATTTTCTCGGCGGCGTGAAAGATCAGGCTAAAAATCCGCCAGCGCTGCGTTTGCAAGCTACGCGTACAGCTCCTCGCTGCGAGCTTGAAAAGTTTCCCCGAATGAAACAATGAAGTTTTGGTTGACGTCATTCTTGGCAACGACTTGATTGACACAGGATTCGCTCTGTTGGTTTGTTGCCCGGCATCGCTATGTCCTCAAATAAAAGTGTCGGCTTTCTATCCCCCCCTAATTTTATTAATAGCCTTGTAGTAACTTATAGTCAGAAATCTTTTTAAATTACGATTCCAATTATCAGACTTAAAACTTGTTAGAAGTAAAAACAAGCGTTTATTTTGGCTTTAACAAATGTGAACTTATTAAGCGGTAATTAAAATAAACTGGGTCAAATTCAGCTTAAATCTGATTTAAGGGGGGATTCTACCTGAATTTCAATGAAATTTTAAGAGGTTTAAAGAAGGGATAGAAGGGGAAAAAAAAAATTTGGATGTCGTCAATTGTCAATCTACTAATTTTTAACTTCAAATTCTAATTTTAAAACTACATTTTAATGTAGTTTTAAAATTAGAATTTGAAGATTTAAAAATCTTCAATATTTCTTATTTCCCTAAATTTTACAACTCCTTTGAGAAAAACTATTTCCTCCCCAAAATACCCCAAAATCACCCAAAAATTTACAAAACACCCATAACATAGATTCATGGGATGAGTGGAGAGTTTTTGGATTGCTTGAAACGCGAACGAGATATTTCCATTAAACCCAGGTTAAGTGGCGGAAAAATGGCATTCAGGTAGAATCCCGCCTTAAGCCTATTTATTTTTTTGTTTACGTTATGTTAGGACAGAAAGAAATCTGAAATCCGTTCTTTGTTTTCTTACTTTAAAAGGGCTGAACCTCCCTGACGACCACCTCTCTTAGGTGAAGACTGGTGAAAAATCCACACTTTCTCAAAATGCAGTCAAATTACTATAAATGAAAGCTCTCGTAAGCTTGCTATACGGGCTATTGGGCTATTTTGTTGTATTCTTGGGCAAGATAACTTAACTCTGACATTGCCTCTCTCCACCCAGGAGCTAAATGGGTACAGGGCAACCTGACCACAAAAATGCTGGAGGACTAGCATCCCATCCAGGGGAGTGGTTATACTACTAGCTACAGCCCTAGACAAAAGTAGTTGGAACGCTTGCAAAAAAAACGACACCGATACAGTTACTTTACTGTTTAACTTGGAAAATGTCCCACATAAACATTTATATAGGCCACCTCCCCTTTTCAATGCTGCATCCTTCGTGGATAAGAATTTTTCCGCAATTTATGCTTGAGACTTAATATTGAGACGGAGAGGGGGGAGGAAAGGAAGAATTTTATCAACCGTGCCAACAGTTTTGACGAGGGTTGTAGCCGCTTCATGCTATGGAAAATGGAGTTAGGGGCCGACCTCATAAGCCACCAAGCTTGTATAGATCGAGACAGACTTTAACCAGGAATTGACCCTATGAACATCCCGCTGCTAGTAGTCTGGAAAATTCAATTGTTAGGTTTAACTCCTGTCAAGGACTCAAACTTTTATCTGAGTATAGGCTTGACAAATTAACGTAAAACTACCTTTTCTTTTTATATGTCCAAATGAACTTTCTTATTAAAAAAATGACAACAGTATTGAACTCAAAGAGTTTGTCTTTGGGTCCTAAGTAAAACAAAACAATATTTCAAGCACTACAAGACTAATATAATGCAAACAAGGTGCGAACCACGTGAGGAACAAATTATTCATTTTGAGAAAAAAATTATTCGTTATTCCACAAGCGGTTCAGTTTTTATCAGTAAATTAATTTGGATTAAAACATTCTCCATAAGATGTTAAACAGTTTAAGTCAGTAAATTAATTTGGATTAAAAAAATATCCATAAAATGTTAAGAGCGGTTTGCTGTAAGGACCGACTAAGGGATGCAAGATAGAAAAAAGCGTTTTCCTCAAACTTTGCCAGAATAAAGTCCTCGGTGAACTAGTTCTAAAAATATAAGTTTCGGGTCGTTTAGAATTTTATTTATTTTTTCGTGTTTTGCGCTTGGAAGCAGGCTAAATTCACGCTGAAATCGGGACTTTTGCGAAAGCTCCCGTTTAAATATTGAAAGCCTTTTCGAAAAGATTAACCCAGGGAGTCAAAATGTGTAAAATTTAAATTAAACGTAAACCTGAATTTTTGACGAAATTTTTAAATTTATACCCTTCAACCTTCGTTGCAACAACCGAATTTTGGCCATCCTCGGAGACCCAGGGGCAGATAGTGGGGACGAGCGAAAAAAATCGGCAAAGAAAAGTAGGAGCGAACGAAAATAGCCCCTGGGGTCGATTTCTTACCGCACTAGTTCCAACGGCTAATTAAATGCCGCTTCCTGATTGGGCAGAAAAACCTTTGTATTATTCTGCCCAATCGGCGAGCAGATAGGTCTGCGGTCCGTTTCGTGTGTTCTAACACGAAGCCTAAGAAGGCTGTAGTTCGATCGCCATATTTGTCTTGTTCGTTCATCAAGATGATTTTGCTCGGGAAGGAAAGTTTCAGTGACAGCTTGCCTCAAGGCCGAAAAAGTAGGAAAATCGATTGTCATGTCCGCAAGGAAACCGTCGGAAAATCCACACTTTGGATCGATCGCAGGTATCGTAATACTAGCTTGCTTTAAAAATATGCGAGTGCTAGTTTAATATGCGACTCGCCGATCTGATGTTTACACTCTCGTTCTTTCATGGAAACATGGACACTCCTGTAACCGAAACTTTCCCTAGCCTGAGTAATTATTTCAGGCACGGGCCAGTCAGGCCCGCGACAACAGAAGGAATCCAGCGCTTCAGAGAACCATTGAATGGAATGAAAAAAAAAATTGCTTACTGTAGCTTACTGCAAGATTAATTATTAGTAAAACAAAAAAACTCGCAGCACAAATGGTCCTGCTATCCAAAGAATTAAGGCTATAATTAAAGTCACCGTAGATACATGCCAATAAAGAATTCAGGGCAATTTAATACAGTAATCAAAGCCATCAAAAATACATGCAAATAAAAATTGTTATTTCTTATTGGAATCAAGTCTCTTACATGTACACTATATTATGAATTATGTCTCTAATTTATCGTGTGAATTATGTCTCCAATATATCGTGTGATTAATATAAAAAATAAATTGTTAACTCCATATTATATTTCGATAACCATTGAAATAGGTATTAGATTTGGCACATGTAAAATGTGACGTTTAAACCAGGCCTTAGTGTTTTGGTGTGGCCATGCCACCTTGTTAAAGTTTTGGCCAAAAAAATTAAACTAATTTTTAATAGCTATCAACATGTATCAAGTTAGGGGGTGATTACATGGCGAATTTCAGCCTGGGCTGAAATTTCAGCCCGGTTAGGGGGCTGCAATTTTGTTGCGATTACATGACGAATTTCAGCCCGGGCACCAAATTTGAAATTGCGCGGGAAGAGTCATCAGAGAATGATGGACGATTTGAATAACCGGCAACTTATTTACATATCGTTTGAACGTTTGAAGTACGAAGCTGTTGTTGTATTCCATTTTCGATTTGAAATTCGCGACACATCGAATAAGATTTTCGATTTTATCTCCCTTGTTCCACTGGAACCTTTTTTCCATTTTGTTTAAAAACACAGGAGCGATTTTACAATACCCGGCAACTTATTATTTACATACCAGCTGCATGTGTATATAAAAACAAAAGGACCATTCTTATTCAATGACATGCAAATATGTTGCTGGGCATTCTATTTTCTGTTAGCTAAGCGTCGAGAAAATAGAGAGGCTGCGAACAGTCTACATTCTACAATTTAGCCAAAACACAATCACTGCGCATGGCCAAGATCACTTTTCAGCCCGGGCTGAAAATTCCATTCCGATTACATGGTTTTTTTTAGCCCGTTTGGCCGGGCTGAAAATTCCAGCCCAGTTTCTCAAACCGGGCTGAAACCTTGTCCATGTAAAACTTCATTTCAAGAGGATTTGTTTCGGAAGCCGGGCTGAAATCTCAGCCCCCCTAACCGGGCTGGAATTTCAGCCCGGGCTGAAATTCGCCATGTAATCACCCCCTTAGAGTGAAAATAAGTCTAACTATTACATGTAGGACTTCCTCTGTAATCAAATTATTTTCATTCTTTTTCAAAACATATTATTTTTCTTAGACTGTAAATCTGTAATACTGAAAACCTGTACATCTCGTCTTCATATCAGTTAGAGAAAACAGGCAATATGTGTTTTGTGAAAGGAAAAAAAATAGCAAAATATATTGTCCTTATAATCCCTCATGAAAAACAACCCACCCGCATCCCCTTCACCTTCCATTGTTTATAAAAAATAATTTGTTTCTTCACTGATATGCTGATTACATGTAACTCATAATCAAAACATACATTCTGTATTATAAAACAATATTTTTTTAAAATTTACATTTCAATCAAAATAAGTCTCTTAAAAATAATAAATAGATTTTAATTTTTGGAAGCCAAAATAAATTAAAATAAAATAATTATATAGTCATCATAATAAGCCTATTATTATAGATTACGTAAACCCCAGTGCTACATACATGTAAGTAGTATAGAGGGTGCTGATAGGATCAGAAATCCTATTTTTCATTTGGTTAAAGAAATGTATGGGGAAAAAGTGGGACAAAAGAGGATGGGTAATGAATTCAAGATGGCGACGGTGGATGGTTGGAATGGGAAAGAATGGATGAGAAAGTGGAAAATGGTCGGGAGCTGTGCATGCGCATTGAGTTGATTTTGTCCCACAACACTAAATTTATCGGGCAGAAAGGGCACCTAAAGCACCAAGGGCACCAAATCATGCTTGTGCTTTTCCTCGGAAATATGTGTGTAAACACGCGTGGGAAATGAAACGCGATTCGCGAGCGAGACGCGAAATGTAATCCACGCATGTAGATTATTTACATGCCAGTTTAACTCTGGAAAAGAGAAAATATTAAGTGACTTTCTTAAACTTGCCTTATCAATAGCTATTCTATAAACATAGTTATCTAATATAAATTATCAATAAATAAATATCCAGGTGAACATGAGGAAGTTAATTATTTATCAGTAACTTCTCGAATTTCTTAAGTGATTTTTCAGAACGATAACAAAATGTTCACCTTCCGCGCATTTACAATCTCACTAGCATTTATTTGCTGTGTATGTGCTAAGACATGTTTCAGTGGCAATTGTCGCTGCTATGAGAAGTTAAAGCTGATAGACTGCACGAGGGTCGGATTGTACACAATCCCACAGCTGGAGTTTCTTCTATGATTCATTACATACACCTATAATTCGATACAAAGAGAGTCGGCCATGCCGTGACAGAGTGGTGAATAGTAACACAATCTGGTGATATTGCATAACATACAAATCTTGGTCCATGAGTGCTTAACATAAGTGTTGCATAGTTCTCATAGTTTACACTTATGACATTGCTGGAAATTAATAATGCCTGCAACGTCTGTATAAACGGACTTAAAAAACGACGTATATCTTCTGAAGAATAATTAAAGCTGTTCAAACCCTCATTGTATTGAATGACTAAATAAATCTTATCGACGAGATTACATTCTAAAATGTCATATAGCATGTTCATACGATGTTGAAATTGAGTGGTGTCGATGTTGAAAAAGTGCCCAAGAGTCACGGGGGATTCAGGATGTTGCCACCCTAGCAGGGTTTCAATGCTATTGAAGTCCTGAATTAAACTTCTCAGGTTGTTCAAACGATCCCTGTGGGTTCTTGCTTGTACTGGATGCTCAGGATGTAAGAAAGGTACAGGTTGTGGATTCGATGCTGTGTCATCATCATCATCTATTGGAGTGCTGTTCGATGCCTGCTCATTTGCCTCGCGGTTTTCTCTTTCAAGGAGGGGCTGACGACAATGTCCACAGTTATTACGACGATTGTGATGTATCCAGTTATCCTGACAAGTTTTGTGAGCAAAAGTCGAACAACAATTCAAGCGTATAACATTTGTATCACACGTGTGGCCTCCCGATTTGCAAAAGAAACATTCAAATTGTGTTTCGACGATGTCGGGTGGAATTTGTGCGAGCCGGTTACTACGTCTCATCGCCATCTAATTAGAGTTCACGTTAAAAGCTGCGTAAGCCACACAAATTCTGAAGCGTGTTGCCTATTGCTAAGGCGTCGGATAGATCAAAAGCTACATAAGAAATTAATAAAAACATTAATGCTCACTATTGAAACAAAAAAAGCTGCCTACACCCTGATGAAGGGGCGTTATACATTTCCGCTGCGCACTAACTTTAATTTTCACAGATCAAAAATTAAGCTAAACAAAATTGAGGCGATTTGTGTCAACAAGTTACAAAAAAAAAACACCTAGCAAATTGCTAAAAGTCTATAAAGTAATGTAAATATTGCGGTTTGAGAAAAAACACGTTGCTGGTTTCCATAGTGAAAAATTCACTGTTCCTCAAATGCCTCCTTAAGGAAGCACGTTTTGCACGATTTGCGTTGAAATGAGCATATGCACTCTCGAAAAGACACCGTAAAACCCGGTAACGCAATGGCTAATTTTACAAGTTCGAGCTCAAACGTAAGACTTGTTTGATTGAATATTCCTCGATATTGTTCATAATTTAGAACAGGAGGCTCTTCTCTCCTTTTGGGCGAATCCCTTATAATGTGAGAGCATTCTATTTTTTGTTCAAGAGGGGTAACAACATTTAGAATTCTGGCCAACTCCTCTTCGTCCCTGGCAACCTGACAGAGATCATCTCCTTGGACGTCACACCTAAAAAAAAGTGACACCTTATCAACTAACCCGAATCGCACGTACTGTGTAAGAACAATCAGCTTCTTGCTGGACGTCAGACCTCAAAGCACCTTATAAACTAATTCAGTTCACATTAACAGAAAAAAAGATGATATTTTACCTTGTTTCTACTAAATCTTTACACGAATAGTCCATATCTAAGAGTCTTAACTCAAAGTATCCACTCCACTATTATAATACGTGTCAACCGGTTTTCAATCAAGTTATTAAGTTAGAAATTTGAATGGCTGATTAAATCATGTTTACAAGCGGTCTCCGGTCAGGTTGTTTGTAATGAGCATTGAGATGCCTTTTCAATGTACAAAGCAAGTTAGAAATACGTATCTACCTGTGGCTTGCAGTGAAAGAAAACAATACAATCAGAAAATTGATGAAGTTTATACGAGACCCACAGCAAGAATGTAATTGAGCGAGGAACAATGGTGTACACAAAATACGTGTAAACGTTTTTTTAATAAATGATTAAAGAAGTCGATCTGATTTACATGTATAGTTTCTGTATGTTACTGACTAAACTTTACAAAGTCAAATAAACATATCAGTCCTTCACTGCGACAGTCGTATTAGCCGATTTAGTTGTTCTTTTGGCGTTACTCTTACAAGCTCTGTGGTTATCTCCGACCTGCCTGGCTCCGGATTTGTAGCCAATTTTTTCCCCACTTCATTTCGCCTTAAGGCCCTTGACATCTTCCTTCTTTCAATATTTTGTCTCCATCTCTTAAGAGTTGAAAAATGTAAAAGCGAAAAACATTTTAGTGACCATTTTACAGGGGTAAAGATACATACACGAAGGTTCGATCATTATACGATAGTTTTTTTTTTACTTACTTTGTCCTTCTGAGCACAAGCACGTTCATAATCGTTCATCTCGCACACGAAATGGAAATTGTCCAGTACTTTTATAATTTCTTCAGTTCCTTGTTGCTCCTGTAACCAAATCCTCATCCCTTGGTATTTGGCTAACTTCGTCAGTTTACCTAGTACTTCGAATTTATACACTATTTTCCCGTCTTCATAATTTCCCAATATATCCAACACATTTTTCTTTGCTATCGCCATAGCTTATCATTCATTCCAAGGTATTTTTCCTACTAGGTAATTGCAATAATTTACTTTGTCACTTTCATAGTGGCAACCAGAGCTGAAGGACAAAGGTCTCAAGGGGGATATTATTTCCATTCGTTTGGCTGAACTATACTCTGTTTATGAATCAACACATTTTTCTAGCAGAGTTAATTAGTTTTTTGAAGTAAATAGTTTTATTTTTTCTTTTGTCCACTGGTTAATTTTTCGATTATTCAAAACGTAATAAAGTCAGAGTGGAAAAAAGAGAAATTCAAATTATTGATTTAAGTAAATGTAGTGAGCGAATATAATATGAAACAAAAATAAATACAGTTGTGTTACAAGAAACTATTTTATTTACGAAATATTTTTTTCTACACATACAGCAATAGTAATACAACAAAACAAATCAAATCGGTTTTTTGTAACCATACGGAAGAGTCCTGTAATCTTCATTGACTTTGAGAACACGCTTGTCGAAGACTAGAGAATAGTTTTTCTTTACAACGTGCGAATGTAAGTTGAAAGCATCGTCTCTCGCTATGTAAAAGAAAGGTACTTCTACCTTCTTGCCAGAGAGACCGTTCGATCGTAATTGCTCTTTGGACAGAACAAGATCAACCATGACGTCATGATTTACAACTTTTTGGGCACTCAATTTTTTCACGCTCAGTCCGCGAACTTTTGTAATGTTCGATACATGTTCGCCCGTTGCACTATTAATCACTTTACATGAGTAATTTTTCGCTCCACCCGAGCAGAATTCGCTTATGTGATGACCGGGTGGCAATTCCGAAGTCAACTCGCCGAGAAAATCACCTGTTGGAGGGTTATAACTGTTGGCATCATATCGATAAATGGCTGCATCGGTATCGCAATAATATACACGTTCTTGCAATTTGTCTAACAAGTCTCGATGTAATTTCAGTCTCGCCCACATTGTGGTGAATAGGGCCACAACAACATTCGTTTTGTTTCCGGTGCTCACGAAATCCCTCTTGTGAACCGATTTGACTAAGAGGTGATCGTAATTGATCTGCCGTGCCGTTACTGTGCACGAGTCTTTCGTTAACAGTTCATGAAAACGGAAAGCGTCCTGGACAATTTCTGTTTCAGCTTTGTTAGGGTTCTGGCCATAATAGCCCCAAGCATTGTTCAGTTCTTGTTTAGCTCCCGCGCGGGCTGAAGGATTCTTTTTGATCTCATCGTAGTCTAATTCAATTCCTTCTTTCTCTTTGTAATTTTCAATATATTGATGTTTAAGTTCTTCTGTAGTGCACCATTCTGGCCAGCCAGACGCTTGCTGTTTGATCTTGAGAAAAGCATCTATGTAATCTTTGAAGAGCCCTGTCACGCGGTCGGGATAATGCCAAACTTCGTGTATTTTGACTATTTTGTAGCCCTTTTCCACGGCGTAGTAAATTTCAGGCGTAGCCCACGTTCCTTTCAGCATGCGTTGCTCGTCGGTGTGTTTGCACTCTGTCAAATTCTGTTCCATGGCACATTGAGAGCAAAGCGTGAACATCAGTTTGTGGCCATTTTTGCTTACCGGAAGGCGGACTGGTATCACAGGATGGTACAGGTCTTGGGGCGGTAAAATGTCGCATTTCATCAGACCAAAATAAGCATCGTTGTCGTAATGAAAATCTTGCGTGTAAACAAGAGGATGGCCCTTGGGATAATCTCCATACTTGTTCACATAAGGGTAGAGTGAAGTGAAATCGTAGTAGCGGATTTCTTCGTCTTTTGCGTAAAGCCTCACAGCTTCGGTACGACCCCCAAAGAACGCTTCTCGAGGGTTGAGTGGCTCGTGAATGTAGACTGATTCGCTCTCTTTGCCCATCCAGTCTCTTATGCCATCAGTGTTGTTTTTCATCATTTGTCTGATCTGACATTCCCAAATGTCCTGAACATCATAGTTCGCCTCGCGAAACCTTCTCGATTGCGTTTGAGTCTGGTCAAATAGGCGGCCCATACTAACCCCTTTCACTTGGTTAATTGTGTGGGCTTCATAGCAGGTTGGATGTCCATGCCAAAAACAGCCCTTGACCTGAATGATGGTTTTAGTTACTGGATCATAACCGTCCACTTTCGCATTAATAGCAGGTATACGAAGACGTTTCTCCCCAGCGCCGTGTTTGCTCATGTACATTAGGTCACCCCCGAATTCCGTCTCATCGCGCCACTTTAGGTATAGCCTACCTAAACCACTTTGTTGATCTTTGGGTCGATAGCCATAAGGGGGTATTATTCCAATCGTGTCTTCTTGCATAAAAATGCGTCGATAGATCAGATTGGAAGTGCTGGCCATAGTGCACGCTTCGGTCCACGGGTCTATGTCGAACTTCTGCATGTATTCTGCGCGATACTTCTCTCCGGCTAAGCGCAAAACTGTCACGTCTTGGCGACAATATTTGAGTTGCTCTGCTTTGAAATTATACACGTATTGTCCTTTTTCGTAAGCTTCATTGATTTCATTATGCCACGCTTTGAATTCATTGTATTTTTTCAAATCCATGGTCAGTTCAGGGCAGAAATATTCTTCTGGGGGTGGTTTCCCTTCATAGCCTTGATTTTGTCTGGTGTTGAACTTGTGTGGGAAGAACCCTTTTTCTTCAGGTAGATCAAAACGGCTGGGGATGTTAGAGAGCGCTGTCGGCCAGTATTTGTAGCTATCTTTAAAGTACAAATTAAACGCGTTCATTGTTATCACACGAGCACCGTCAAACAGGGTTTCTGGCAATTTACCTCTATTGTCCACAATCCATTTCAAAATGAAAAAATGTCATATCCGCCCAAATTGTGAGCTATCACTGTCAAAGTTTCAGCATTTTCCTCACAATGTCCAAATAACCATTCGCAAAACTCATTCATACACCCTAGTCCTTGGAACACTATTTCCTGCCCCGTATCTCCGAATTGAGCGACAACGCATATAGGCTCGTTGACAGTTTCACCATCTTCAACCATAGATTCCACATCGAAGAACAAAAGCCTACCCATTTCCCTATCTCGCTTTTTGCGTTGGCTGTCTGTCAACTTGGCTTGTTGAATGTAGCATTTGTGGGTGTAAATATCTACGGTATTATGACAGTTTTTGCATTTGGACTTGAAACAGACGTGTTCTTTTTGCAGATCTTTGCAAACGTCCAAATAACACCCTTTGCACTTTTTCCAGTTTTGACATGTAGAAAGCGACGTGTCATCAGCATATTGACGATGGCGATCGTAACAATCCTGTCCCTTGAAATAGCGTAAACAAAATTTACACTTTATCACCTCTGTGGTCGGCTCACAGAAGTCTTTACATTGCAAACATTTGCGCGTATTACAAACGTGTGGGCGGGACTTGTAAGCGCGATCGCACTTTGTGCAATAAAAAGTATGGCCGAGAAAGGCGTTGTCTCTGGTTATCACTTCAAAATGCTCATCATGGTAATATAGCGATAAGATACGCTCAGTTTCGGTCGGATTGATTTTTAGACTCAACATGTTTTGTCTTGCTTTGTTGTAAACTCTGACCTGAAAATCACGAAATTCGGGTAAACGAGCCAACTGCTCAATTTCTGTTAGTCCACATTTGCCGTGGCGCAATCCTGCCTTTGTGAGTAGGCTTCTCGCTTTGCGGACTAGCTTCTTCACAGAGCTTTTTCGCTTGATGTTACTGGCTTTAAAATTAGACTTAGTCAACCTCATCTTGGCCACTAACAAGGCCACAGGCCCGCAAAACGGATAAACTTCTTGCGGAATGGTAATGACTGATCGCTTATTCAAAAGCATGTTTTGCGTAGATTTGAAGAACTCCTTGCGTCTGTTGGTTTCGTTTCTCCCTCCACCGTACGGAATTCGAACGTGTTCTACGTCTATAGTAAAAGTTCCGTCACTAACGTCCAGCTCTGTGTGAGATTGAAGAACTTTTTCCACTTCGTTGAGTAGATCATTGGCAGTGAAATGTGCAATTTCTTGAAAGGGAATGATGATGGGTGAATCCAAAGATCGCGAACTGATGATGAATTGAGCTTGATCTCTAGGACTTGAAGCATTTTTCAACTCTGCAACGATTGACTCTAAGAGTACAAAAACTTGCCCAATCGTGTCAACCTCTGTAGGAAGTTGTTCCACCCTAGGTACAATGTTGAATCGCATCGACATCAAATTGAATTTCGCGTTCATTGAATTAATAGATCCGCGCAAATCCAGCACCCCACTATTGGCAAATGTAGGGCTCGTACCACCAAATTGAATGGCCCACTGTTGCAAAAAATTAGGATTCATTCCTAATAGTAGAGTGAGCGTAAAATATTTCTAGAGTAGCGAGCTTACCAGTCCTGAGCAAAACGTTAAAAATTACTCGCTTTATATGAGCTTAAGAGCTGATGTCTGTAATTATCAACCGGAGGCATACAATAGGGAAAATACCAAAATTCTCAAAAAAATTCACAAGATAGCCCTTGGTGAACTATTACTAAAAATATATGTTTTACTTCAATCCAGCAATTATTTTCGAGATACGGAGGTAAACTTGGTTTGGCAGCTCCCAGACCGGTTTTTTGGTGTTTGACACCACACATTGTGGAGACCTTGTTTTGAAACTCAAAACAATTTTATTCCGAGAAACAAATTACTCATCAGATTAAGTAGATAATAAGATATATTTTGAGCGGTTATTTTATCAATTTGAATTAAAATTGAATATTTGAAAGATTTTTCATTATTTACATTATTTTAAGCAATTTCTTGCAATGCAAAATTGATGAAATTGAGAGGCTAAAATCGTTGACTGGTACATAGCCTAGAGTATAGAGACTTATACCACATGAAAGAGCATTATTTCTTCTTTTAAAATCTGTTTTCAAAACCATGGGCAACTTAAAAGAAGAATTTTGAGGCTGCGAAATACAAGTAGTACTTTTGTGTAATTTGAGCTTTTCCGTCACGGCATTCCGATGCTAAAACTCAGATAAACACAACATTAAAACATTTTGGAACAACAGAAGTTTAATAATATTTGCTATCAGGCACCAGCACATGTTACAAGACTATTTTCTGTGATTTGCTATCGCTTTTTGGCAATAATAAAATGATTTAGCTATTTTATTCGACCTTGAGTTCCAAAGCGTACACAAGTCACGTAACGTTTGTCAAGGTCAACTTGAAATCAAATCGGAACATTTTGCGCTCTGAAATTACTGTTTAACACACAGAACAATATGAGTGCTTTGTTATTCGTACCTTAGATTGGGCTTTCTGGATATTGAAGAAATCCATGAGATAAATCTGGAACAACATCTGATGGCTGTATAATTAAATACGGTACGCGGTTTCCAAATTCGTTCAGAGATTGCGTTACATACATTACAGTGGGAGACCGCTGGAATGTTATTTCGATTATGGGCCCCGAGTGAATTGTTTTAATAAACTTATGGAAATTTCACAACTGAAGCCACAATACATTAATTTGATTAACGTCACCGGATTTAGAAATTTTGAAAGAAATTAATCCAGGAGCCTGTACTTACAGGACAAGTGCGACCTAACCATCACCTAATATAACTCATTATAGTAAAAACGTCCAGTTGAGGGGCACTTGGGAATATGTCGACGGCCCCTAACCATCATCAGTTCATTATAGTAAAAAAAAAACTGGATTGAACAAAATCAGTGGAACTAGTCATTGTCAGAGGATGTTCCAAAACTCGGCAACAGTGCAATATCTTAGACCTTCGTGCAAGAACACGACCCAACAAGATCCGCGTTAGGGGAGGGCCGCGTTAGGAGGACCGAGTCTTCATAATGACGATAATAGCGCGAGATTTCTTTGTTTAATGAACAAAATAATCGTCGACATTTCTCATACGCATAAATTGTCGCATCCCCAACATGTGCTGGTGCCTGATAGCAAATATTATTAAACTTCTGTTGTAAAAGGTCACAAACAATCACAATACGAGAACTAATGTCATGCTAGCGAATCTTTAAATAAATGTAAGTAACTTTTTTTCTTTATGAAATTTTAATTTGTAAATGATATGTCAGTAATAACCCAAAGAAAATAAAAACAATTTTATTAGAAACAAACCAGAAACAGCTACAAGCGCTAGAAAAGTTTCAGAAAAGTGCAGCACTAACCCTCTGTCTGGAAGAAGAGCTGGTTACCCGGAACAAGAAACTACTGGCTTATTTTTAGATTCCATTTTCCCGAAAAATGTTTCAGTTTTCCGATTCTCATTTGTAACATGAAATCAAATTAAATAAAAAAATTAGCTTCGTATAATGTATAAATTGCCCATTTCGGATCATGATTTTCTCTAAAAAAAGGAGAGAAAATATTGGGTGTATGTAAAACCCGGAACACACCCGGAACACCCCGGAACACCCCGGAACACCCCCGGAACACCCCCGGAACACCCCGGAACACCCCCGGAACACCAACAGAATACCCCAGGAACACAAAAAATATAAAAATAATAATAAAATAATAATAAATAAATAAAATAAAAACAAATATATTATAGTGGCTGAAGTAGTGAAATCGAACATGGTCAGCGGTCAAGAGCCGTTAACGAATCGACTGATACCGAACACTTCCGAAGATGCCCCGAATATTTCCGAAGACTTACGAAGATGTCCCGAACACTTCCGAATATTTCCGAAGATGCCCAGAAGATTTCCGAAGATTTCCGAAGATGTCCCGAACACTTCCGAAGATGTCCCGAAGATTTCCGAAGATGGCTCGAAGACTTCCAAAGATGTTCCGAAGATTTCCGCACGTTTTCAGAAGACCCGAATTTTTCTCTGGTCCCGAGGGTGTCCGCTTTTGTAAAGACGAAGAGTAAAAGAGAGCGCAGAAAAATTCGCCTGATACTCAGGTTAGGGAGGTTCGACTGAACAAACAACGACATGATTGACCAATGACCAATTGTCTACGAAATTGCACATGGCAATGACCTCCGATTACCTCAAATTCAATGTCACCGTTGGCCAATTGGCAAACATTTGAATTTTGAGCGGTCCTTTGCCACTTATTCACTCTTAGATAAGAAGCTTTGGAAAAATTCGGTCTTCTGAAAACGTGCGGAAATCTTCGGAACATCTTCAGAAGTCTTCGATATACCTTCGGAAATCTTCGGGACATCTTCGGAAGTGTTCGGAAATCTTCGGAAATCTTCGGAAGTGTTCGGGACATCTTCGAAAATCTTCGGTACATCTTCGGAAATCTTCGGGGCATCTTCGGAAGTGTTCGGTATCAGTCGATTCGTTAACGGCTCTTGACCGCTTACCATGTTCGATTTCACTACTTCAACCACTATAAAAATATATTTGTTTCTATTTTATTTATTTATTATTATTTTATTACTATTTTTATATTTTTTGTGTTCCTGGGGTATTCTGTTGGTGTTCCGGGGGTGTTCCGGGGTGTTCCGGGGGTGTTCCGGGGGTGTTCCGGGGTGTTCCGGGAGTGTTCCGGGGTGTTCCGGGGTGTTCCCGGTGTGTTCCGGGTTTTACATACACCCGAAAATATTTGACGTTAGCGTGGGGCATTTTGAGCAAAAAAAAAAAATTAGGCAAATCTTTGTTATTTTACTTCATGTTTAAGAATGGAACATAAAGAGAAAACATAGTTCAGTAGAAAATGAGAACAATTTCATTTCACTTACACATGTGATTGCTCAGTATCGCACGTAAATCTCACGACTTTCGTTGCTCGCATATGGGCCCAAACGCGAGCCTGCTTTAAGGCTTTAAGGCTTTAATGAAGTCTTTCAGTTTATTATCTCGGTAATGCTGTGTGCTTTACTCCTAATAAACAGCTTACGCTATACTAGGAGGTGTAGTTAACTATAAACTCTAGCTAAACTCTATGTACAATTTACTTAAAATATTTAAAATATTTACTTAAAATGTTAACAGCAAGTAATAAATAAAAGTAAATAAATAACTCGATTAATCAATACACAATTCGGTAAGTGATATACTGAGTCATTGGAAATAAGTGATCGATCAAAAGTAATAGTAATAAATAGATAGTCGGTTTAGAGTATTCGTACATGTATAATACATATATACGATGTCCTTGTTAAAAAGTCAGTGGGACCTGACAGAGGCTTGCTTGCAAGCCTTCATGCACTTGTCCTTTGAGGCAGCATCCTGGATTAATTTATTTCAAAATTTCTAAATCCGGTGACGTCAACCTCGTTCCCAGGGTCTCTCTTTTTCAATCGCGTTTGGCGGGAAGAAGAGAGACCCTGGGAACGAGGTTGCGGTGACGTTAATCAAATTAATGCATTGTGGCCATTCGGTTGTGAAATTTCCATAAGTTTTTTTAAAAACAATTCGCTCGGGCCCATAATCGAAATAACATTACAGCGGTCTCCCACTGTAATGTATGTAACGCAATCTCTGAACGAATTTTGAAACCGTGTACCGTATTTAATTATACAGTCATCAGATGTTGTTCCAGATTTATCTTATGGATTTCTTCAATATCCAGAAAGCCCAATCTAAGGTACGAATAACAAAGCACTCATATTGTTCTGTGTGTTAAACAGTAATTTCAGAGTGCAAAATGTTCCGATTTGATTTGATTTCAAGTTGACCTTGACAAACATTACGTGACTTGTGTACGCTTTGGAACTCAAGGTCGAATAAAATAGCAAAATCATTTTATTATTGCCCAAAAGCGATAGCAAATCACAGAAAATAGTCTTGTAACATGTGCTGGTGCCTGATAGCAAATATTATTAAACTTCTGTTGTTCCAAAATGTTTTAATGTTGTGTTTATCTGAGTTTTAGCATCGGAATGCCGTGACGGAAAAGCTCAAATTACACAAAAGTACTACTTGTATTTCGCGGCCTCAAAATTCTTCTTTTAAGTTGCCCATGGTTTTGAAAACAGATTTTAAAAGAAGAAATAATGCTTTTTCATGTGGTATAAGTCTCTATACTCTAGGCTATGTACCAGTCAACGATTTTAGCCTCTCAATTTCGTCAATTTTACATTGCTAGAAATTGCTTAAAATAATGTAAATGATGAAAAATCTTTCAAATATTCAATTTTAATTCAAATTGATAAAATAATCGCTCAAAATATATCTTATTATCTACTTAATCTGATGAGTAATTTGTTTCTCGGAATAAAATTGTTTTGAGTTTCAAAACAAGGTCTCCACAATGTGTGGTGTCAAACGCCAAAAAGCCGGTCTGAGAGCTGCCAAACCAAGTTTACCTCCGTATCTCGAAAATAATTGCCGGATTGAAGTAAAAAATATATTTTTAGTAATAGTTCACCAAGGGCTATCTTGTGAATTTTTTTGAGAATTTTGGTATTTTCCCTATTGTATGCCTCCGGTTGATAATTACAGACATCAGCTCTTAAGCTTTGTTTAGCCATCAAAAATACTAATTACATATCAACAATAGAGGCATTGTTTATTTTTTTTCAGACTCAATATTAAAATTACATATTAATTATTCAGTGTGCTCGACAGCATGCTCGTTTTAAAGACGTGTCACGTATCCGTTACTCATCCAAGGATTACCATACCGCCTTTGATATATCAGACGCGCTTGTTCTAGATTATGCATATGGTTGCTTTTTTTCCCACTACCCTCCTGCACAAAACGTCTTGGGACCCGCCTATTGCGCCCTGAGCGTCTAACTGTCACAGAGGGAGGTGTTTCCAATATTTTGTTGATGAAACCTTGTATATCATCATGTAATACTGGCGTCCCGTGTCTTTTGTTGAACGTTTGTTGTCGTTTTTTCTTTTTCTTTTTCTTTTCTGCACAGAAAGCGATGTTATCAGTTTACTCAAGGGAGTTGGTCCGTGCGTGACATATGTACATCCTGCATCCTTGTGTGACCTTTTTTCGCGCCCGTGTACCGATAATTTGCATCCCGCTCGCGCGTGAATAGTACCTGGACTTCTTACTTTACGCGCTTTGGTCATGTTTGCGCTGTCACACACTCGTTCGTTTGACTAACAACTAGATAAAACAGACTTTTTTATAACCCAACAACTTTTATTTTGACACACAAACATCTATGTTTTACTACAACATATTGTTCACCTTTATGCTTTTATCATCAATGTTCAACTACAATGTTTTTTTCTTCAAACAGTTGCTATCGATCATTAATGTTCGTCGTTCTCATCATTATTCATTTACTGGGGTCTTACAAATAACCTTATTCTTAGAGGCCAGATGCCCATCACTAGTAGATTTTCTTTTTTTACCAGCCAAACGATCCTGAGCCTCTTGAACTTTCAACGATTTCACCACTAAATTTTTAGATCTAATGGCTCGAGCCTTGTCTGCGGCAACTTGAGCCTGATAGATTTCATATTCGTTGCGCGCTTTGGCCAAATTAGATAAGTCTCCAAAGAGACCGTCGGCACACTTAACAAAACTACTATCCTCTTTGTTCGTTAGAGGATTCTTGCCTGATCGGACAGCACATTTGAAAACGGGGCGATGAGCAAACTTTTCTGAAGCCGATTTGCAAAAACTAAGAGCCATTGGGACATCGTGCTTGTGACAACGAGGAGGTGTACCCTTCTTGGCATGCACGAACTTAGGATGGACAGCTTTGCTCATTTCACGTAAAGCCAGGAACGTTGCTGGTGTTGCAAATGGCGGAGAGCAAATAGCAGTGCCAGCGGAACAAAACAGCATTTGTTGCCCATCTTTGGTGACAATTTTCATATCGCTTTTGCAAAGAAAACAGGGTAGAACCTCTTCCACCTCTTCATCTTCTTCTTCTTCTTCTTCTTCTTCTTCTTCTTCCAAATCTCCTACTTGATCTCCCCCATATTCCTCGTTTTTCTCTTCTCCTTCTTCTTCTTCTTCTTGCTCTTGTTCTTCTTCTGGTTCGTCAGCTAGCGAATGGTTCTCGTTTTCGTCTGTTTTGAGTTCTTCTACATCGCTTGCAACATAATCGACTTCTTGTTCGTCAGCTATTTCCAACTCTTTGCGCTGTTCAGGGATGTCTTCTTCGCATTCGAAGTCTATAAACTGGTTCTTCACTCTTTTCGTTCCTTTTGCTTTGGGTTTACTGCTATGAATAGGCTTCAATTCACACTCATCATCGCTTTCTACGATGACCGGTGTCTTGACCCGTTTTTTCGCGACCTTTTTGATTTTTTCTTGCAAACTCGACATTCTCTTGGTCTTCAACAATTCTAATTGTAGATGTCTTTCTTCTTTCGAAAGTGTCTTCAGCATAATGTGTTAAAAATATGCATGAAGGTCTTCATTTATTAGATTGTTCCCGCCAAAAGGCCCAGTGTCAATCAAAAACTGCGTGCGTCATGTCTTTCTGTGATCTCTGCCGGCATTTACTGTGCGAATCAAAAAAGCGTGAACACTTTGATTTAACTTTGAAATGATCAAACCGCAAGAAGAATAGTCAGAAAACCCATGCAAATTTACACTTTGTTTTTACAGAAGAGCTTTGCGAGAATAGTACTAAAATAAATAGAGGGAAAAATAGACCTATATTTGGCAAAGGAAAAAAAAGCGTTAAATCACAGTGTTCACGCTTTTCTGATCACGCACAGTAAAGTTAGCTGTGATAAAATTACTCTTGTCAATTGTTGTTTTGTTCATGGAGTATACTTCTCGTGGGATCGTTGTTTCTCGCTTTCTTAAACAAATGATGATCAAGTGTAAAAACCCTCTTGTTCACAAAGAGTTAATAAAACCAATTATCCCGAGGCATAAAGGCTTTAAAAAATAATTACGTTTCGACTGTTAGAATTGTTCGGCGGAACGATCATAGACAAACCTTGACAAACAATTAGAGTGACACGCTGCATTCTTCACGAGTGACTGAACATATGTATTCAAATTGCTTGCTTCCGATATTTTATAGTTTTAGTCAAAATCTTCATTCGATAAAGCGAAAACAACATTTTTCTTAATTCTGTCTAAACGTTCGCGAAAACATAGCGTAATAATGAACAAATGAAGGTTGGCAAAGAGCGTACAGATTAGTCTTTCGCTCGTGTGTTATGTAGTTAGTAATAAGTTAAAAACATCTTATAATTACCGCATGCTTGCCGCAACAACAATCTCTTTTGTGTTGACCAAGCGCGCTCGGTTGAGAAGTCAATATTTTTTTTATATAAATTATGGGCAGCTTTTCTAATACACTAAAGGCTACGGCCAAAACATGCTGTACGTTGCCAATAAAACTTAAACCCCAACCAGTAGGTTGCATCTTTTTTTCTCTCTAAACGTTCCTTACAATATTCCAATCCATGAGAATTAACACTGGAGGCATATTTTTTCTTCTCATTTTACAGTCTGATACACACGCAGCTCGACTCGAGAGACACGTACAAAATTATATGTTTCAAACCTGTTTAATGCATTTAACACAATACAAATATTTCAGTACAATTCAAAGCATATTAAAAAAGAAATAAGCGTTTCAATGTTCTTGACATGTTCTATGATGACACTAAATGCCTTCAAAAAGTCAAAACAGCAGGTTTTCAAAACCCTGAAACTCTGGCTGCTGTGTCAGTTGCTGTTCAATCAACACTTTTTGTTGGGCCAGTTGGTGCTCTTGAAGCATAGCTTGATAATCTATGGGGCTTAGCTGCTGCTCTGACTGGGATGTTACTGTTGCTGTTGCTGTGGTCTTAGGCTTTTTTGTTCGTGATTTCTTTATCTTTAGCGGTTTCACTTGGGGTACTTGGGCTGCAACTGATGACTCTGATGACTTTGAAGCATTCTTCCGTTTTTTAGTACCGGTAGGTAACTCTTTTCCACCACCTTCTTCCACTACTTGTTCAGGATTTTCAGCTTTTTTCTTTCTACTCTTAGGTATCTCGCCCTGTAAAAACTCTAGCCACCGTGCATTGACGTCTCCCAGCTGCTGGTTCTTTTTTCGAGCGAGATGATTTCTCAGTTGAACATCCGTGAACTTGTACTCTACTCTTGCAAAACCGGGTGGGACTGAAAATGGTGCTTGGCGAATATTGATGCAGATTTCACGAAACCCTTCGTAACTCTTCCTGGCATCACCCATCACGCGCCCCAGGTGAGCCAGCACGCTTGCCTTGACCATTTCATTGGCACATCGTGACGAGGTGGCGTGGGCAATTAATCCCAGACAGAAATTCATTTGATGATTCAATAAATCTAACCACTTTTGATCCATCTTTTCCTCTTCAGTTTCTAGGTCTGCGAGGTCTTTCGGATACAAGGTCTGCACCTCTTGCAATGGTGAAACGTGATCAACGGCAAACGCCATGGGTGTACTTTGATAAGTTTGTGTGCCTTGGGAACTGACTGTTGTAAAAGCAGCCATGACGAGCTCAATAATAAAAACAACCCAATGTGTCTTCGCAATATATTCTAGAAAATGCGCGCCAAAAAAAATGACGCCGTCGGATAAATCAAAAGGTTAAAAAAAATGTCAATCAAAAGTTACTCACTGAAGCATGAAACAATGTCGGCCCCCCAACAAGAGTTAACAAGGTAGTATCCGTTGCCTGATAAATTATAAAAAGCCGGATGTCAATCAAAAGTTAATCATTTAAAGCATGAGACGTGAAACGATGTCGGATAAATCAAAAGCTAAAGTATGTAAATCAGCAGTTTGTGAAAGCTTATTTATGCACTATTAAAGTGTACGATAAATTTATAACTTTCAAACACGATTTGCAATACAACTTCTATACAAGTTCTTCTACTTTTACAATAATGGAATCTCAACAAGATGTGTTCAAAAAACCAGAAGAACCTCGTCCGAAAACACCGACTTTTAAACGGGCTCCTGAAGATGAAGTTAACTGTGAACGACCAAGCAAAGTGAGTAAAAAACCTTCAAAAATGATGGCCATTTTAATGGAAAAGCAGAACACTTCTTTCCTGGGTAACATGGTGGCTTTACACGATGCTCGATCACCTCCGGATGTCTTTTGGTGGGAAGGTGATATATTGGTACCGGCTTCGTATAACAACTCCAAGTTTCTAATGGTAGAAGACACATGCTTTCCTCCCCATTACACGCCTGTAGAGAAGCAAGCCAGACTGGTGGACTGGGGAAAATTTGCAGTGAAATACAACCCATATTTGAAACTGAATTGTCTCGATGATCAAACCGTAGAAGTGGTTCTGGTACGACAAAGTATTCACGTGGTTCCGCACGAAAGGCTCACCCTAGCATTTATGGATGCCAGATTCCCTCAAGTCATCGAACTCCTGAAAAGAAGTTACGACCCATCCAAACATTTTGAAGGCAAGACGTTAAAACTTATAACACACCCCTTCAATAAAATAAATGATGGTTATTCTAAAGACCCATACATGTTAAGTAAGGAGTATGTCATTGGTATGATTAAATACCTTATCGAAAATGGTTTGATTATGGTCGAAAGGCCCGAATTAGGCATTGATCAGCACACTGTAGAAAATGGTCGTAATTTTTATTCGGTTACTATCAAAGGTAGGAAAATGTTGTGTGAAGGTATTGGGAGAATTGTAAAGTTTAACTGTTCCAAGAAACGCGAACATTACAAATTGTTCATTTCCAAATTTTTCACTGGAAGGGGTTGGAATGATAGCTGTATAAACCCTAATTGTACAAACCTAGTAATCCGTGACAATGAATACGCTTCCCTTCATGAGCTCGGAATAGACCGAGAGAAAGCCTTAAACAAAGGCTTCTACATTTGTGGAAAATGTGCTAGAGATAATTTTTTCGATCAAAAAGCCAATTCCGCCCTTTGTTATGACGAAGAGCAAGACGAAGAATCCTTAGAAGGAATCTAGTAGTTATATTCAAAGATAACAACAACAACAAATGAAAGCTTCGAAAGGTTGTAAAATTGCAAAGAATTGAAAAATTGCCGCATCAGTAATTATGATAAGTAATTGAACACACCTAGCTGATTAATTGTGTTCTATTAAAAGTACATGGAATCCTTCTTTAAGTACAGTCGTAGAGTAATGTTATCACAAGTCTACAATGTTCTAGTACAAGGCGGTTTTCCTAATTACTTGTATTTAATTTCTTTATTTTAGCTTGATAAAAAGGCTTTATTGTAATGTCCTCAACCGAGTGTATAAATAGTTTTAGAAAACTCTTTTACATAATAAAACAAGTTCCTGTATTACTTTACGTGTGATATAGTCATTTACTTGATGGTTTTTAAGAGTCTACTTTTTAAACAAAATTTCACATCTCTCGTCAAATAACAAACGTATTTACACCACCGCTCAGCCAAAACCAGCCATTTTTTAGTAATCTCGCTTTGTCTCCCTAGACTACAGCTCCCACCAACCATTTTTAGTAATCGCACTTTACCTCCCTAGCTCAATAATTTTCAAAATCAATCGAACTCAAAAAAAAAAAATGCATGCGAGGGGGCTCCTGCCCCTTGTCCATTTTCCACTTTCTCATCCATTCTTTCCCATTCCAACCATCCACCGTCGCCATCTTGAATTCATTACCCATCCTCTTTTGTCCCACTTTTTCCCCATACATTTCTTTAACCAAATGAAAAATAGGATTTCTGATCCTATCAGCACCCTCTATACTACTCATGTACCTCATTGAAACAAACCCTGTTTATCTAAGTCATATCTTAGCTAAACAAGATACATTTATTAATTAGTCAGAAGGATCTTTTAGGATTCAGCGAGAGACAGTCGCAAGAAATATATTCCGGAGTTCAAATTATAGTTAGAAGAAAGATCATGGGACTGCCGTAGTTTTCTGATTTAAGTCAACCTAAACAAAAATAAAAAATCCCCATGTATCAATGCTAGAGCTGATAACAATCCTTTAGTGTTGGTCTTTTCCAGTGAAACTATCTAATCATAAAAGTAGAAAAAAGCTGTCAGTCATATTGGCGCTAAACATGTGACAATCACACAAGAGACAATCATTCACGAAAGGCTGTCCAGAATCACCAGGAGACAGTTACACGAGGCAATCAATCTGAAGGGACATTAAACAATCGTGATTGTCGGCAGCCTATGCTCCACCGCAGAGTAAACAGGCTTAAGTAAGTAAGTAAATAGAATAATCATGAGACAGCTGTATATTTTTTCATTTTCTCAGATTACATTCTACTCTTTAATATACAGTCAGATGTTTCTTGTAACATATTATTGAGTACTAATGATATCCTGCATGTATTACCATATGTTAAGTTTATGGGGCATTGTACATGTATGAGATCATCAGTTGTCACTTGATTCTTTCTAGGGGAGGGATGAGGTGAGTAGTTTGAGTGCACTTCCCGCTCTCTCCTCACGCTTCGTGCTCGCGCTCAACTCTCCTCATCCCTCCCTTTTCTAGATTACCCCTTCCTTCCTCTCTCTCCATCCCCCTCCATTAAAAAAATATTTTACAAAATTAGATTATCTAAACATCAATAAAAATGTCTTCCCATCATTAAATAACATAACATAATTTTTTTAATGGTATTGTCTCTACCATGTTTAATGTCTTGGCTTGGAAGAACAAAAGCTGGCAATCATATCTTGACTAAACTACATATATTAGGCAATTGTATAGGAGACAGTCACTTGGTAAAGGTCATACAAGAAACAGCCATTCAAAAGGGGGTACTCAAGAAATTATATCAGACAGTTAGTTTTATATATTTTATACATGTAAAATGTAGAATTAAATATTATATGGGATGATCATGGAAAACCATAAAATAATAACAGGTATATGGGGTCAATAATTGACAGATATATAATAGTAGTTGATATACAAACAATTATTGTTCGCTTATTGTTTGTATCAACTACTATTATATCTGTATTGTTCTTCTAACATTCTCCCCTCCACCCCTCTTTCTCTCTCTTTCTACCCCCATTCCCACTAAAAATATATTTTCTTAAATAAAAATACTATCACATCATCAAAAGAAATAACACTGAACGAAGTATGCCTTTCCATGTTTTAATGTTTAATACTAAAGATAACAATTCTTCTATTTTCTCATCTTTGAAGAAGAAAAATAATTACTCAGGCTAGGGAAAGTTACGTTACGTTACGTTTCCATGAAAGAACGAGAGTGTAAACATCAGATCGGCGAGTCGCATATTAAACTAGCACTCGCATATTTTTTAAAGCAAGCTAGTATTACGATACCTGCGATCGATCCAAAGTGTGGATTTTCCGACGGTTTCCTTGCGGACATGACAATCGATTTTCCTACTTTTTCGGCCTTGAGGCAAGCTGTCACTGAAACTTTCCTTCCCGAGCAAAATCATCTTGATGAACGAACAAGACAAATATGGCGATCGAACTACAGCCTTCTTAGGCTTCGTGTTAGAACACACGAAACGGACCGCAGACCTATCTGCTCGCCGATTGGGCAGAATAATACAAAGGTTTTTCTGCCCAATCAGGAAGCGGCATTTAATTAGCCGTTGGAACTAGTGCGGTAAGAAATCGACCCCAGGGGCTATTTTCGTTCGCTCCTACTTTTCTTTGCCGATTTTTTTCGCTCGCCCCCACTATCTGCCCCTGGGTCTCCGAGGATGAATTTTGGCTAAATTCAAGGCTCAAAAAAGCAATCTGGTACATGGATTTACCCAACGAAACTATACTCCGAGGAACAACAATCATTTCAACTAAATATCACGCGAAAAAAAAATTGGGGTAAATAAAACGAAAAATTCTGAGAGCGTTTTCAAAACAGGTCACTTGAGCAATATGAGCGACCCATTGACCTTGCGTGACAAAGGGAAATCAACAAACGGTAGCTCTTAAAATGGATTCCTTCGTCGAAATACGCGTCAGTTTGCTTTTCTGTTATGTTTTTAAGGAGAGAAAACTAGATTCTTGAATTTGGAGTTGTGTACTCGCAGTGCTAGCTATGAAGGGAGATTTAGACAAGTATATTTTGAAATTTGACCCACTCTGCTTAGACGGTTCCGATATGTTGATCACGGAATTATACATTGGAAGTCTGTTTACAACGCAAATGTGGCATCATCTAAGAAGTAAAAGTCAATTGACCGAATATTCCTTACCTTAGTAAGCTTTTCCTGCCTGGAAACCACAGCTTTTTTAGCAAAACACAGAGCGAGATCGCCGAGTCATATCGCACGTGGAGCCAAGTTGTCAAATGTTTTTATATGTTAACGATTAACCAGGCAAAACCACAGGGCACCCAGCAGTTGTAGTCACATCCCATCGTGCGGCTCAGTTCTTTATAGCACAACAGTGAATTTTTACGCTATAAATTTGACACCTTCACAGCTGTATGTCGAACGCTATAAATATATATGTATTCGGTTATCCTGGATTGGTCAATCACACACGTAAAGAGCACCACACCCCGTACGTGGCACGGCTGAGAAGCGAGGTACTCGCTGAGCATCCAGTGGAGTTCATGTGGCCAGTATGGGCAGATTGCAGGGGAACATGCGGTCATAGTGTGGACCGGCAGCCAATGTGAACAGTACTGTAATGCTTGCCAAGTGTACCAAAGCCATACACGGGCATTTACGTACTTGTAACATTCGAGACGCTACTTTATACTCGCAGCCAAAGCTGTTACTGGCACGGGCAGGTATGTTGTAGCTGATTGGATGTTCGCCCAGCAGACAATTGGTGTGAGATGTGAGACTAAAAATATGATTTATTTGCATCTGATTTGCATCTGATTCAGATTCAACTTGAAGGTGCAACATTGCGTGCAACATTGCGCTTAACATTTTTCACTCTTTGTGGCTACACGCTGCAACATTTTGCGCAACATTTGCTATTAAACATTTCCATTCTATTTAACAAACGTTTCCCTATTAAACAAGAAAGCCTAAAACAGGCAAATATGTTGAAGAAGAGCTATGGTCTTTAGACACGATTAAATTTGTTGCTCGCAATGTTGCAGAAGTATAACGAGATTCTACTTCTGCAAATATTGCGTGCAACAATTTCCGGGGGGTGTGGGGGGAACACACGATGCAAGTCATTGCGCGCTTTGTTGCACCGTGTGTCTGAGCCTTAAGCATGTTAAACAACTAGCGACACGGTAACGGTCTGGAGGGCGTTTTGACGTTGGCAAAGGAAAGCAAATCATCGAATCAAAAGTTCAAGGTAATTAAGAAAAATGCTAACTGGAATAAATTATTCGTCACGGTATACTGAAATGATAATAAACAATTATTGGATGAGATTGAGCATGATAGCGAGAATTATCAAGGCCGAGGTTGGTGTTATATCTGCCGAAGCCGAAGGCTGAGATATTAGAGCTGCGAAAGAGGAGCAATAGTTCTGTGATACCCGCCCCGGGGGGGGGGGGGGGGGGGGACTTGACCCATGTTTGGGTATAGGGGTGCCGCTGAGGGTTTGAAAACCTGACCTTGTTTAGGACAAAAAAATAAAAAACCCTAAAATACCTACCCTGTAGGACAACATCCTCTATTTTAGGACCCTGTTTAGATTTCAATGTAGCTAATCGCGTTTGACTGATACGAGACAGACTTTAACCAGGAATTGACCCTATGAACATCCCGCTGCTAGTAGTCTGGAAAATTCAATTGTTAGGTTTAACTCCTGTCAAGGACTCAAACTTTTATCTGAGTATAGGCTTGACAAATTAACGTAAAACTACCTTTTCTTTTTATATGTCCAAAAAAAACATTTGTGTTTTTTTTAATTGCATCGATTGTCATAGTTACAGAAGTGGTAATGTAACCCATGAAGCTTCATATATACGGTGAAATGCAATTAGATAACAGTGGTTAAAATTGCAGGGTTCGTATATCCAGACCCAAGCTACCGGCGGTCCATCGTAATTAAGAACGCACTAAACCTCTGAGTCTGCCACAAGCAGAACTAAATTGATCGAAAACAATCAGCTTGACAGCAAACGCTAATCGATGAGAATCGATAGCAATCGATAGCAATAGAGGACTCTTGCTTGAGATTATCGATTGGTTATCCGGATTGGTGCAATCGATAACAATTAACTAATTGTGATCGATTGCTATCGATTGGATCTCCGATGATCTATTCTCGGTTTTCACTGTCACGCCATAAATAAAAAAAATCGAAACCGTTCAATGAATGAAGTCAAGGAATTGACACGTCATAGATAATGAATAAATAAGGAATCAGTTCAAGTCTCAGGTCTGTGCGGTATTCCGTACTCGAGTTATTTGTCAAAATGTTCCACACAAATTTATAGAGCTCAGTATGGAAACGCCATGTTGGTGTCCCTCTGAGGGGCACCAACATGGCCGCTGGAAATAGGAAAAAACATCTGGAGTTCACTTTTGCCAGAAAGGAGGTTTGTTTTCTCTTGTGAACTTTCGAATATTTAGATAAATATTTCTCCTTAAACTTAAATTGTTTAGAATGCTGAAAATCACCCGAAGAGTCATTGTTTTAGATACGGAACAGCTCTGTCACGGCCGTCCTGCTGATGTCACGTACGATGAAAACTCGGAAATTTAAACCGTTCTATTTTCAAAAGGAAGCATGAGATCGAGCTAAGAAATTTGTGAAAAGATTTATATTTAGGTAATCTTTCCTTGAATGAAGGTAAAAATTATGTAGGCCTCGCAGTTTTGAATTTTAGAATTTGATGACGTCACGTGAAAAACAAGAATTGTCATCGATTGATCACGCCGGGAAATACTGAACACAATAAACTCACGCTAAGTATGCATGGAGCAATTCTTATTATCCTCGATCTTGTATGCTGGGCAGGAATATAAATAAACTTGGTCGTCAAGCCAGTTATAATAAAATGCAGTTATTCGTCATAGATTGGTTACACTGTCTAACGCTGTCTTGCCAAGTTGTTGTAAGTTGTTGGTACATCAGCATGTTCCTCGCCGTAAACCTTTTTCCGAATGATCAGTGCCTTTTTGTGGCATTCGTGTGCTTGATTGTACTGTCCAAGGCCCAATGATCATTTCCCAAGTTGTTGTAACTTGTTGCTACATCAGCATGTTCCTCGCCGTAAATCTTTTTCATCATGATCAGTGCCTTCTCGTAGTATTCTTTTGCTTTATAGTACTGTTTAAGGTTGCCGTAAACATTTCCCAAGCAGTTATAACATATCGCTACATGAGCATGTTCCTCGCCGTAAATCGTTTTCATCATCAACAGTGCCTTCTCGTGGTATTCTTTTGCTTCATCGTACTGTGTAAGGCTGCAGTAAAGATTTCCCAAGAAACTATAACATATTGCTTCATGAGCATGTTCCTCGCCGTAAATTGTTTTCCAGATGATCAGTGCCTTCTCGTGGTATTTTATTGCTTCATCGTACTGTGTAAGGTTGCAGTAAACATTTCCCAAGAAGCTATAACTTAATGCCACATCAACATGTTTTTCACCGTAAAGCTTTTTCCAGATGATTAGTGCCTTCTCGTGGTACTCTTTTGCTTGGATGTTTTCTGTAAGTCTCCAGTAAACACTTCCCAAGCGGTTATAACTTCTTGCTACATCAGCATGTTCCTCGCCGTAAATCTTTTTCGAGACGATCAGTGCCTTTTCGTGGTATTCTTTTGCTTGGTTGTAGTTTCCAATGGTACAATACAATTCCCCTAAGTAGTTATAATTTATTGCTACCTTGCCATGTTCTTTTCCATAAATTGAAGTATAAATATTGGTAGCCTCTTCATGGTAAGATATTGATAATTGAAACTGACATTGCATTGATAATGCTCTTCCGCGCACAGTATAAACATTTGCTTTCAATAAGTCACCCTCTCTTGTGCTACTTGTGTGGTGAACAAAATCACAGGCTGATGAAGAAAAGAGATTTGCATCCGATGGATTAGTAAGGTCACAACACACAGCAGCAGTTGAGCAAAGCCACGAAACAACATTGTCAGCAGAGATGAAGGGTATTAAGGTATCAGCCACCCTTCAAAATTGCCATTTTGTGAAATTTTCAATTTTTTGAAATTCTGTTAGATCTCGCAAATAGCTTTAATTTCCAAAAAATTCTACCTCAAAATGTTATTTCTGTGGAAAGTTATTGAACATGAAAGATTTCCTTCATTATTTTTCTGTAATTAGCTGTTGACATTTCAGTCATATCTTCAATTATCCAATTACATACAATAATTGTCTGCGCTGCGTGGCCGATTTCATAGCGAGCGACAAAGGTTTCTCCTACCACTTCCAGAGTCAAAGCAAAGTGACTTCCATCAAATCCATTAAAAGCAAAAATGAAGTCGCCCTGTACAAATACTACCTAAAGTTAATTTTAGGTTGAATTGATTCTGCGACACAAAACAGCGCACAAGTCGCTAGCGTGCGACCCCGCGTGCGACCCGCGTGCATTTGTTTACTCCAATATTCGCATACTGTGCCTGTGAAAATAACTGTGGAAGATAGAATAACTTCTTACCCAGCTAATCTAATTTCTTACAGCACAGTCGTTTTGTGATCTCGTCGGTTTCATCTGATTTGAGGCGCCGTTCTGTTCGCTATCGCCTGGCTATCGTGAGTGTTTACGCGAACGTTTGTTCCTGTTACATGTTACCTGTCAAAGTCCTATTGTTAGAGAAAGTTGATCCCTCTATGGTATCGATCAGAATAGACGTTTAGGTGTCATAATCTCATTCCAGGTAAGATGCCGAAAAAATGTATTTTCCTTTTTATCTCGGAAGGAAAAATTTGCCGAGCGACGCGTGCGTTTTGAACTCCAAGTCGGCAGCCATTCAACCAATTTGGCTGAAATTTGGCCAGAATGATGACATACATCTCTTCTACAAAACCGTGTCTGCGAATTTTAATACTCCTTTTAATTTTAAAGCTTGAGCTTTTTTTCCACAGGGAGTGCTAACTAATTGTCACTCCCAACTTCATTTGCCAATAAAAGAAAAACAAACGCACTTGTCAAAAATCTGAGACACGGTTTTTTAGCCGAACGTGTTGAGAAGCGAATGCGGTGTTAATCGTTTTCTTCTGTTTATTTCCGGAGGGGGTGGAACATGATTTATAAAGACATGTACTTTTACACAAAGCTTCCCATTTTCGAAACACATTTAAGTTTATCGTTTTTTTTTAGTAAAAAGCCATAATCTGGAATTATTAAACTTTCAAAAAATATATGGTTTATAGGGTTTTTTATAAAAACAACTAACGCTACAGCGATCCGCGCGCGGACGGTCCTGAAGGGTGGCTGATACCTTAAATCCTTCACTGAAATACCTGTTGCTGCAAACGTAGCGAAAAGAATGTCATGTAACACTTTGCCGTGGATCGTAACTTTACGTAACTTCACGCACACTTGCCTACTCTCAAATACGTGTTTGCTCTCTGATTCAGTTAATGAGTGAAAAATACTAATTGCATGAGATAAACACTGCCAGTGAAGACTTTTTGTGAAGTGGGAATCAAACGTTGAAAGTTTCTTGAGCACTTGATATACAACGTTATGCACCTTTAAATACTCGAGTACCCCATCTTCACTGTACAAACAAGTAATCAAAGAGGATTTTAAAATCTTGGCCTTGATTAACTCTTCTGTATGTCCCAAAGTGCGAACTTGGACAAAGTTTACAGCGGCTTCGATTGGGAGAGATTCGGAAGCACATAGTGAAAGAAAACAAAATGCCTGACGAAGAACTTCATCGCTTCCCGAGAACCTATTTATTGCCATTCTGATTGCAGTAGTCATTGTTTTCGAATAAGCTGTATTCTCTCTCGCAAGAGGTTCTTCTGTTGCTTCACGTTCGCCACGACCAAAGGCTTCCAGGTAGTTTGTCCAACTATAGTTTGGAGAACCATTACTCATAACAGTTTGTACGTAAAATGCAGCGGCTGCTAAGGCAAGTGGCTGATACTCGAGAACGTCAGCAACCTGTTTAGCCTGTTCTTGATTTGAAACGTGCGACACTTGTTTCAATAGCTGTACTGCGTCGTCTGGCTGCATTCCTGCACTTAGTGACTCATGGTAAGTATGAGGAGCACTTGTAGGAATAGAACTGCTATCTTGAGTTGTGATCAGCACCTGACCGTGACTCCACTCTTCGCTGGAGGTCTGAGGCAGATAGCTGCGAACCATGGATAGGTCAACCACGTTGTCCGCTATTATCAACCAATAGAAGAACTGTTTCATCTTTGACAAAACTAAACGCTGGAGATGCTGAATTATTTCCTTCGAGCTGTTTTCCTTCGAGGTAGCAAGGTTAGTCAAAGTGTATTCTGTAATTCCCAGCTGTTTAGCCAGACTGATGTATGAGTCAGCTAGCGTTTCAAGGGTTTCTGCATTTAGGGTTGCAACAAATGTTAGGCCTTCACTTTCACGTGACCTTACTGTAAAGATCTCTTGTCCAATTTGACGAGCAATTTGACTTTTGCCACTGCCAGGATTCCCTGACAAATAAATGGTACTAACTGCTCCATGACTTCCATCTTGAAGCTCTTGCATTTTTGTCATAATCCTTGTGACGTCATTTGAACGTCGGATGATTTCGTGAGATTGCTTAAATGCGAGATTACAGAAAGAATCAACTTTGGAATTAATCTCTTGCGTAAGACATTCAACCTGTTCTTCTTTTCTCTGTATCGTGTCTTTGGCTTTCTTTAACTCGTCCTTGAGATTATCAGCCTGTATCTTTAAGTTATTGACTTCTGTAGTGGGAAAGCTTGTCTGGTTTTTAACCGTGTCAATATCACTGATTGAAGCTTCAAAGAGTTGAACGCAAACAACACTCTTCCTACACAACCCATGAACTCAGCATCAGTAAGTTTGGCCTCACCATGAGCAATGTCGTTTCGGACTTGACGAAGACCATCGACATTTATTTTAACAGCTGGACCAAGGCTTGAGCCAATGCTATCTGAGAACAGGATCGCGAAAAACAAACAACTACAGTCCCACTCTGTCGTGTTACCATTCTGAATTGTCGCCAGAAATCTCGAATTCCCCGGCTTTGTGCGACTTTTTCTAGATTCATTATTGTAAAATTCTAAGCCATTATTTGGTATGTCTTTCCATTCTCCAAGCGTTATTTTGTAACGGAAATCCCATTCTTGTTTAAAGATTTTCCGTAGTCCTTCTGGGATCAAGTTAAAGGCGATGTAGCAAATTCGAAAATAGTTCAATTGCTCTGATGTGTACTCCATTGTGGAACGTTCTGTTTTGGAAATATATCATTAGAGTTTGGTTAGGCAGATATACGCGTAGAGGACATAATATTTATTTCAAAAACTAAACAGTGCTCATGATATACATTCTCCATCTCTTACACTTAGAGAATAGTTTAACATTCGAATCTGATCATAACATCCTTCGTGATACTCCAAAGTGCTTTTCTCGTAGCGGGTTTATATTTGAGAGTGTGTTACCTTACAAACGTCATGCAGCTAATTAATGTATACGGCTGGGAACGCCAGAACACATCAACGGTAAAAAATCTCACTTTGGAGAAGTAGATTCATCTAGAAAAGTGAGGACAGCAGCAACATAAGCACAAGCATATTAAGAAGAAAGAATACACTCATCGATCACTCTTCATATGTTGTCCTCACTAGTAATCTCTGCGGCATAAGCATAAGCATAAGCATGAGCATGAGCATGAGCATAAAGCAAAACGAAACTGTTGGTTCTTCTTCTGCTTATGCTGCAGTGATTCCTCGTGAGGACAACATAAGAAGAATAAGTGAGTTTGTTCTTCTTATGTTTGTGCTTGCGCTTATTCTTACGTCACTACTGTCCTCACTATTCTTAACCCAATTCAGACCGGGCTTGTTACAGTCAATGGAAATCAAAATCTGTGAATAAGTTTGTTTCAATTAAGTGCAAACCAACACATGTACACATGTGACCTTTCTAACCAACAGGTTAGAAGACCACCAAAAATGAATCAAAAATAAAATAGTAAAATGAATCAAAACGTGCAATCAGACTCAATTCGCGCGAAAGCCGGGTATTTGTGTAATTTAACCTTCGCATTCTTTTCTATGCAAATTTAGCGGACCCTGCTTAAACTCGCAGCAAATGCTTTTGAATATTGTAGTTACTTTGTTGACAATGTCGTCATGAAGACACCGAAACGTCGGTTTTTATTGTTTGTTTTTGCTTGTCTCTGTATTTCAAAACCACTATTGATAAAAGTAATACTAAAAAGAATGCTAAAATGACCTAAAAAGGTAAAAGGTATTGTAAGAAAGTGATTTTTTAAGCGGCCGATGCCCACATATGGGCATCGAGCCGCTTCAAGAAATGGACGTTTTTTTAAGCGGCCATGGGCATCGAGCCGCTTCTAGAAATGGACGGTTTTTTTCATGTAACTAGCCCCAGACCTCTACACGGTTGACATGATGTTATCGCATCTCGGTCTAAAATTAGCCAGTAGAGAATTTCTCTTCCACAGGCTTTCTGTAGTGTCGTGTAAGTGCGTACATGTATTGAGTTTATTACAGGAATCGCATTGAAAAAAGCAAAGACAAATGTCCCACAGCAGTGAACAGCACTGTTGTTGCAAAATGTGCTAAATTTGGCGGTGTGACCTGTGCGCGTTATTCGATCCCAGCGGGGAATCGGCTTCCGGTTTCACGCAAACTGCGGACTTTAGCGAGACTGGCGTGACTACTTGTTTTTATGGCTACTGCGCTTGCGCAAGTGGCCATTATTGTCGTCGTCGCAGCATTCTTTGTAACATTCCTTCGTAAGACTTTTTTGTAACAATTCTTTGAATAACTGAACATGATATGGCATTGTTCGATTGTTTCGCTTCATTGACAGGGGTGTCAAGTGCAATGCTTAAAAAGAAGATTGGCATATTTAGTGAGCTATATGGAGAGAAATTGTGTTGCAAAATAAATATGAAAGACACGTTTGTTTTTAAATGTTTTTATAACATAGAGGGCAAAATTACTGAATGCTGATTGGCTGAGACAGAGGGCATTTTTCATTAATTTTGGTTTGCCCGGGGCAAAATTACTTGATCCTGATTGGTCGAGCGGCAAAATTCCTCGTTTCTAATTGGCTGAGCGCGCTGCACTCAGTTGGCTTCTTGACGGCGGGATTTTTAGCAGAATTTTCAAACACAGCGCTCGCTTGTACGTCGCTTCGGCGTTTGACTTCAGTTTCCCGAGTTATTTGATGAAAAAGGAACGGAAACCGTGTGATAGATAGCTTGAAACGAAATTCCGAAAGCTGAATCTCAGTGTTTCACTCGAAGCAACAGAAGATTATTTCAGTTGAAAACTAGAAAACTTGCATCAGCTAGACACTTGGCGAGTTTGCGACGAAATTCATTCATGGCTGCCAACTGACTTCTTCGCTTCACCTCTGTTAAATACGGGCTTCATCACGTGCAACCCAGAGTATAAAAGATCACAGAGTTTGTTCAAAGAAAGAAGAAGGTCAAATTAAACCGGATAAATTACCTCTACAAGTTTGTTTGGACTCGTCGTTTGCTCACGGTTTTATCGATGTAGGATTGACATATCAAGCAGCTCGCAGCGGAAAGGCGGCTTCAAAACATGCAAACAGGTGAATAAAATTACGTTTTACTTGGCTTGATTGCAAGCTTGTTATTTTTTTATTTTCACGACTTACAATTTTCTCTTAAGATTTACATAACAGTCAACGTTACCCTGTTCGGAACGTAAGGGTTTGCTTGATCTTCCTGTGATTGTGTGATTTTTGGAAGGAATATCAGTTCGCTCCGCCGCGGCTGAATTTAGCTTTGCGGCGCTTTGAAGGTTTTCCGAAAATTTTGCCCTCTATGTCATAAACAAGTAATCGCATGTTTCCTCGTAAAATTAAGGATTAATATCACTTGTGTTTTCAGAAGTTGCAGAAATTGCCCTTGTCGCTGCGCGACTCGGGCAATTTCTGCAACTTCTGAAAACACGCGTGATATTAATCCTTAATTTTACTCGGCCCCATGCGATTACCTATACTTATTTACGTAGGTGTATTTCTTTGACAACTGCACGAACAGGGTCGCGTTTGATTGAGTCACATTGTTGAAGCTTTTGTTGAGTAACCGCCGGTCTTTTAGAGTCCTTCGTACAATTCATTTGTTTGAGTTGTACTTTCCTGAAATAAAGATAAAGGTTGCTAAAAAGGGAATAGGTAAAATTAAGATATTTACTAAGAAGGACGGATCATTTTTTTTTCTAGTTAGTAATGTTTATGTGGGAGCTGTATTTGTTTGGCTAGGCTTCAAGGAGTCATTCACGCGCGAAGGGCGAAGCCGCGAAAAGAAGACGGCGAGCTAGTTTACTGGAGCAGAATTTTTGAAAATCATTCCGGCACAGCTTCAGTTGTTTAAAACGAGCAATTGATAACTGAAGAGATAAATGAAATTTCTACAGGTAAAAGGTTGTCGCGTGACGTGATATTCGTTAACTCATTTAGTCACACGCGCGCGCGAGGGGTGAAGTCAGAGAAGAAAGTATTGCTGAGGGACCAAATAATTTTGTTATGCTAGCGTGAATTTACAACTCTTTGAAAATCTTTCAGAGCTTCAGTTGTTGAAAGGCTGATGTGCAATTTATTTTTAGATTCTGTTATGTCTGCGCGAATGCTGCTGTGTAAACAAAGATATTACAGTATGACGACAATCAGAAGAGTATGAGTGATGAGTGATTTGAGAATTTTGTTATGTCAGCATGAATGCTGCGAATGCTGTTGTGACAAAGATCAAAGCCGCGTGCTGGATTGCAGAAAATTAATTCACCGCGCTTTCGGGAGTCTGACGTTGGACATCGTGACAAAATGATATTAGAAAATGGATTTTAGATCTACTATTGTTAAGTGTGTTAAATTTTTTTCAAAACGAGGAATGATTTTAATATGAAAATATCTTCTAAAATTAAAGACGAACTTATCTGCTTGGTTTGTACACGAAAGATAAGATCATCTCATTTGAGCACAGTTTCCGTTGTTTTAAGAAAACAGTGGGTGATTGTATTCAAATTAGCTTGGGTTTCAAGTCTTGTTAGATGTACTGATCAAAATGACATGAAGGTAAATAAACTGAACAGAGTTTGTTGTCCGCAACTGAGAAGTCGGCGAGCTAGTTTACGAGAGCAGAGTGTTGCTAAAAGTGACCTAATAAATTTGTTACGTTAAACGTGAATCGTGCAGTGTACTGTAATTACCCAGTTCAGTTAGCTAGGATATGAGCAGAGTCACGTCACGCGCGAGGAGCGAAGCCCGGGGAGGGGGGGGTGGGGGGGGGGTGGGTGGTGTGCCGCTGGACTATAAAACCCCTTAACCTGCACCGACTACAAAACGCTAATTTTGCGACCCTGTTCCAGACTAAATGTTAAAAAAGATACCCTGTTCCAGACGATTTTTAACGATTTTTTTCTAACCCAAAAGGCTAAACTAGTAAGCAGCAGTTGTAAAGCTTCTTTCCTACGCGTTTCGATTCGTCTGACTAACATAATCCAGAGTATCAATTAACGATATTTGTGCCAACTTCTGGGAAACTGGTACCCTGTTCCACACCAAAAAATGTCGTTTGTTATACCCTGTTCCAGACCAAACTGCTTAAAAACCCCGTCCAGCGGCACGTACCTATATACAGCTTTATATAGCGTATATAAGAGAGTGCCCCCCCCCCCCCCGGGAGCGAAGCCGCGAGAAGAAGCGACCAGCATGGCTGCGTAGCTGGCGATTTCGTTGGCGCGCGATGGCAAAATACGCGCGTGCCGAAGCCACGAATGAACTGCCAGCTACGCAGGCTGAAATGTCTGTTTGGAGGACATGGAGACGATAGACTTGAAGCATTTACAGTTGTTATAGTACCCTAGGTGAAAATGTTTTTTCCTCTGCGCAAACTGATAGAGCGGTGAGTCACGACGGCAAAGCCGGAGTAAAACAAAATCGCTTTTTTTGCTGTCCTTTATCTTCGTCAAGGAAAAAAATATCCTCAGACACCTTGTTATTGTTGTAGTTGTCTACACATAAAGTTCGATCTACGTAGTAGTTTCAGTTAGCATTTCTGTGAAATGTAATTACCTTTTCCAGCCCGCTTTGAATTGAGGTTGATTGTTCACAGCTTCAGTTCAGTTGAAAGACTGTTGATGCAACTGTACTTATGAGTGATTCAAACAGAATCATCACATGGTGGAGTCACTTGTAGAGCGTAGGTTGAAAACAACAGACTCATTTGCTGTGTGTGCATGTGTTGAGGAAAGATAAGACGGAACAAAAACAACAGTGACGTTAGACTATGTGTTGACATAAGATACCAGAATAGCGGTTTCTTTGATAATAAGATAAAATTTAAGTTGTACTAGTACAAATGGCTGTTCTGTGACTTATTTGCTGCCATGTGAGGTCAACGACCGAACAAGTTCTAATCTGTATAAGTATATAATGCGGGGGAAAATCGAGTTTTTTACCACAATGCACCTTTTTGCGTGACATTATAGTAGGAAGCAAGATGAGAAGTGTTCTTTGATGGATTCTTTTGTAATAATTCGTCGTCTATTTATAATATGTCAATAATTTCGCGGCGTGTAATTGGTCGGGTTATTACACAATTACAGAGATAAAGGCAAATAACTTTGACAGTTTGCAGGGGTTTTTTTGGCAGGTTTTTTTTCAGTTTCTCAGGTTTCTCACTTTCGTGAAGTCAAATCCCTTTGTTTTGACTGTGATTGAAACGCCTCGTATGTACAGTGGAACCCGGATAAGACGGACACGAAAAATTGTCCGTATTAAGCAACGTCTAATGACTGCAGTAAAAGACCAAGGAAGTGAAACTTTTGTGTTACGCCTGCCACGCAGCACAGTGAGCAGACAGTTGTCAAACATGTCATGTCAAATGAAAATATACAGTGCACAGATAAGCGAGGTTAACTTTGTATGGGAGCGGAAAAGTGACCGATGTAATGTAAGATAAAATATATGAACTTTTCGTCGGGACAAACAAAACTGTCCGTAATAAGTGCGAAAGGGGAGGGGATAGCCTGCGTGCAGACTTCTCCTTTTCCTTGCGCGTACTAACTTTCGAGTGCCTCCCGAGTTTGTAGGGGGGTCCCGCCGGGAAAATTTTGATACAGTCGAACCTCTACTAACGGCCACCTCTCCACAACGGCCACATCTCCACAACGGCCACTTTCTTTTGTCCCGGCGGACAGTCCATACATTCACTCTTGTTTTAACCTCTCTACAACGGCCACCTCTCAACAACGGCAACGGCCACTAAAGCGCGTCCCAGCTTCCAACCTCGCCACAACGGCCACTTAATCAACGACTGACGAACGGTATATACAAAACCCTATCTTTTTTGGCGTACAGTAATAAAAGGTCACGCAACCTCATCTGTACCACGCATCGTCGGGCAATACAGTATCTTATATTGCGGCACGTGTTTAGCCACTGATGGAAGAGTCACACAGTACTAGAAAGTACAAGGCCCCCATTTTTTTCTATTTTCCATTTTTTTTACGCTTTTACAGTACTGTATTTTTATTTCAGTCGTAAATCGAGTACAGCTGATAAGGCTCTGTGTTTAAATTGCATTGCGAAATTGAAAACAAAACATGCCTTGTGGCACAGTAAGTCACATTAAAATAGAACCTCGCAGCCACTCACTCAAGCAAACAACCCGTGACAACTTAATTTCACGAAAGAGAAAGTAAACGATGTACAAACTGATGTACTCACTGTACCTTACTAGCTTTGTTTTGTTAACATTCCTGTTCTGAACATTTGGTTTCTGTTTTATTGATACATTTTGATTGTGTTACGTATTCATATGCTATAATAAGCATTTTTTTAAATAAAAATGTTGTCCCCCCAAAAAAACAAATGGTGTCATATTACACCCTTACCTCCCCATAACGGCCACCTCTCTACAACGGCCACTTACCTCTGTCCCCAAGGTGGCCGTTGCGGAGAGGTTCGACTGTATTTCGCATTTCGTGCGTTTTGATATGAAACCAGGCAGCAAAAAGCGAACGTATAAACATAAATATTTCTTGCACTTTTAAAATTCAAAATGGATTATTGACAAACAAGAAACTTTATGTGACATGTAATTTACAATTTACGGACAAATGTATCTATCAATTGACAGGATTTTGTTGCGGCCTCTATTTCGCTCTTCTGTGACCTCTGGCTCTGTTCGGTCCATTTTATCCAATATTGACACACATGCTGAGCCCATTTGCAGTTCATTATTGGGGTACCCAGTCTTCTCTCATTTTGATAGAGCCTGGGGATTAAAATTTCGTATGAGGGTTTTAGGTCGAATTTATCGTTAACGTTAAATTCAGCTTATAGAATCTCAAGATCTGGTCCAAAATTTAATATGTCACCCAGCAAATCTACAAATGGCGGACCTTCGATGTCATCTTCGTTGATTCAGGCTTCATTTCCAGACTACACCAGTTAGCAAATTAGAGCTTTTAATTCACTTTATTTTCAGCCATCGGTCAACGGACGCACCTGTCGCACCCCTCGCCCTACGGGCCTGATTATTTTAGTGTGGTTAGCCAAAGCAAGAGATGTTGCCTTAGGGCTAGGGTTATCAAATGCAATACACCAAAGAAAAAAATAACAAAACCAACAAAGTTGCTGCACTATCCTCAACGGCGACAACTCGGAGAACCTATATTATCAATTGAGAGGTCTGGTGAGAGTTAACGAAAGCCATTGGTGTGAAAATGTTTATATCTAGTATGTCTAGTATACATGTTATAAATGGATGTTGTGGATTAATGACTGCTGGGTAGAGAAAAATATAACTTACTGATTGAAATCGTGAGAGTCGCTACCCATTCCGTTTAATCGGCTCATGGGCTTCATGTATGCGCATTCTCTGAGTAAAAAATGCAGTAGCCATGAGCACGCGTCGCGGGCCTATTTTTTTCGTAGTCACTGCACATTGCATTGCATTGCCTAAAATTAGCCACTAGAGAATTTCTCTTCCACAAGCTTTCTGGATAATTTCTTCCTACTTTTAGAGAAAATTTCGATTTTCGTATCGTGTAAGTGCTCTTTACAAAGAAACAAGCGAAATCCACACGGTTGACATGACGCAATCCGACAGTGTGTAAAATTAGCCACTGTAGAATTTCTCTTCCACAGTCTTTCTGTAGAATTTCTTTCTACTTTTAGAGAAAATTTCGATTTTCGTGCCCTGTCAGTACTCTTTAAAGAAACATTCGAAATATTGAATTAGACAATGGAAAATAACAGTTTTTCTTCATACAATTACAGTATGTCAATGTATCGCGATCCACCTATAAGTTTTGCTTACGAGTGAGACGACATTATTTTGCGGTAATGTCGTCTCAAATGCGGGCCGGTAATTGGTTCTGAAGATACAGATTGGCACCGGGGCACTGAATTGAGTTCCTCACGTAAGAATAAAAATTCAAAAGTTTTCTACGATGAACTCGTCGGAAATCGTTTATATCTTGTCATTTGCTCATTTATGGAGTGCTTTATTCGCCGGTACAACTTTCTCAATCTAAAAGTTAGCGTATGGTGAGTATTAAAAGTCATTTATTTCTTGTAAGAGTTTGTTTACCGTTTTCACTTGCTTTCGCGATGTGCACGCGCTAAATTGTAAATCAACTTTTTCGGTGCAAAATTGGATTATTTTCCCATTTAATTGCTGTTTGGTACTTTAGCAAACTTTGTGGGACATAATTCTGAATTGTTTTTGTTTCCATAAGCAATTTATCGGCGAAAAAAGTCCGACTTTCTTCGAAACGATAAAATGCTTTCGCGTTCAAGTATTCGTGTACATTACGTCGCGTATAGTGGGAATTTCTATTTCAATCAACAACAACTGATCTTAATTTTCCTTTTAATTTGTCCAAAAATGTTTGAATCGCGATACAAAACTAAATTCGATTTTGAGACGACATTACGGCTTTATAATGACGGCGTTGGGAGAAAATATATTCCGTATTGGGCTCCGCGCGACTCCGCCCAATACGGAATATATTTTCTCCCAACTAGCCGTCATTATAAAGCCGTAATGTCGTCTCAAAATCGTGATTTAGTTTATATTATTTACGAGGAAACACGCATGACTGACCTTTTGATCAAGAGGGGTTTTCCCATTACATTGTAAACGAAGCCAGGAGACATGCAAATAAATAGCCACTAGAGAATTTCTGTTCTGTTTAATACATGCACCTCAACCAGTAAACGAACTATTAAACCCGGTCCCAAAAACATAATAGTTTTTCTTAACACAATTCCACAGCATATATGTCATTCACAATTTATTTTCACGTTGAGCGAAAACACATTTTTTTCCCTCGTTGAACATGAAAATTAACCACAAGAGAATTTCTCCGTCTTCCTTAGCATGATGCAATATTACATCAGGCAGTCACGTTTTTCGTCACGCAGGTTCGTGTGTTGACTCTTTATAGGCCTTAGAGTCCAGTGACCGCGAGTTTACTCGAAGCGATCGAAGCAGAATTGTCAAACACAGCGCTCGCTTGTAAACAGGTGAATAAAATTACGTTTTACTTGGCTTGTGTGTAAGCTTGTTATTTTTTAATTTTCACGACTTACATAACAATCAACGTTATCCTATTCTGAACGTATGGGTTACCCTGTGGAAGACAAAAATGCTCAAAAACCAAACCCTGTCCAGCGGGACATTCCTATATAGCGTACACAAGGGAGAGCCCCCCACCCCTACCCCTCCCGAGGAAATCGGCCGCTTGTAATCCCTTCAGAGGATCTTGTTTTCATTAAAAAACAGGGAAATTTCCCATTTGGAAAAACATGCCTGTCAAAATATGGTTGCCATGGTAACAGCACGTTCTGTGAACAATGAATGACATGTCATACCAAACATTTTTGGTAAAGTCGAAAAGTTTGGTGGCTTTTACTTCAATATTAAACAAAGTTATTAACGGTTTGAAGGGGCATTATCATGAATATCACGTGAAAAAGTCAAAAGCCAAAAGACATGGAAACCTAAAAAAAATGGTCCAGTTTTGTTAAAAATTACTATACTAGTGTACTGAAGCTTTAAAAGGAGTGCTATCACGAGTTACCCATGCGCTTTTAATCTCAATTTGAAAAAAGTCGGGCAGACGTTTTCAAACTCTGTCATTGTGTCTTGGAAAAATCGCTAAAAGCTAATTAACAATTAGATTATGAGCTCGAGATTTCTATGATGTGATAGTTGATGAGGCCGTATCTAATTGTTTTAGTAAAAATCATAACAATTGTCTAGTATTAACTCTAAATCTTCTTCCAAAACTTCGGAGAAACGAGAAGAAACCGCAATTTTGTAGACGACCTCCAGCCACTGCACACTAATATAACAATAGAGTGTTTCTGTCGAGGAACTATCGGCTGATAGTTGCCCGCGGAAATTTTATGTTCTAAAAAACAAATATTAGCCCGAGAACGAAGTTCGAGGGCTTATATGCTAGTTTTTTAGAACATAAAATTTCCAAGGGCAACTATCAGACCGATAGTTCCGAGACAAAAACACTCTATTGTCGTTACTGTTCACCACTAAATTTTCCGCGCGGCGGCCTAAAAACTGAAAACGACATTAATTTATTTATTTCGATTTCTAATTACACACTGCAACGCTTGGAGCTTCAAAAATAGTTTTGCATTTCAACTTTTGTCTCGTAAATACGTACAAAACTTTAGGTTAAACTTCGGTATTACTTTTTCAAAAGTTATAAATCGACTGAGTGATTTTTCAGTTCCATCTAAATGAAGTATGATTTGTATGAAAAACGGCGGCAAAACCTGGCGCGGGTTCCGCCAACGGCGCTAATTCAGTTGAATGAAAAGAAAGCAGGACAAAAAGTTTTCTTCTGATTATTTCTTCGCTCAATCTCTTCTAATGTTTCATATATTCTGGAAAATTGTGCAAATGATTTAGCACAAAATGGGAAGATCTGAAATAATTGAGGAGCTGAACATTATATTCATTTTACAAGTCAAACGGACAACTGAACGGAGTCGAAGGTTTCACTGCGGGCAAACGCTTAACGAACTGTCGTATTCAGTAAGCTTCGTAACCGATATTTATTGTGCTGATTCAAGCTGGAATTAACAAGCCTCTTGGAAATACAAGGTAACAATACTGAATAGGCTAAGCTTAAACTTGTGGTGTAAACAGGCTGTCATTTTTTGGACGAATTTGTGTCGGTTTACCGATCTTTCCGTAAATTGTTTAGTGCTTTTTCAGGTTCGCATTTGTTGTACATTTACAGGAATTTGCCATTAAATATTTCGTTCCAAACTTCGTGCATGCCCATATGTTATGAAAGAATTGATAGAGAGTAAATTCTCGCTATTTTTTAATTTATTCTTTCAACTGTTTAGCTCAAAACTGCACAAAACGGTTGTTTTTCGCTCAGGCGGGCACTATCGATCCGGGGTTTTTTGCCCGACGGGCACTATTGTAACAATAGAGTGTTTCTGTCGAGGAACTATCGGCTGATAGTTGCCCGCGGAAATTTTATGTTCTAAAAAACAAATATTAGCCCGAGAACGAAGTTCGAGGGCTAATATGCTAGTTTTTTAGAACATAAAATTTCCAAGGGCAACTATCAGACCGATAGTTCCGAGACAAAAACACTCTATTGTCGTTATTGTTCACCACTAAATTTTCCGCGCGGCGGCCTAAAAACTGAAAACGACATGAATTTATTTATTTCGATTTCTAATTACACACTGCAACGCTTGGAGCTTCAAAAATAGTTTTGCATTTCAACTTTTGTCTCGTAAATACGTACAAAACTTTAGGTTAAACTTCGGTATTACTTTTTCAAAAGTTGTAAATCGACTGAGTGATTTTTCAGTTCCATCTAAATGAAGTATGATTTGTATGAAAAACGGCGGCAAAACCTGGCGCGGGTCGCCAAGTTGAATCAAAAGAAAGCAGGACAAAAGTTTCTTCTTCGGATTATTTCTTCGCTCAATCTCTTGTCTTCTAAAGTTTCATATATTCTGGAAAATTGTGCAAATGATTTAGCACAAAATGGGAAGATCTGAAATAATTGTGGAGTTGAACATTATGTTCATTTTACAAGTCAAACGGACAACTGAACGGAGTCGAAGATTTCACTTGTTTACGTCGGGCAAACGCTTGACGAACTGCCGTATTTAAGCTTCATAACCGATATTTATTGTGCTGATTCAAGCTGGAATTGACAAGCCTCTTGGAAATACAAGGTAACAATACCGAATAGGCTAAGCTTAAACTTGTGGTGTAAACAGGCTGTCATTTTTTGGACGAATTTGTGTCGGTTTACCGATCTTTCCGTAAATTGTTTAGTGCTCTTTCATTCGCATTTGTTGTACATTTACAGGAATTTGCCATTAAATATTTCGTTCCAAACTTCGTGCATGCTCATATGTTATGAAAGAATTGATAGAGAGTAATTTCTCACTATTTTTAAATTTATTCTTTCAACAGTTTAGCTCAAAACTGCACAAAACGGGTGTTTTTCGCTCGGGCGGGCACTATCGATCCGGGGTTTTTTGCCCGACGGGCACTATTGCCTGACAGTGTCTCTCCGCGGATGAACACTATCACGTCACGTGTTCGATTTAAGCCAATCAGAATCAAAGAAAATTTAGTGGTGAACTATAATACCTGACAGTGTCTCTCCGCGGATGAACACTATCACGTCACGTGTTCGATTTAAGCCAATCAGAATCAAAGAAAATTTAGTGGTGAACTATAATATAACAATAGAGTGTTTCTGTCGAGGAACTATCGGCTGATAGTTGCCCGCGGAAATTTTATGTTCTAAAAAACAAATATTAGCCCGAGAACGAAGTTCGAGGGCTTATATACTAGTTTTTTAGAACATAAAATTTCCAAGGGCAACTATCAGACCGATAGTTCCGAGACAAAAACACTCTATTGTCGTTATTGTTCACCACTAAATTTTCCGCGCGGCGGCCTACAACTGAAAACGACATGAATTTATTTATTTCGATTTCTAACACACTGCGACACTTGGAGCTTAAAAAATAGTTTTGCATTTCAACTGTTGTCTCGTAAAAACGTACAAAACTTTAGGTTAAACTTCGGTATTACTTTTTCAAAAGTTATAAATCGACTGAGTGATTTTTCAGTTCCATTTAAATGAAGCATGATTTGAATGAAAAACGGCGCCAAAACATCTGGCGCGGGTTCCGCCAAGATGAATGAAAAGAAAGCAGGACAAAGTTTTCTTCGGATCATTTCTTCGCTCAATCTCTTCTAAAGTTTCATATATTCTGGAAAATTGTGCAAATGATTTAGCTCAAAATGGGAAGATCGGAAATAATTGTGGAGCTGAACATTATATTCATTTTACAAGTCGAACGGACAACTGAACGGAGTCGAAGGTTTCACTTGTTTATCGTCGGGCAAACGCTTGACGAACTGCCGTATTTAAGCTTCGTAACCGATCTTTATTGTGCTGATTCAAGCTGGAATTGACAAGCCTCTTCGAAATACAAGGTAACAATACTGAATAGGCTAAGCTTAAACTTGTGATGTAAACAGGCTGTCATTTTTTGGACGAATTTGTGTCGGTTTACCGATTGTTTAGTGCTCTTTCATTCGCATTTGTTGTACATTTACAGGAATTTTCCATTAAATATTTCGTTCCAAACTTCATGCATGCCCATATGTTATGAAATAATTAATAGAGAGTAAATTCTCGGGTTTTTTAAATTTATTCTTTCAACTGTCTAGCTCAAAACTGCACAAAACGGTTGTTTTTCGCTCAGGCAGGCACTATCGATCCGGGGTTTTTTGCCCGACGGGCACTATTACCTGACAGTGAGATGGGGACACAGCGGCAAAATGACTGCGCGTGCGCCAACCTGCTCACTCATTTCCATACAAACATAATGGCGGCAATTCAAAATTCCCGGAATTTGTTTTCATTTCGCGTGGATAAGGCCGTCACGGAACAGATAAGGTTTTTACCTTGAAAACAATTCCGAGAGAGACTCTTCTTTCACATATCTTTTTTAGCAAACTAATTATCTTTTCCACAATAGTGAATTTATTGCTCGAAGTCGAGCGATCGTAAGTGAAACATGAACTTTTTGAGCTATATTTTCGTGTTTCACTTACGATCGCTCGACTTCGAGCGATAAATTCACTATTGTGGAAAAGATAATTAGTTTGCTAAAAAAGATATGTGAAAGAAGAGTCTCTCTCGGAATTGTTTTCAAGGTAAAAACCTTATCTGTTCCGTGACGGCCTTATCCACGCGAAATGAAAACAAATACCGGGAATTTTGAATTGCCGCCATTATGTTTGTATGGAAAGGAGCGAGCAGGTTGGCGCACGCGCAGTCATTTTGCCGCTGTGTCTGAGATTTACCTGCGCATGCGCGTAAGAATTAGAATGAAGCGCATGCTTGGCGCCATTTTGTTCAGTGGGGAGTGACGTGCGGTTTTGCGAGAGCGATCGACGCATTTTGAAAAGTTTCCATGGATCGAAATGAAAGAGAACAATGTTTTTACATACAGTATTAACTCTGAAGACATTCGTGGTGTTTGTTGTCTGCTCGGCTGGCGAGATATTATCGGCCAAAGTGCGAACAGGAATGATATAAACGTGCAAAACAGTGGAGTTTGACACAGATACACCGATTCAGGCTATTACCGGAAGTTGCATGAAAGCGAGGCCTAAGGGCTATCGTAAACAAACATGGCGGAGTCAAAATACACGAGTCACAAGTGTTGCGCTGCATCACTATGTAACAATTGTTCTGACAATCGGAAAGATCTTATTTTTCACGCTTTTCAGCTAGACCAAAGTCAGAGGAAAATATGGAAGCTAAGGATGAAACGTGGCAACGGAAAATTCGCTTCTAACACATCACTCTTCTGCTGTTCGGAACATTTTACTGCGAAAGATTATAAAAAATCTTTAACTAGCAGAAGGCATGATCTTGTAAAGAACGCTGTTCCTTCCGTTTTTACATGGTCAGTGGATCACGATAAAGAGAGTGGGAGGTCCGAAAGAGCTAAAGTACGTGTAGACAATAAGCTTGGAATAATATTATCAGTTGCGGGCCCATCGGGGGAAGTAATAAAGGAGACAGTTTACCGTTCATGCGAATCAGAAGACAAACTCAGGAGAAAGACTTAGTTGCCGAGATTTGGGATCTCAGACAAAAGGTCTTCCTTTCAAAGTGGATAAAGGCTTGGCATATATTTAATCAAGTTCTGCCTCTTTCTAGCTATGGATCTATAAATCAGATCTGGACTGTGTGCGCATTGTTAGTCAACTTTCAAAATCCAATCATTTCTGTCTAGAGAAATTTTAACTAATTTTTTAGTTTGTATAGATATTTGCATTCAAAGAACACTGGAACAATATCAAACTGAAAGCACCTTTCTCCCCAGACAAGGTGCAAGACTAAAATCTTATCTTTAGACAGCAGAATACTATATACAAGTGTCTGAAGAGCCCCTTTTGGGCCTGCTAGTTTAGGATACCCCTTCAAGTGAATTTTAAAAATAATGTTCTGTTCTAGAGACATTGAGTGTTCTTGCTTTTGATATATTTCTCATGAAAAGCAAGTAAACTTGGTTTAATTTCATATTGCCATCTTGATGATGATGTGACCTTCAGAACCAAAATGGGATATCTGAAGTTGGACGGTAAAAATGACAAAGTCAGTCAATGGAAGTGTAGTGATTCCCATCTGCTGATTTGGCACTGAAACCAGTATTGATGTTTTTCTTTCACTTCATAGAAAGAGTTTGTTTCCATAAATGCAAAACTTGTTTCCTTTTGATGATCTTTGATGGCAACCGTAGGTGAGACATCCTGCTTTGACTCGAGACATTTTATTTCTACATTTCTATGCTCAATGTCACCATTTTGATATTCAATGGTTGCACTTCTATGAGGACTTGCTGCAAGAACTGTATTATCTTTGTCTACAATTAGGCCAACCTCTTGAAGTATGACTTCCTTCACATCTGGTAATGATAAAAGGTATTCTTTGTACAAATTGGCTGCAACTGGCTCATTTTCAATGCCATAAATCATACTCTTACTTTTATAATTAAGTTGTTTAGCTTGTAAATAGCTCACTTGCTTGTAAGGTCTCCCTTTTGTTGTAATTTGTTCTAAATTAGATTTTCTGGTGTCTTTGACCTTTGGTTATGAATATGGGAAAATACATCTTGGCAGATACTGGCAGTTATCCTGTTCTGCTTTTGTTCAAACCAAACAGGGTTGACTGATTGCCCTCTTGTTGCCATTTCATTGTGCTTTTGCTCATCTGTAAGTGTTTCAATAAATGTTTTTGATTGTATTGGTGGTTGTTGTTATTGAGTAAGGGGGGAACAGCTGTTCTATAAGAAGAAGTTGACTGTAACCCTTCTTGCACTTGGGTGTTGTCCAGGGGAATTGATATTCTCTACACATGTGGCTCACCAGTAGACTGAGCATTAAGGGATACTTGTAGATCAGGAATATCTATCACACTTTGCTGCCACAATCTTAGGGGTTCCCTTTTGGTTAAGAACCAATTTTACCTTGTACTTAACGTTCCTTTTGTAGGACGCCTAACAACAAGCGCGCAAATATATCAGACTTTTCTCTGCGCTGTTATATACTTGTAAATCATGCACAAAGCTCATCATGCGAAGGCCTTTGTCATTCGAGTTTATGACAACGTCTGCATTGACAAACTTCATAACTGATTTCCCAGAATTTTTAACTTGTTCAAAGGCGTCCATTGGTACAAATGAAGGTAAAATAGAAAAGTCTTCCGAAAATAACGTGGACTCGTCCGGCGGGAAGCTATCGAAAGGCGAATTACTGGAGCTTGTTTGTTCGAGCGTGTTCTCTACTGTATCATTTGACCGCTTGAGCTTGTCAAGCTTTGCCTTCGTGTAGCTTCTATCAGGATCAGGGTCATACACCTTGTCCCTGTAGTAAGGGATCGAGTTGATGCTTTCACTCTGGGGAAAAAGAAGTATAAAAAGCCGGCTTCAGAGGTTTTATATGGAACGGCTCGCAAGAAAAACCTTCCACACGACAAATGTTACGAAACTTACTTTTCGACGAGATCTTTCTTTAATCCTTGTTGGTTTAGTCTTCTACACTTAAGCCAGCTTTATCTTTATCTCTCGTAATGCTCTTTCGTCCATGTTTTGCTACTGCAAGTTTTGAGATTCGCGCCATCCTTAGCCCTTAGGCCTCGCTTTCATGCAACTTCCGGTAATAGCCTGAATCGGTGTTCCTCGCGTATTCCAGATGTTGACGTGAACAGATGAGCGATTGAGGTTAGTGTCAAATAGTTGAAGTTTTGATATTGTGAAGTAAGACTCTGTAAATTAAAGCGTTCGTAGGTTACACGGCCCTGTTTAAATACGAAATTTCGATGTTTACCTGATTTTGCTACAACTTCGATGTTAATTTGCTCAAAATTTTCAACGAGCCCCCAATTTTAAATTATCAAAGATGACATTGCGTTTCCTTTCTCTTTCTAGCGACATAGGATTAGAGGCTTGAAAAAATGTACTGCATTCTAGGTAGACGTTTCTTTGCTCAGCCGTTCTGGGGATTTGTATTTGGTAAGTTTTGATAGATTTTCCAAGTCCTGGATCTTGGAGACCTTTGGTCGTCTTGCCATTCAAGCTTGCTGCTCAACGTATTTACATCTAAACTTTGCTACTGTTGCAGTTTCACTTCAACAAGCTTTAATCATGACTTATTTTGTATTGCTTTGTTTTCTGTGTTGTGTTAATGCTGTTTTTATTCTTCAAATGCAAGCACGGGAAAACAGTTGGATATAACTTTTTAATTTCACCGTTCCCCCAAGCCCAAATTACTTTCAATGCACTCTTTATTTATTTATTTTTTGCTCTATGTAATTTATTTCCATTAGAAAAATGTGCGGTCCTTACTTTATGAATTTAAACAGCTGGCATTTGCAGTAAAAGTTGACGTCTGAAATCGACCGAAGCTTGCGTGTGCACAGATACGTGTACTTCCACGAACTCGGAAATGGAATAATTTCCGTAAGCTCTGATGGAACACTTGGACAATAATTTACGAATGCGTCGCGCCTGATTTGTGTTGAAACCCTAAAATGTTGCTCAGTAATCATTTTGGCTATTGTTTACTGCTCGAAATGCGCTCACCAGAAAAGTAAAAGTTTAGTTCCATGTTGTACATTTGCAGTGGCAATAATTACTCGTTCTATCCGAATGTCCTTCGAGTGAAAACAATTTAATACTCCGTACAAGGAATAATGTTGGTTTTCATCCCGATATTTTTTTCTACTCAACTGCAAACAATTAGCTTTCACAATATTTTTATTATTAATTTCGAAAGAGGCTTGCGTGTTTTATTTCCCAAGAAAACATTCTGTCACTGTTGACACATAATTTTTTACAAATACTGGAAATACCCCATGGTTGAATACATACTTATGGTATTCTGTATATATGATGGAAGTTAATGCAATCCAAATTTGAAATCCTTTTTGTCCATCTAAACGGATTTTAAACTCCTTTCAATTGATAAGTAAAAGAAATGTTACATTTTACAAGTTTGCAAATGCCTAACACGACATAGCAATCATGGTTTGCTTTCTATATAAATACATGTGTATAAATGCAACCAGCAATTTATTCATGATTGTAACAGTTGTGAAAACTTGCCTTATGTCAATCCTGACTACTTTTATTGTCATTAGTAATTTTGCTCTTTTGTTAATTCTGGTTATGTGCTACAGCTGTACGTGTTTGGCAATTACCGTACAATTCTGATAATAAGCCCTGGGCTTATATTATTTTGTCTAACATGCTATTTTGGTGGGTTTATTATCGGAGCGGGGAGGGCGGGGGGTTATTATCCAAATTAATTTTGTGTTTCAACAATGTTTGGGCTTATATTTGGAAGGAATTTTGCATCTTAAAAAAATTATTTGCATATAAAGATAATGCATGACAACACTCTACACATCACGATATGTAACATACTGTAAAACAAGTTCTACACTCGTTAAATGGACGCCCCAAGTCTTTGAGCATACATTGTATTGTAACGACATAAAATACAAAACAAGGGGCTTATAATCCGAAGAAGATATATCTTCCTTTAGGAGCTAAATCTAAAGTTATGCCCATACGCTTTTATTCGAGGGGGGGGGGGGGGGGGGGGGGGGGGGGGGGGCTTATTATCGGGCTTATTATCGGAATTTTACGGTACTTTTCTTTGCCTTACTTAAGACCTAGTATAGCCAGATTTGCTCCCTGCAACTGAGTCTGCCAGTCTCGTGTGACCATACTTTCAAGGTATTGCACAAAATTTCTTACATTACCAGAAGAGCTTGTGGATATAATAGCCCCCCGAAGATCATGTGAGTGACTTTCAAAAAGGCACATTGTTGCTTGGTTGAAGCACAACACCATTGACTTATCTGGGGGCATTATCAATACTGCAGCGAATGTTTGATTGTGGCGATGGTACTGCACAATGTAGTCTTCCAGGTCCTGAGAAGAGAAAAAGCCCATGTCTGCAACCATTTCTATGTTCTGAAAGCTTGCCTCTTTCTTCTGTAGGACCTCCTTGACGTCAAGATTTGGCTGATTTGGTGGCAGGTTGAAGGAGCTATAAATATGATTCCCTTTAAAGATTAAATTCTGGTTAGGAATTGAAAGAGTTGATTGAAGGAAATTGAGTCCAGTTAACAGGGCAATGACTGTACAGGCATTACTTCCAGTCTGTCCCCCACCTATGGTTGACTGGCAAATGTAGGAAGGCAACAACCACTCAGTTACATCCAGATGTTGGTTGACAGTGACAGGTATTCGTTGTGTCTCAGTTGCTGGTTGTGGGGTTTGCTGTCGGCTTCTGCTTTGACTCCTGTTTGTTCTGTGCCACACACATGTACACTCAGAAGAACTTGAAACACAGATACTGTTGGGGCAGAAATTACAGGTAATGTGTGAATTGCTGTGAGATCGCTTATGTCCTCTGACAGGATGATGGCATTTGGTACAGTGTGGTGGTGCTTTGGATGTAGAAGTTCTTGTATTACTGGTTAGTCCATGGTGAGCATCAGAAATGACATGTGGTTGTGGTGGTGGATTAAGATTGGAAATCTCATCATTGAGCTTGCCTATAACATTTTCAAATTCCTCTCTCTCCATTCCTCTTACTTCAACATGTTCATTGCCCATATCATCAGTACTTGGACTTGATGTTGTTGTTTCACTGTTATCATTGTAGCTGTCAGGTCTGTCAGATGCTGGATTTAAAATGGCTTGTTGAGCAATTTCACTAAGATCCTTTACTTTTTGTTGCAGGAATTCCCTACACAATGGACAGGATGTGGACTTGTTAAGACATGCAATGTGGAAAGAATGGAAGCAGCCATCAAGAAGTGTCCAGTCCTCATCTTTGCTGGAGATCTGACATTCAGGTAGGTCACATTTCCTGGTTTGATCAGGCTTGAATTCTCCATGGTATCCTAGAGGTAAAACACTGGTTTTCATAGGATTGTTAGAACACATTGTAGGCAATGTGACATGACTTGGTGCGCTTTTGCTACTTCTGTTCCTCGAAGAGAATGAGCTCTGTCCTGGTGACTGAGAGATTTTTTTCAACATGGAGGAGAGTAGTTGAGCACATCTTACTTTAAGAAACTGGAGTTGATTGTGTGAAAAGGAAAACTGTTTAGGTGCTGTGAAGAATGATCTGAAATTAGATTGTTTATCCTTGGACTGGAAAATAGACTTGGCTTTTTTCCTTAGTTGATCAGCAGTATCAGAAGACTTTGTTTGTGCACGTAGTATGCTGTGTGTGTTTTCCACTGGATATTCATCAAAAATAGTAATGTATTTGCAAAGAAGTTCATAAAGTTGTGGTGCATATTTTCTCCAATGCGAACACATGTTTATCCAGACTAATGGAGCTTTATTATAGTGGCGACGTTGGAGGCAGGTAAACATAATCCAAATTCTGATCATGGCGCTGAAGTATTCTGAAAAGTTATTTAGTTTAAAAGAAATACTGTAAATCGAAAGGACCAAAGGAATGTAATTGTCTAACAGATTTAACAGTGTTCCATATTCAAGATCTTTGAATTTTGCAAACTTTGTCAGCACAGTTTGTCGTATCAGTGTCCAACCCCCATAGACAATTTCCAGAATAAGACTTACTCTCCAGGGCTTTGGAGTGTCTGCAAACTTGCTTCTTGGGAAAAGTTTTTCATAGACTGATTTGAAAAAGGGATGAAATGAACTGACAATGTGTTCTCTACTGTTTAAGGAGATGTGGAGTGGGCCTATAGTTGGAACAATGGACAGAATGGATGGCTGTGAAGTCAAGTTCACGGGCAAGCTATCATTGACATGACTGTCTCCAGGACCAGTAGACATACCCAGAAATTTGGGTCAAAATGGCGGCCGCGCAAGCGCAATAAGGCCACAATGGCGGCAAAATCGTATAAGAAAATGTATGAAGATATGAATTGTTTTTAAAATATAATAATTATGAGCTTGCAGCTCATCAGTTCACGATTCGAAATGAGTTAGGCACTGTGGAATCTACTCATCTCACTAAAAAATGGACACACAAATACAGGTTTACTTACTTCCAGAGGTGATCACTTTCATCCGGTTTGCCAGATATCCATATCTCCATACATTCTCTTAAAATCTTGCCGTAGTCACGCCAAATAATCGTCGATTATAAGATGAACCCTTTAATGAAGGCAAGGTTCACGAATCGATATGCTTTCAGTGAAGTTCGATGTGTCCAAATCCGCCGTAAAAGGAAGGATTTTTGCCCTGCAAGATCTTTCCAAATGCACAGATAATTCCTTCATTTTCCCGTCTGTAGTCCAGCGAACGAACGCCATATTTGAGTGACTCATTTTGGAAGGAAAACTCAAAAAAAAATTTCTTCGCATCTCGTCGCCATTTTGTTTGTTATTTATTGTCGTGATGTTTCACGGGATATAAACTAGTATCCAGGCCCCCTAATTACTAGGCCAGGCTTGGTTTCATGCAAGTAAAAAAGCGTTTGTTGATGGCCGCCATTTTGAAAATGAGATGCCGCTGACAATTAATCACGGGCGCAAAATGTCCGCGATTTCTGGAAATGGGATGGATATGAATACGCAGAATGATTATGTGAAATATGAGAATGTTTGTGGAGAGTATTGGCCAGATCCGGATTACAGCTGTTGAACTTCTTCAGACACTGGTAGATTATTTGCCTGCAGTAAAACTGACAGGGCCAATCTCCAGGCTGAACAAGAACAAACTTTTTCATATAATTGCCCAAACCTGTACTGAACACTACATCATATGCAGCATCAAAGTCACTCTTTGATTTCAGTCGTAATTCTACAAAATCTGCCAGATGTAGATCATCCATTTTTCTCATTGTTCGTACTGTATCACTCTCGCAATACTGGTGTGCATTAAGTCGTTGTCTTTGCAGTTCGGGATTGAAGAAAGCTTGTGTAAGCCAATCTGGCATCGTTGAAGCATAAGTGGTACTTATATTATGCATGCATGATGGGGATGTGATTATCCCTTGGCATAATTCAATGTCTATGCCATTAAGGTCATGGATAAAATTTGCCTGTGCCACGGGTACTGCTTGAATTTGTTTAAATGCTTTTACAGCTATAGTGCACATAGTCTTTGCTTCCGATACTCTTTCTTCCTGTGGCCTCCTTTTGGTGTGAATTGATGTGTAGTCGTCAATTATGAGAACTAACAGCCACTTGTGTCTTGTTGCTTCATTTATGAAGTCTTCAAATGATTGACCATGCTTTTGGGACAGGGTGTTAACAACATTATTCACTGTTCTCCTAGCACAAGAATGCCCCATAATGTGTTCAGTTTCTAACCCTTGTTGGTTAATTTGGCTGCTCCGGAGATAAAGGGCATGATCAATTTGAAGTGGATTGCAAGTTTGGCTCATGCAGTAGCACATGTTATAAATAATTGAAACAACCCTTTTTTGGTTTAGATTTATGCGGTCTGTAGAGTGCCTCGATGTTGTCACTGCACTTAAGATGGTATCAAATAATGTTTTTGCTCCTGCAGAAATGCAAAATTCTCTGAATCTTCCTGGTTCATATTCATTGTAACTTTCCTTATTCATAACAAATTCACTGTAGATTTTGTTTTTCACCATGGTCAGCTCCTGTTTCATGTCACATCCTAGGTAGAAAATAATAGTTTACTGTAATGGATAAAGAGCCTGATTCAAAACTCATGTTTTCATTTATATGGCATTATTTGCCTACAGCTACCAGATTTCATTTCCCTCAACTTTTTTTAAATAAGCATTCAAAATAACTGAAGGATTTAGGTAGTTGCAGTCAAATAATGCAGTTGATAACAAGAAACTGCAGTATGCATCTTACGTACGTTTATTTTGCAAAGTTAACTGTAACCCTTGGCTTAGAAATATGCGAGCAGTTGCTGTGTATAGTTGAGCCTAGAAGCAAAATGCCCACATAAGAATGGAAATCACCTCAAGGAATCTGCACACATGAACCAAGAGAGGAAAAGAACTGTCTTCCTTTCCTGGCTCACATTAGCTGGTCTCTTGTGGCAACTATCCTAGCCTTTTCCAGGTGTTGGTTAAAACTAACTGAATGCTTGGAACAGGCTACAACTATCTTTGAGGGAAAAAGGGGACTGCTTGTAGTCTTCTACACATCTGCTGGGGTCACATGACCTACACTAGCATTGGGTAACAAAGTTGCCAAATTTTTCCATCTTAATAAACAGTGAAAAAATTGTCAGTCATGCTTATTTCATTATTCTTTAGTTAGGGACTGCAATAAGGAGGGGCCCCCCCACCTTATAAAACAGGTCTGGATCTGCCACTGTACTTGAAATACAATTTTAAGCCCCCCCCCCACCTCTTGAGTGACTTATTTTACTTTGAGCCCCCCCCCCCCCCCCCATCCTTGCTTTGATTTTACTTTATGCCCCTCCTCTGGTTTTCCAGCCCCCCTCCCCTCTCTCTCTCTCCTGGTAATTATTTCAGTCCCTTATAGCCCATAATTTCAATGACGGGCATTATTATTTAGAAAATAAGTATAAGAAGTTGCCCTAAGCGAGTGGGTTAGGTTAGATAAGGGTGTCGATACTATTACATGCAATGTGAGCAGAATGAAATTATTTTAACATGGAAATATACAGGTTTGTGTTGGCTCAACACATCTCTTCAGCATAGATTCCTCTTGTGGGAATGTATTGCCACATTATATAACCTTGGAGCCATCTTCATGAACCGGACCCTTCAACCCCTTGAATACTGTGTTCTGTCCGGCCAGTTTGCACTCTGTAAAATTTGGACAGGCCTTGAACATTGGTGTATAAAAACGAGACAATATTTGTATTGTAGGAGTGTCAAATTCAGTCTCCTTACGAAGGTTGCTATCTTATTGTATAAACAACTACTGTATACACCTGCAAGGTGATTTTCAGTTCTATGAATGAAGACAGGTTAAGTTTAATATAACTGTAAAGCTTACTTACTCTCTGATAAAATCTTCAAATTTTCCTCCATTTCTAAAAACTTTTCCTTTGGTAAAACTACCGTCTCTCTAGCACTATCCGAGTCCGCGGTCTTTTCAGAAAACGACCAACGTTGCTTTTTAGGAAGTCGTCCCAGGTCGTTCCGATTCATGTCAACAAACTTTCAAACAAAAAACAAGGTTGTGTTAACTTTGTAATTTTATTAATCTTAAGCTTTAAAGACTTGTATTGTCGGCTTATAATTAACAAACTTGGGTACGAAACAACTTGTGTACGAAACTACCGTATACCAAATTGTCAGTAATAACTTGAAACAAAACTAACGCGATGGAATGTCTTTCCACTGCGTCTGTGTTCTTGTATCGCCCTTCGGCATCCTTCGCAAATATCTCCGGCAAAAGTTGATAATATTCCAAAACAACTCTCCAAGTCACCCGTGTAGGCGCTTGCATCTCGAAAATAAATTTGCTGCGATTTCTTTCCACACACCACACAACCTAGCTTTGATCGTTTTACACTTTCAAAGTTGGAAATGAGAAGACAAACGATAATAATTCGAAACAAACTCTCTGCTGCGTAAGCCGCCATTATCATCTTCTTTCTACTGATCTTTATTTTTACTTGTATTTATACCTCGCAAAAATGGCGGGAAACAGACGCGCGTTCGCGCAAGGCAGGCGCATGCCAGCGGATACCCTCATGAAAAGACTCCAGGTTGAGCATGCGCAGACAAAATGCCCATCTGCTCTGACAGTGTCTCTCCGCGGATGAACACTATCGCGTCACGTGTTCGATTTAAGCTAATCAGAATCAAAGAAAATTTAGTGGTGAACTATAATGGCTGATAGTGTACGAGTAGCTCAGCCAATCAGATTGTCTCATTTGCATTAGTATACTAGTAGATTTTTACTAATTACGGTTAGATCTCCCTTAACTGACAATTCACTTGATATCTTCCTCTTGATGTTCTGGGCGCATTTCGTTTACGAGCGAAGGTACCGAGTCATAAGTTTAGCGCCGTTTTGACAAAAAAAAAGCAGCAAATCCCCGTGATAGTGCCCCTTTAAGTCCGGGAGGGCACATTCGATCCCCCATTCGGTCTGAATAGGGTTAAGCTCGGGCCACGGAGGATGAGAGTTGGTTCTCGTGAGAGTTTTTCGACTCTCATCACCTTGAGTAGTCTCCCACGCAGCCGTTTGTGGGGAGAAGCGTTGCGTGACGACACAAATAAGAAAACTCTCACCGCCTCTCAAGAAAAATTTGAGCGGTTCAAATTCGATGAGAGCGCATGAGATTAGAGTTTCAGGATTATGTCGCTAGTGAAAACCAACCATTATTAAAGCATGCAAGTAAATACAGTTTGTAAATACCTTCTTGTGTTTCTGCTCAAATCGGCATTGACTGATTGTTACTTCTGCGTTCCTCTTCTTCATCAAGCGCTTGAGAGGAAGTGAAACCTTCAACGTCGGAAGAAATGGAAACTGAAGGTATACTGACTCCCTCTTCATACTTCACTTCACTTTTGACAGTTAGTTCCTGTGTAATCACGTAATCTTTATTAGTGGCGCAAAGAATAAGTTTAGCCACAGGGATCACAGGAAGCAGAACTTTGTGTGTTATTCGATCTGTTGTTTACACGCTCTCGGGTGTTTTTGTAGCTTACGAATACTAGGGTAATAAAATTAAACCAGGAGCCCATTAGCCATTAGCCCATTAGTGATGGGCTCCTGATTAAACATAAAATCTTCCCTTCACTCGCCACTAGAGAGTCTGTGACAGGCTACGTGTCTTGAAGCGGTAGAATTGTACACAACGAGAATCACTATGCAAAACTTCTGAAATCGGGGGAGCACGTGCCGTTTTGGCGTTCTTAAAGCACTCGAAGAGTTTCCGAATCACTTTATCAAATCAGAAACTTGCGCGGGCACTCACGTGGAAGCAATCGCACCAGCAAATACGTCATGTTGCTTAGCAACTTGGTTGACGAAAACCGCGGTTCCGTCTCGTCATGAGCTCGAGATTGTAAACATTATTAACCGGGCAAGGCCTGAGGCCGAGCCCGGGTCATAATTCAGTCGAAGTTTTTTTTTTTGGTGTCGAGCGCACTCAGGTCCCCACTCGGCCAATGGGTAATTTTTTATTTTATTTTTAAGCGGCCGACGCGCAGCGGCCGCTTCTAGAAATGGACGGTTTTTTTTCATGTCGCTAGCCCTAGTCCTCTACACGGTTGACATGATGTTATCGCATCTCGGTCTAAAATTAGCCAGTAGAGAATTTCTCTTCCACAGGCTTTCTGTAGTGTCGTGTAAGTGCGTACATGTATTTAGTTTATGAACAGGAATCGCAATGAAAAAAGCAAAGACAAATGTCCCACAGCAGTGAACAGCAGTGTTGTTGCAAAATGTGCTAAATTTGGCGGTGTGACCTTTGCGCGTGATCCCGTTACATTGTAAACGTAGCCAGGAGACATGCAAATAAATAGCCACAAGAGAATTTATGTTCTGTTTAATACATGCACCTCAACCAGTAAACGAACGATAAAACCCGGTCCCAAAAACATAACAGTTTTTCTTAACACAATTCCACAGCATATATGTCATTCACAATTTATTTTCACGTTGAGCGAAAACATATCTTTGCCACGTTGAATATGATGCAATCTACATTAGCTAAAATTAACCACAAGAGAATTTCTCCGGCTTCCGGAGCATGATGCAATATATTACATCAGGCAGTCACGTTTTTCGTCACGCAGGTTCGTGTGTTGACTCTTAGGATTTGGAGGGTGCACCTCAGAGTCCAGTGACCGCGGATAGTTTTCGTGTCGTGTAAGAGCTCTTTTCATGTAAAGAAACAAGCGAAATATTTAATTAGACAAGGGAAAATAAGCTCAACTACTCGAGAAGAGCCACTACAGAGCAGGAAATGGAGGGGTCCGTGTCACGAAGTAACGAAAGTTAATTTTATATTTCTTATATTTATATTTCTCGTCACGCATGTTCGTATGCTGACTCTCGCTCATTTTAGGGGTGCACCTCAGAGTACAGTGACCGAGGGGGAGGAGAGATCGATTGTTGTTTCCCCCATTATTAAGGTAATCGGCCGCTTGTAAACTACTTTAGGAGTTCTTGTTTTATTTAAACAATATTTTTTCTCAACATTTGTTCTAAGAGCAGATGCTCATCTAGAGAGCTTACGCAATGGGTAATTGAACTCCTGCCTGACTAAAGTTTACAAGCGTATTGAGTTTTACTTGAAGAGAGTATTCCATTTCAAAAATGCGTTTATGAGTTCAAACTTGCTACACAGAAATTGTCAACAGAGGTTTCGGCAGAAATAAGATAAAGATGTGCAGGTCATTTCAGGTTGTACGTTGTACTCACAGACGAGAGGATTGTTTGCGCCGATCTCCTATATATTCTATTGCGCAAACTGCAGACTTTAGCGTGACTGGCGTGACTACCGTACTTTCTTGAGGTTTTCCGCCAAGCAAGAAAGCAGATAAAATTTAAGCACCCGATTTTAATTTTACCCCTACGAGAAGCCGTTATCGTTTCGTGCGCTGACCGGGGCACGAGCCATCCTGGCCATCGCTTGAAGAGTTGATTTAGCCGTTATGCAATCATTTGGATTTTTATGATGCCAATAAACATGTACGCGAGACTGACGTCAAGTGCTTCGGTTCATTCCTTTGACAATTTGCATTGAATCCCGAGTTTAGCAATGAAATACTTTAAAACCTATCTTTATGATATTTCCATATTTAAAGCTAATAGCCTTGACCAAGAAAGTAGAGTTTCCATTTCAAAGACCCGTATGTGATTTTTAACCACATAAATTTTGAGCAGACTTTTCGAATATCCATGTTGCGAAAAAGATCAGAAACTACAATAGATATCACCCTGCTAAAGATATAGTTTTGAATATCACGCAAACCTCGGACCAAGGTCTGTTGTCCACATGTTTTGATGACTTTAGCGTGACTGGCGTGAAGCAAGAAAGCAGAATTGTTGAGCAAGTGAGGAGAATTTAAATCCTGAGCTTAGCAATAAAATACTTTAGAAACGTATCTTTTATAATATTTCCACAAGCAAGAACCTTAACCAAGGAAGAATAACTTTTATTTCAAAGGCGTGTATGTGAGTTTAAATCCCGAAATTACGGTGTACGATGAGTATCACTTCTTAAAATCTTGAAAGCTATTGACCTGTGCGTCCAATGTTGTTTATGCCGTAATCTGGCTGTGTGGACTTAGCGCGTTATTCGATGCCAGCGAGGAATCGGCTTCCAGTTTCACGCTAGCCTATGAATAGGCTCCGCGGTGGGGATGGGGTAAAAAGAAAACGGCGTGCGAGCCGAGCGAAGCCTGGGGAGAGAGGAGGGACAGGCAGATTTCTTTTTACGCAAACTGCAGACTTTAGCGTGACTGGCGTGACTAAAAGCTTTTTAACTAGGAAATCAATTATTAACTTTGCCGCTGCCCGGTTTTAAGTTATACATTAACTTCTTGTTTCAAATGTTTCACAATCCAGTGGCGGATCTAGGGGAGGGGCAGATCCGCCACTGTAATCATCAATACCTAATAGTGATCAAAATCTAATTTCTTCTCAAAACATCATTACAAAGTCAAAGTCAAGCATGGAGGTCAGGATATTTAAGGCAATGATGACCGAAAGGAAAATACATTGACCGGATTCACTGTAATCACATTCTCCCAATTCGTCCATAAGGAATGTATGGAGAGCAGTAAGGAGAATTTGTAAGTTGACATCAGAGCTGAACTGAAGGAATTAACCATCCTACATGTTCTTCATAGTGCACCGAAAAATGCGATATTTTGCGTGCGTGTGGAAATCGCGTGTTTAATGACATGATATCGATCAAGTTCAACAGCAAACGACTTACAGTAGAGATTTCTGGTTGTAACTGTGATTCGGTTTATAAATCGTACTTTAATTTTTGAACAATTTAGTTTCAGGCTATGAAAATGTGTTTAGCAAAAGTATCGAAAATACATGAGAAGACAAAACGTTTCGTTTCAGACTGTAAATCGTTCCCACTGAAAGGTCACCGAGGCAAGCAAAGACAGGAAACGGAATTTTAAATTGCTGATGCATAACACACATAACAATGTTTGCCGGCGTACTCTTTAACGTGGGTTTTTTTTCTAACATGCATTATATATGACATCAACAGTATTCATTTAGTTCTGTGCCAGTTGTAAATTATCAATTACAATATTACAAAACTCTGAGGACATGACAGGTAGCTATGTACATAAAATGTTTATGAACTATTGTAAGTTGCTTTCCCTTATTATACGATCACGCAATGACAAGTCTTTACTCACTCGGACTCCGGCGTCAGGCTTGTGTCCACTGACGTTCACTTTGCTGAGCTAGCTACCACAAGTTAAAACAAGCAAGCGACCAGTCCGGCGACGTCGTGTCCTTTGAAATCATCTGAAATCGAAAGTTAGTTATTTCTGGCTTCGTCAATCAGAACTATGGTAAGTCACGTCCTAGAAATTTACTGAGCAAATATTTTATTTCGACAGACAAATCAATTTTACGACATGCACAAGACTTCAGATTTATTCTTCTTATTCCGTAGAAGCTCTATGATAGACACAGCCACATTTCACTCACAAATGATTTCGTCCCAACATATTCCTCGCCACACACTTTAGTGATTTGTTTCCTAAATTTTCCATCAAGATATATTAAACTTGTACGTACTTGCTGCGCCTGTGATTTCGAGGACACTCCTGCATCTCTGAAGTTCTCTCTGGAAGTTCGTCTGGCAATGTTCTGAACCCAATTTACTGCAAACCAAAGGAAACTGAACGGTAAAATGTGCGAGTAAACCGTTACGCAATACATCCACATTCCGAACTGGTCGAGTCCCGTGATTTCAAGTCATTCAAACCGTAGACAGGATCACCAAAAAGGTCGGGGCATAGCAACCTTCGAACTAGAAATAACGTGAACTTGAACACTACAGACTTTATAATTTGGCGCAAATACGGCGGCAAGCGCGGGAAAACGATGACCATTTAGTCCAAGTTTCGATTGGCTTTGGTTTTGCATGTGATTGGTTGACAAGGTGACGCGAGTTTTATTAACTAAACACAGAGCGTTGTACAGCAAAACCAAAGCAATTCCAGATTACTTTCGAAACCCCTATGTGATGAGCAATTATAATTTTATCCTGGCATCTCTCTACCTAACTAAGATATTGTTTTTATATTCTAACCGACTACAGTCGAACCTCCCGTAAGCGGACACCCTTTGGACCAGAAAAACTGTGTCCACTTAGGAGAGGTGTTCGCTTATGGGAGGTTAACAATGTAACTGTTCGTATGTAGCTGGGACCATGACACTTAGGACCTGTATGTAGAAATGTTGCCATGTTAGGAGGGTCACCCTCCATACCGAGCCACTCCGGGCGTATGAACGTTTCCTACATTTCTTTATAAATAGCAGCGAACCGTTTACATATGAAATCGCAAAGCTGGCTCGTTGGCAGGGACAAGTCGGGACATATAGAGCATGCGCGAACCCGAGATGGCCAAGTTTTGGCTCGGACAGCAGGGAAAACTTTTGTCATATAAATGCTCGGTAAAAGATTGCTCGGGGGGAGGGTAAGCCTCATACAGAGAGGTGTCCACCTACGGAAGGTGTCCGTTAGCCGAGGATCGACCGAACCTAAATTAAAACTCCACGAAATTAGTCCTCGCCAAGTATTCAGTGGGACCCAGATTTTAATTTTGAGAAACCCTCCCGTCGAGCAGATTCACAGTTTGAAAACGAGCTTTTTCACGAACTTTTTATTTTTCGGATCTTTGCATGCTTATTAATTGGTACCTGTTGTTATCACCAGAAAAGTGTTTTCTTTGTGCCATTCGTATTAATTTCTTTCATCAGGAAATATTACCTTCTTATTTGCGTTAATTTTCGCTATTTTGAACGATTTTGAACTTCCATTCACGTTAATTTAAAATACGTTAATAAACTTTTGATATCAGCATTCAACAAACTCGGAAAAAGTTCACAAAAAGAAAGAATTGGTCCAAAACGTTTTTAATGTCTCTCAGGGTTATTTTCATTTTATACTTTCTCTTGTAGACCAAGCGTCCAAAAATCCATTCTCGCCCCAACCGAACACGACATTTCCGTCTTGAGCAGGATCTGGGGTCTGCATTGAAACAATCACCAGGTCTGGCCCAAGCTCTCTATGTGTAATTTTTGGAGCTGTTTGACATGCAAACGAGGCGAAAGGGTCAATCTGGCATAGCCTGTGTCACATCCGTCATCTCCCCCTTCTAGGAAAAATTGGAGAGAGAGGACGATTTTTTTGAGGGGAGGAGGCGGATGTACACAGGCTAATCTGGCATTGTATTGACCCATTAGCCTCGTTTGCATACTTTTGAAAACAAAAGAATATTTGACTGCAGGCTCAACTGAGCTATTTTGAAGGATTTTTCATGTCACACTAGCCTATGTAGAAACAAACGACTCCCTCAAAATCACTCCAAACGCTTTAAAACCGAAAAAAGACGGTGAATAAACAATAATAAGAACGAAAGAGAAAATAACTTTCATTGCTTATTTATTTCTTTTGGGAACTTTTGTTATTACTATTACATATTATGTATATAGGAAGCTTAGGTGGCCTTAATATTGAAACCAGTTTTGGGTACGTTAATCCGCCCCTGGGAATATTTCTATTTGAATTGCATGTTTTCCATATTCATTTTATCGTGTAACGTTACCACGAGAAACACAGCAACAGCTAATATGTAAAATGGAGGTGTCACCGTGTTTTCTTGTTTTAGAACCGTTTTCAATGGAGCCGGAATAACTGCTTTGACGCACAACTCCTATATTATTTTTGGTCGGAATGAATTGCTGGTAAATGAATGAAATTGCGGGTTTTTGAATCTGAGTTGAAATCGAACGAACATCCGCACACTTCCAAAAGATTTACGAGTCAACTCTCAATGAGGTAAAGTATCCAAAGCTTTCATTGGTATTCGCTTGTTGCATTACTTCAGTTCAGTTCACACAGTAGGCATCTACTTGTAATTCTGCGTTCGTAATGCCAAAATGTTCAGAGGCACTAGACCAGCTTTGCACATTGGTAACGGCGGAGCAACTTCAGAATACACGGCCATTCGGAAATGTATTACTCTAAAATCCGCTAAGAGGAGCGATCCTGCTAAAAAGTTCTAACCTTGTTAGAAAATGCGAAAATGTCATCCAAAACAGGGTTATACGTACTCTGTTTGAATCAGGATGAAACTCGTTTTAACATAGCAGAGCTCTAACTGAATAGGCCACTATTATTACTTCAACAAGCCATTGTGAATCTCGACCACGTTCCACTCGACTCCTTTACACAGGTTAAAATAAAGATGTTTCAGAATCCGTTGATAAATTTCTACGATGATGGTGGTTGATAACAGCAACAATAAGCTTTATATGCATGACCATAAATCGTTACAGTATTGCAAAAGCGTAGAATAATACAGATAGAAAACGAACTGAAGTTAAAATAGAAATTAAAAAAAATACAATGGAAAAGAGAATTACATGTACACGTAAATCTTAACTATCAAACACAGTAGACTGATAACAATTTGTCTCGCAGATCAATACAGGAGGAAATGAACTTTACCAACTCTATGTAAATAAAATAATCAGAGGAGTTCAATAACTCTATAATTAATTATGTGAGTGGTAATTGAAATTTGAGAATTTGTTATCTATTTTACTATAAAAGCCATCTCTAATTGATGAATAATTGGGACAATGAAACAAAAAATGAATTTCATCTTCGATGTTATTGAGACCACAAAAAGTGCAAAGTCTATCACATCTTGAGATTTTTTCATATCTACCGGTTTCAATCTTAAGTTTGTGGTTGCTTATTCTTAGTTTCACTAAAGTTTTTCTATCAGGGATTTTTCTAGTCAAGTCTAGATTGAGATTAGATTGAGGGTGTATAATTGCTTTTGAAAATGCTGTAAAATTTTAGTTTTTGGGAATTTTGAACGGTATGTTTCCAATGGGAGATATATTTCTCTTTCATGAGATCTATATGACGCTTGATCTTAGCGTCGTCTAATGTATCATGATTAAAGTCAGTATAAGATTATAATATTCTAACATCTTCATAACATTAGCTATTTTTACCGTTACAATGAAGATCAATTGACATTAGCAACGACTGTTTAACAAGAGTGTTTTGAAGATAATTTACGTAATTAAGAATTTCTTTATTTATATCAGTAATCAGAGGAAATCGGCTAAGTTCAGCCCGGCGTGCAATATTAGATGCCTTGTTGTTAACCTCGAGGTAACGTTTGCAAAACTGTAAGTGAGTTTTTTCAACATGCTATGCTTAACACGGTTGTGCATTATTCACGATCACACGCCGGGTTTTAAATAAATTGTGTATTATATAAAATTATTCGTTAGGATTTTCATGAAACGAGACTAATGAAAGAGAGCATAAAATCGTGAGAAAATCGCTACACACTTCATTTAATTTTTAATTTAATTTAAATTTGAATTCGAATTTTGTTGTTGATACAATACATGTTTTATAACAACAAAATGTTAAGCTACTTGCTATATTTAGCCTTGTGTACTTCTATGCATTGTCGTAACCTGTTATTCATTGTTTTGTAAGCCAATGGTGTATGCAGCTCGTTAAAAGAGCTACCCTACCTATATATATGTTAATTAAAACTAGATCTAAAAAGTTATAATAAAGTCGAAAGGAGTCGTTTCATCTCCCTGTTTTAACTTAAATATAATGTAATATAAATTTAGATTAAAATCTACGGCATAATAAACTCGTCTCTTGAACGCGAGAAAAAATATTATAAAAACATACACTTTATAAAATATAATACTGTAATTAATAATTTCCAGTAACAAAGATTTTCAATATTGGAACCTCAACATAAACTGCCTGTGGTGTTCTTGAAAATGTCAATAGATAAAAGCAATAAAAATGATGCCAATACTCATTAGTTAATAGTGGGATGCATACCAGCGCTACGGCTTCATAATGTTTTAGTTCAGAATTTCGTCAGTAAATAATTAATTCAGCTTCCCAAAGATTGACGAACTGATCAGGTATAACTCTGTTCATCGAAAAGGTTCATCGAAAAGAAGGTAAGAACACATTTTTTCAATTACCAGTGTTAATATTAGACCATCCCCATAAAATGTTTTGTTTCCTATCGCCCTCTCTCTCATAAAAATGGGTCGGTCGGTCGGTCTGTCGGTAAAAATAAAAAAGAAAAGCCGAGAAACGAAATATTGACTAATTAATACATAAATAATTGCAAGCGAGCCTTGATTATATCTTCCCCATGACCACCATTTTGAAACGAGCCGATATCACTCTGAAAAGTGTTCGAAGACGTCATTAATTACTGGGCTGATTTAGATGTCAGAATAATTTTAAGATATAAACAAAGCATTTTAAGCTTGGTAACACCCGAGAAAAGGTCGCAGGCAATGAATTATATATATTTTTTTACTTTTTGAAAAACTTGGGTCGGTCGGGCGATGGGAAACAAAACATTTTGTGGGGACGGCCTTAACAAAAACCGTGTTTCTTTGCGAGAAGTTTCGAAGAGTCTTGTTACTATTGGGTTTTCGCTATTCGCTATTTGACTTCGGTTATTGCATAAAATGATTATGGAGTAAAGTAGTCAACGTATGGTTAACAACAAAGCCGCCGCGCAGGTGACAGTACGGTTTACAAAAAATTAGCCTGCTGGCGTTGTGAAAGATAACTCGGGAGCATTCCAGCAAATATATTTTGACTGTTTGTTTCGCTTTTTATAAAGTCGGACCTTTTCGAACAGAAAGCAACGGTTACTGAGAGCCAAAGTTTGTGGCCAAGACGTCGACACGAAACAATTTTCCCATGGCTTTGCCTGCTAGCCTGTGCCATTCACGGCCAAACCTTTGCAGCTAATGACCTCAAAATTAGTAGATTACACCTTAACCCCCATTCAGACCGGGAGGAGGAAATCTGCCCTCCCGGTCGACTTTAAAGGGGCAGTGTCACCAAGATTTAGTACTACTTAAACATCCTAGCAGAAGTGTTTGTATCAATATAAATCCACTAATAGTTGCCTGGTCTTGCTAAAAGTTACTATACTAGTACACAAATTATTTGACTAAGGACGGGTAGGAAGGAAGTGAAATGAAACTTGAAAAAGTCGGGCCGACGTTTGAAAAAGTCGGGCCGACGTTTTCAAGTTTTACAGTCCCTTGGAAAAAATAGCTCAATATCAATGATTCTGGTTTGTTCCCATCTCAGGAGAATGAATTGATGTCTTTCTCTTGTTGTTCAGGAGCCATTTTGTGCATCAGCGAGTGTACCTTCATAATTCAAGCGAATTTTCGTGTTTAAGGGCCGAATATTTAAACGAAGTCTAAGTTAGGCCGTGGTTTAAGAGAATTTAATGAGGTCTAAATCGAGATATACTAAGAGTAAAGCCAGGATCCGAGCCAGGATCCGAGCCAGGATCCGAGCTGGGATCCGAGCCAGGGTGAATTAATGAATTCATTGCTGCAAATTTGATTTCATTACTCGTTTTAATAATGCACTCTTCAAATGAAAAATCGAAAATTCAAAACAAGACTCGATCCAATACTCGAATGTTGATTTGATTAATGGTAAAATATATCTTTCCATCCCCATGAGAGAGTTGATAGGAAATCTGTAAAACAAAGCAGAAATTTGAGCGATTAGATACAAAAAGACAGAGATTTGCTCAGTCTACGACTGCTAGCGAATTTGCATATTTGACAGCGACATAGAGGAGCGTACACGAAAGAATGTCTGCTGTCGCAATTCAAGTCAAAGGGGCTTTTTAATTAATCACTTTACGGCAAATTTCCCCGGCAAATTTCTGAAATGTCCACTTTGTTTTTGCAACTTTTCGACAATAACAATGAAATAACTACAGGAAGAAAATAGACAACTAATTCTTTACAAAGGAAAGAGCCAAATGCAAGCGTGACAAACGTTCGTGACTTTCCTGCGGTTTGTCATACGTATACCGGTATTCAACCAACGGTCTGATTGAAAAGCCGTCGCAGTCGTGGAATTGGAAGCAAATCCCTGTGTTCTTTTATCAATCGCTCAAATTTTCGTTTTGTTTTCCAGATTTACTGTCTGTCTCACGGGGATGGAAAGAGATATTTTGCCATTAATTAATCAAATCAACATTCGAGTATTGAATCGAGTCTTGTTTTGAATTTTCGATTCTTCATTTGAAGAGTGGATTATTGAAACGATTAATGAAATCAAATTTGCAATAATGAATTCAGTTAATTCACCCTTGGGCGGAACGCGCTGAGTATTTTGACTGTAAAGACTTTACACCGAGTCCGATTGCACCTTTAGACCCACAGAAAGCACCTAGAAGCGAAACAATCACAAAAAGGAATACACCGTCCCTGAGTAAAACAAAATCATTGACCGCATGTATTAGCAAACGACGATTGGTGGTCAATATGATATTCCTACCTGCTGTCCACGTGACACGTCATATGATCAAAACGGCGGGAAAACTAAAAGGCGCGAAACGATTCCGGTCCGGCCTGAGCTCGATCGAATCCTGGCTCGAATCCAAGCTCGGATCCTGGCTCGAATCCTGGCTCGGATCCTAGCTCGGATCCTAGCTCGGATCCTGGCTCGGATCCTAGCTCGGATCCTGGCTCGGATCCTAGCTCGGATCCTGGCTCGGATCCTGGCTCGGATCCTAGCTCGGATCCTAGCTCGGATCCTAGCTCGAATCCTGGCTCGGATCCTGGCTCGGATCCTAGCTCGGATCCTAGCTCGGATCCTGGCTCGGATCCTAGCTCGGATCCTGGCTCGGATCCTGGCTCGGATCCTGGCTCGGATCCTGGCTCGGATCCTGGCTCGGATCCTGGCTCGGATCCTGGCTCGGATCCTGGCTCGGATCCTGGCTCGGATCCTGGCTCGAAGTTTAGGTACCCTCGTCTAAATCTAGTTATAAGCAGGTCAGCCTAAGTAGCTCATTGTTTTTAGTCTGTGTTATACACCTTCTAAACGGGGTTTACTGTAAACGACGTGAACATATTTAGGATGACCTGTTTAAAGTCGAGTTAGGCCACGGTTTTGTTAAACCCTCACTAAAACTTGTTTAAATATTCGGCCCAGACCGTTTGTAACTTGTTTAATATTAAAGTAATATAAAAGCCACCAAACTTTTTGACTTTGACTTTTAATAATTTGGTGTTGATGTTAATGCTATTGTTCACGGAACTTGATGTTACCACGGCAACCATATTTTGACAGGCATGAGTGATTATGAATATGAATATGGAGTCACCCACATCCTTGCAAAGCAGACGAAGAAAAATTCAAAACAGATTGTGCCATTATATATTCATTCCAATTTCCTTGGTCTGGTTGTTCAAAGGGTGGATAAACGCTATCCATCGGATAACAAAAGAATCACTATGCAACATGAGATTCAGCTTTCGGAAATTCACTATCACCCTGTTCTCATTCCTTTTTCATCAAATAATTAAGGAAAAAGTCAAACTCCGAAGCGACACTTGAGCGAAGTTTTTGAAAATTCTGCTAAAAATCTTGTAGAGACGTGTTATCTCTGCAAGATTTTTAGCAGAATTTTCAAAACCTTCAGCCAATCAGGAGTGAGTAATTTTACTCTCGATCAAACGAAAATTAAGCAACAAAGCCTCCTGTCTTAACCAATCAATATTCATACATATTTCCTTTGGTTTGTAGCATTCTGTACAGTATCACTATGAATACGAGGTTCTGGTTGTCATTTACGTTTCTGATGTCCCGGATTGGTATATGTGAAGCTGCTGGCCAATGTCACACAGCGGGATACTCCATTGGAAGAATGTTTCTCAAAGGCCACACGTTTAAAACATGTCAGGTTGGATTGCCTGAAGAGTGCTATTTTAGATGCGAGGAAGAAATCACATGCCAAAGCTACAACTACGTCATTAGTCAGAAAGTCTGCGAATTGAATAACCGAACCAAGGAAGCAAGACCGGAAGATTTTTTGCCGGATCGAAACAGGTTCTACATGAAACGGCTGACTAATAGAGGTACAAATGAATTTTTCCTAGTTGTTTCTGTTTTCCAGCGCAACAACGAGTCAATTTTGAAAACTACAGCTACTTGTAGCAGTTTCGAGGCCGATTGGCAGTTTAAGGCCCGATCAAATGGTCACAACATTCTCACAACATTTGTTGTGACATGTTGTGACCATGCCCGGTCAAACGGCCAGAACAACCTCTCAACATTTCAAGAACAAAAGACATGTTGTCACAACATTGTTGTGAGGGGTGGTCTCGGCTCACAACAAATGTTGTGAGAATGTTGTGACAAATGTTGTGACCGTTTGATCGGGCCTTTATATGTTCTATCTGTAGTGTCTTTGTATTGCGTTACGGTCATGCGCACTAGACATATGGGAGCTTTTGTACGAGCAAGGATTACAAGGTGCGAGTTTCCGAAATAAAGAAGTATACGATCAAAGACTCCATACTATGAGTGAGAAGTGATATATCACTTCATATATCATCAGAAGTCATATATCACTACTTCACTTCACATTACTCCATACTATCCAATTTCCAACTTTTTTTTTTTTTGCAACACAAATTATTTTATTGTCAAAAAACACGAATTACAAGGTTGGTACTAACACTAATTACAGAATTGACATTAACAGAAATTATAAAACTGTGACTAGCTCTAGTTACAAAGTTGCAGATAACGCTAATTGTATAATTATCACTAACCCTAATTACAACACTAATTACAAAATTTCACAAGCACTGGTTGTAAGTTATAGGTATCGATAATGTAGAGAAGCTTTTATATAGCTATAATTATACATTAGGTAGTAAGCAATGAGCAGCAGGGAAGTGGACATAATGGAATCAGATACTGGATTAGAATTGCTAATGTATAGGGTGTTGGGGACAGCGCTATGATAATAAAGTCGACTAGTTAATATTTAGCATGGAAACTAAAGGATCCCATTTCTTCAAATTGGTACCTAATTTATGGGATTCAATGTGAAATTGGGAGTTATGGACCATCAAAAAACTTTTCAAGTGCGGCGTTTTATTATTGGTTCTGCAGCACCATATGTAGTGTCTCGCTAAAAGAAAGCAGAAGTTTAGTTGTAGTGAAAAAGTGGAGGTGTCCGGCCTCAGGCCCAAAAATATGGCAATATTTTTTGGATAATTTCTTTGTATTATATTAGCGTGCTCAAGCTTTTCAGTCAGGTTGTCCCAAAAGCTCATGACTTTAGTGCAGTGCCAGAAGAGATGGGTCAGATTTTCAGGAAAGTTGTTACAAAAGGAGCATTTTGGTTCTTGTTTTATGCCAATTTTTGTTAAGAAAACATTGGTAGGTAGGATTCTATGGAGGAATCTATAATGGATGTTTCTGAGTTTTGTACTTTTAGTGCACCTAGCTGCCAGTCCATCAGCGGTTTTCCAATCAGCAGAATATCTGTCATAAAAGGCAATACTGTTGTTCCATTTCAGTTGACTCTTCACAGGTGAAGTGCTTTTGAAAGAGAGAAGTTTCTTATATACTATCCTGTTCCCTTTATTGCTTTTAACAAAGGTATCGAGGAATTTATCGGGCGTGGAAATTGTTCGAATTCTTCATTAGCTGAGACACCTTGGAAATTCCATGAAGGAAAAAAGTGGTTATAGAAGATCGGTTTGTTTTCGATCCTGATTAGCGAGTTGTGCCATATGGACTGCTCAAGGAATTGTTGCTTGGTTATTATTTGATCACTGAAATTGACCTCTGACCATATTTCTAGAAGTTCTCGTATGAAAGGGTCTTGTACTTACACCGACCTAAATACCGGTCGAAACAGGTTCTACATGAAATCCCTAACTAACAGAAGTAAGGACTGGTTCACACTAGCGACATAACGATATAACGGAAAGGTCAAGCAAACGCAAACCCCCCAAAACACCCTATGTCAGTGCTTTATTTCACCAGTGTGAACAACACAATATAATGACATAACAGGAACATAATGGAATAAAAGATAACGATATAAGGACAAAAATATTATTTGTTTTATCATGTCCATGTTATTATGTTATTCTACTTGTCCGTTTCTTGGCAAGAAATTCAGTTACGTCATAGACCAGTTTGCACGTACACAGTATTGGGGAATTAAACACCACGTTATACGGCAAACGCTTGCAGTCGGTTTTGTTTACTCTTCCTCGAATCATTAAATAACTCCATCAGAAAAATCGAGAATAATTCTCACGCTCACTATGAACGCGAAACTACTTACTCTCACGTACCAACAACAGAACACAAAAGTGGGATTTTTGTTGTTCACGGGAAAAAGAAACGCGATGACAAGAAACTGCAACTATCGAACTAAAATGATTTTTTAAGTGCTGAGGTCACTATAACAAATAACCCTAAAGGCCAGTGGATATCTTTATTATGACAGCATTCTATAGCATTTTTTCATGAACGTTTTATACTTATATAGCTCTAAGTAATTATCTAATGTATTTATTAGTATTTGAATAGTATTTAATTTACTCTTGTAAAAGTCTACTTTAAAATAATTTTCATTATTTTTATCATGCAGCCATTCTTGGATCAAGTAAAGAGCTCCCTGCCGAATCATGCAGCGAGATCAAGGCGAGTGAAGGAAATGGGATGGTTAACGGGGATTACTGGATATACTCTGATAGGAATATTCATATAATCCTGGCTCGCTGTGAAGGTACGGGTGAGTTAATGTGTGGGTGGGTGGGTGTGTCGTTCGACCGGTCTGTTGGTTGGTGGGAAGGTACGTAAGTCAGCAAGTAAGATATTTTATCGATAATAATAACCATTACCATCATCACTACCATCACCATCACCATCACCATCACCATCACCATCACCATCACCATCACATCACCATCACCATCACCATCACCATCACCATCACCATCACCATCACCACCACTACTTTTTCACTCCAACCAGCTTCGCATCCCTTTCCGCAGCGTCCCTCCGCCGCGTGCGGCATCTTCCCCTTCGTTCCGACGCTTCCCTCTTTCTGGCATTCATCCCAGCAGAACTTTGGAAAAAATATAGCTAAAGGTAGATTCCGAAATTCAAATATCTCTTAATTAAAAATTAACGCATGACGGCGAGTTGGATTTGAGATAACAACATAACCAATGGAAATCTGCAACTTATATCCAACTGAGCGCGAATGGACTAATTGTTTTATAAAAAAAGGTCAATATTTACAAGAAAGATGAGAAAGATAATTTCACTTTTAAGTGGTATTTGGTATTATACGTCATCAACGCTCGAAGATATGCTTCGTTTCCGATATTTTTTGAGCCAATTTTGACAGCTTAGCTTAAACTTTTCGGTGCAAACAGGTTTTCACTTTCTGAACGAATTTTTGTTGGTTTTCGGATCGTCCCTTAATTTTTGTCAGCTGCCTTTAGTGCTCGTTTAGCCTTCTTTTGTAAAAAAGAATCACGTCTACCATATTTGGTAAGGAAAGGTGCTACGAAAGGGTGACATGTGAGTAAGGTGCCAATCAGAAAGCTAGAAATTTAATACCAGTGATTGGCCTGCTTATAACTGTGTGATGGTCTCTTGGTGGCACTTTACAATTGTGCACCCAGCATTGCTTACACTGTACTGGATACTTCACCATGTTGATTTAATGTATTTGAGATAGCTTTGCTTTATCATTTATTAGTTTCAAAAGGGTTAAATGCAATATATCATTACATCATATATTAATACCCGTATGTGAGCCCACATTATATGTGCTCACCTCGTGCTCAATAAATTAGATCGCCATCTTGTTTCTTGTAGTGTTAGTCCCTCATTAATCTTCTTGCCCGAGAACATAACAATATCGAAACCAATTCAATCAATAATTTATTTTAACTATTTTAGAGAACTGGCAGAAGATTAACAGAGAACCCATTTGTTTTGGAGCTCGAGGTAACCAGTATGGGGCCTTTAACATCCCAAAGAGTGGACGGATTAAGACAATGAAGCTTATCCACAAATCGGGGTCGATCGAATGCAACTCAGCGTACGGTGCATCCTACTGGGGATGCATAAATCCTAGGTACTATGGCAATATGTTAATGACAATCATAACAAATGACAACAAAGAATCCGTGCTGCCACCTGTTGGAGAATTGGAAGCATTACAGCCGGAAGAACACAGTTGTGGCATCAAAAAACATTTTTACAGTCTTGATGGAACGAGCCACACATCTCCAGAGCTCGTTTACCGCGACCTTTCCAATCAATTATCTGTGTTGCGCAACCAGGAGTTGCAGATATGGTACGGACAGGATTGGATTGACTGTTCGGAAGAAGGCAATAACGGGAACACTTGTGTTGATGTGTTTGTATGGTATGCTTAAAGTCACATCGACCTCTGACACAGTTTGGAATATAAAATTAAGTATAATTTCAACACGCCTAATAATGTTAAATCTTTCTTTATGCAGTAACATAATTTGAAGAAGTCGTGCATAGGTAGGCGACGAAACATTTTTGCAGTTATTTTTCGGATATTTACCACTTTCCCGGGACTACTTTAAAGAGGTCAATACAACCCAGTATCGCGATCCGGTTATAGGTTTGCTTTGCGAGCGAGGCGTCAATATAACGTGGTATTGCCGTCTCACTTTTGTGGTCTGTGATTGGTTACAAAGTTCAAATTGACATCGCGACTCCGCCCAATACGGAATATATTTTCTCCCAACTAGCCGCCAATATAATGTGGTATTGCCGTCTCAAAATCGCAATTAGTTTATAATAGTGCAACTTTATGACAGGCTTATAATAGAACTTCTCAGTCAAACTCCAACTCCAAATAACTGAAAAAATGTTAATCAAAATCAGAAAGGAAATCATACCATGTCGGAGATTTGGATACCTAGTCAGTCTTAATTAGCATAGATTTATTTTATTTCACCGTTTACTCTTTAGTTTTTGTTTCGATTGAGAAGATATATCAAACACTCGAGACAGTATTTCATCGGCTATCCAAACACCTCCAATTTGGGCAAAAATACTCCGCTGCGCGTCGTATTTTCAACTCCATTCTCGGTGTTTGGATATCCCGATAAAACAGTCTCTCGTGTTTGATGATTACATATTTCTAAGTAGTAGTTTCGTTCCTGAAGAAAACCATAAACGGCACTAAATAACTGCATGCATTAGAATGTAAATTTAAAACAAGTTTATACATAACAAGTTTGGTGCTTAGAAATACTAGTCTTGCCTTTAGGCAACATATTTCGAACCTTTGAAAAGAATACGTATTGCGTAACATTTTAAATGATTATTTTAAATGATTAATTTGACGGCAAAATAATAGTTTAGGAATTTTTTGTCTTTCCTGTTTGTTCTGCCAATTTCGGGAAGATGAAAATGGCTAAACAGAACTTAATATTCCCATGTCAACCGGCACCGGTTTTTTAATAAATAAACTAACTTCTATGCAATAACTTTTACATTTCTAGTCATTTTAGCATTCTTTTATTGGTTTTGATTACTTTTGAGCCATTTTTGGTGGTTTTCAAACGTCAAGTAAAGATTAAGAAATCCAAGATGGCGGATCCGCCGTCATGGACGTACTATATACCCTCCAAGTTTTATTGGCGTAGCTTTAATACTCTTGGAATTACGGAAGGGGGCGGATTCCTCCCCCCACCCCACCATCCACCGGGTGTGAAAAAGGCCAAAATGAAAGCCTTGAACTTCTTCACATCGATCTTCTTTTCATGCACATCGCCTAGGATAGCCGAGTAGGATTCCGTACCGTTCGCCCGCTTCCGGAACCAATCAGATTGCAGGATTCATCACTGCTAGGCTCACGCTTTGAGAAAAAATAAAAAAAATAACATACTTTAAAAAAGACGACTAAACAGTTAAAATATCTCTCACGATATTAATCGATAGAATTCCAGTATATCCCGTTCCACAACCACGAGTTCTACATAGCCTGAGCGGCGTATTATTTTTCTAGTAATTTACACTAAGTAATGATCAACTTCAATGTGACAGCTGTTTAAGATGAAAAATTTTAATATTTCATAGTCATCGTTGTTCAGTGGTTGTTAACTCATAGCCCTCGCGCAGATTACAAGAATAAGAGAATATTAGGGAGCTATTCACGCAACCTTTTCTCTTCCCCGAGGAAGAGGCTATCCGCTAAGTAGAAGGCTTACCTACCGAGGAACTTGTTCAAGGCTATCTTAACTAAATAGCTTTTAAATATGCTTAACCTTAGGTGGCAAAAACGCAAGATAATGAATAATATCAAATTACAGTGTAACACTGCCGCCACTCTGTAAACTCTTTGAATCATATGATTGGCAGAAAAGTTTGGAAAACCAAATTAAAACAATCAATCAAAAAATTTCGCGAATGGCATTTAACATCATCTAGTTACAGCTGGATTTATCAAAACGTGGTTAACGAAAATTGCGGCATTTTCACCGAAACTAGGCTAAACACCCAGTTTTGCCACGCCGAAAAGGCTAACCACCACGCCAAATAAGTAAGAAAGGGAGAATGAAGAGAAGGGAGGGGGAAGAGAAGGAAGGAGAAAACAAAAACACTGGCATCCTTTTAACCCTTGCACTCCTGGAAAAAATGACCGGGGCTTAAAAAAGTGGTTTTTGGGGTGTCTTTTTGGCCAAATTCGGGGTTTCCCATGCTAAAAATCCGTATTTGTGAACGCAGACAAGATGTTTTTATCGTTTCTGAGTGAAATCGCTTTAAATTATCTTTGTCCGTTATTTTGGACTTAAAAAAGGGTTTTCCGTTCTGATTTCTTTCATTATCTCTTTTCTTTCCTTTTCTTCTTTCTCTCCCTTTCTTTTTTTGATATCTTCGACTTTTTATGCACTTTCTATCAGCTGAAAAAGTTTTGAACTAACCCTTTCAGTTAGCCAAGAAATGAATGTGGAAGAATGTTCGGTGAGTGAGCCCAATTTGAGCACTGGTTTTGCACCAAAAGTTCAACAGGTTTTTCTTGCGTAACTTTAGCGGAATTCGATCGATTTCCAAAACGGATGCATGATTGCGAAGATCTATCCTTTTTGCATTACTAACATCTCCAAAGTGGCGCTCAGATGGACACCAGAGGGCAAAAGGAAAAGGGGTCGTCCCACGTCCACCTGGAGGAGGACTGCAGAGGCAGAGCTCCGGGCACTAAACCTTACATGGGAGCAGGCTTCACGGGTTGCTAAAGGACCACCAGGATTGAAGAGATCTTGTTGATGCCCTATGCGCCACTTGGCGTCTAAAGGACTGATGATGATGACGATGATGATCCTTTTTGCCTTGGTTGCATGTCAAAGCAATTTTGTGACGTGTCTACTTTGGAGATCGTTTCTTAATGACAAAAAAGGAAAGAGGCGTTAAAATGGTCAAAATGGGCCAATTTTCCTTAAACACGTTTTGATAAATCCAGCTATATATATATTTAGTATAATTTTCAGAGGTGAATATGAGCATATTCACCGCGCTAGGCGGTGAATATGGGATTTCAAGGCGCGGCTACTAAGCTAAGCCACATTTCTTCTACCGGCAAGTAAAGATGGCGACTCGCTTTTGAATGAAATTTTCGTTTATTCTAAAGACATCACTCCAAGTACGGAATATTCAAAGCATTGGGAACCTAGGTAAATGACTACCAAGACGTTTGGACGGAAAATATTTTTAAGAAATGATTTTAACGCATTTAAAACTCGTAAACTTGTCAAGGTTTTTGTGTGGCCAACCAAGGCGGCCGTGTTTGTGTCTCTTCAGACCTACGCTACTTATTTCAGAACGATAACTACAGCTGCTCATGAAATCAGCAACGATCAAACAAAGGTACCTGATAAATAGTGTTCTTTTGTGTATTTTACTGCTTAATTTGATGTGTAAACGATGCAACTACGGTAATATGGCGAGTACTTGCGTGTGTTGTTTTTCATGTTTTAGCTCGTAATTTTGTAGTTCTTGATATTCACCTCTGAAAATTATACTAAAACAATTATTCGCCTCAGGCGAAGTGAATATTGTGAATATTTACCTCGACTTCGTCTCGGTAAATATTCACAATATTCACTTCGCCTGAGGCGAATAATTGTTAAATATAGCAATATAATCGAAACAAATTAGTTTAGTTTAGTAGGTTTAGGGGCGAGTATCATGTGTGTTCAACCTATCCACAAAAAAGTAGATGTATAGTCTGTTTATCATCACAATCAGTTGCAAACGCTTCTAACATGGGTTACTCGTAGTCTCTTGGAAACATTGTCACGCATTCATGGAAAAGCGTTGTGTGACGAACCAATTGACTTCGGGAAGAGACATACATACATACATACATACATACATACATACATACATACATACATACGTTTATTATAGCTCCCTTACTAGGGCTGTTCCGCCACAATATCAAATTACTAATCAAATATTTAAATAAAAATTAAAGATAAGAGAAAACAGGGCAATAATAAAAACTATACTAGATTAATTATTTACAATCATACATACATATCATTCATTCATTCAATTGTTTACAGCGTCGAATTAAGTTGGTTCAGTATTCCCCTTTTGAATACCTTTGTGTCTGTAACTTTCTTTAAATCTCCGGATAGATCATTGTATAGCTTGGCCCCCCGAAAGGCAAAAGACCTTTGGCCAGTTTTCAGTCGAAAATTCGGAAGATTTAAATCACGGTTGTTCCGAGTAACTCTGTTATGTATACTGGATCGCCGTACAAACCTATCAGACAGATAACTTGGTACCTGATTGTGTAGGCATTTGTGTACCATTATAGCGTCTTTCAAGATACGTTTATCCCCTACACCGAGCCAATTAAGCATTTTAAGTCCTTCGGAGATATGGTCATACTTCTTGAGACCTAATATAATTCTGCAGGCAAAGTTCTGTACTAACTGAAGCTTATTAATATTATGTTTAGAGGTGTTGCTCCACACCGTTGAACAATAAAATAACTTGCTAAATACGAACGCATTCATTAACAAGAGCAGAGTTTTCCTATCCAATAAATGCTTAATACGATTAATTCTAGATAATTTAAACATGCAGTTTGCAACAGTTTTTGTAATGTGCTCATTAAGTCCTTGGCCACAGGTACAGGCTTGGTCGACTCTCCTAGCAGCTTAACAGGTGGTAGCGTTGGTAGGTTGCGGGTCAACTGAGGAACGCTAACAACCAGAAGCTTGGTCTTCACAGGGTTAATCAGAAGCGAGTTAGCACAGCACCATCTTGATATTTCCGTAAGATCCTGATTTAGAGCAGCTACCGCATCGTTGATCTCGCTTTGAGGAAGGCCCAGGAAGAGTTTAGTGTCGTCCACGTAGCCCATCGCTTGACAATGTTTAGGGACGGACAGGAGGTCGTTCACATATAGTGTAAATAGTACTGGTCCAAGTATGGACCCTTGTGGAACGCCCACGGTTAAGGGAAGTGGCCTGGATAGGCTGTTCACTATCTTCACTACCTGACTTCGTTGGGACAGATAACTCTCGAACCAGGCTCTCGCAGAATCAGACACACCCACGTTGCGAAGCTTGGAAAGTAAAAAGTCATGGCCAATGCTGTCAAAGGCTTTAGACGAGTTTTATAACGAAAATGTTCGCTTCCAAAACGTTTTTTCGCAATTTCTCTTTTACAAGTATGGAGAAAAACGTGTGTACACTCCGGCTAGCATCAAATTTCGTTGCTTCAGTTGTTATATGCGAGGGAATGCCACAGTAAATGTTTAGTTGGGACCAACAATTTGTCCGTTAACGTTATACATAAGCGGGAATTCAGTTATAACGACGTTTGGTTACCGAATCAATTAACTATCAAAGTAATGTATATGATTTGTTTTTGGCATATCCAGTGGCTGATCTTTTAGCATAATGCACGAATGTCCCGAGAGCCTTCTATCGATCGATTGTAGGTGCCTGTGCAACCAATCAGATTGCGAGTTTGCTAATTGCAATATCAGTTGTGTTCATTTACATCTGTATATGAGCCGTCTTGGCTTTTCCCTCCCATGTTTGAGGCGTGAAGTACGCTACGCGTACTTTAGCCTCGTTATGGCGTAAATCTTGTTTTCTCTTTAGAGCTTTGCAAAATTACGGAATTGATCCAGATTTCTTGAAATTATGCGATACTCGTGAAATGCATGTGGTAAGTTAGCATTATTTCCGAATTATTTTCGTTTCTCACTATAAAAGTTGCTTAAGGCGGGGGCCACCTGAATGCCATTTTTCCGCCACTTAAGGACGGTGCCTCCTAATACCAAAGTATTTTTGCGCGGTTTATGACTATGCGAGAAAAGCAGATCTTAGCAAGGGCTATTGGATTCCAAAAAGAAAATTGGGGGTAACCACGCATTTTTGAGAGATAATCAAGCTTCAATCTGGAAAAAAATGCTGAAATAGCATTTTCTCGGAAAAAAAGTTCCCTTTGAATTTGCCTTGACATACACGAAAGCGACAATACATATAAAAAGCTTTAAAATACTTAACAAATGGTAATATAACAACTACTGTTTATGTGTTTTTTAATTAAAAACCATCGCAACGTAGCCATTATCAACCCTGACAGCTCTCCTCTGGTATACCAAAAGTACAGTCTAAATAACTTTTGCACACAACAAAAAATTAATCATATGTTTAATAGGCTTACCGCTTCCATTTTATAACATAAAAAGTAGGGGTCACCACGCGTTTTTGTAAGTTATATGGAGAAAACGACCATATATTTCCCTGCCGAGCTTAGCCTTAAAGAGATTTTGCAATGTTCTGTATAATGACGCGAGAAATTATGCGCAGAACGTATGCGCAGTAACAATATAGGAGGCACCGTCCTTAACATGGGTTTAATGGAAATATCTCGTTCACGTTTCAAGCAATCCAAAACCAAAAACTCTATGCTCAAAACATGAATCTATGTTATGGGGTGTTTTACAAATTTTTGTGAAGTTCTAATGTTATCGATTTTATCGAATTTAACGATCGTTATAAAATCAATTGAAATTTAGTATTGGTTCGTCGGTTTTTACGCGTTTCAGTAATAACTGCGTCTGTGGAGGCAGCGTTTTAATGATGCTTATGACTCTACAAATGTTAGATTTTGAAGCGTAAACATTTACTGTAAAATAAGCAAGTTATTCGGCGGAAAGTTGTATAATACTTCTGGGCATTTTTATTCGTAGCTTTTATTTTTTTTCTCGCCAAAAGTCGACGAAGGGCTCGAAAAAATAAAAATTCTGACTCGTAAAAATACCTAGCTGTATTATACAACTTTCCGCTAAATTATCTATACTGATATACCGGCGAAAAGACTCGTACAGCTGACTTCTTATGCGTCAATTATTGTGATATCTGTCCTGCAACTTTCAATTAATCACATTTAATTATGTATGTGAATAAATTTTCAAAGGCTTATTACCTTTCAAGATAAAAATAATATTCATGGCATTAAGAAGCTAAGGGTTATTACTAAGGTTTGGTTGTTAAATTGCAGACTTTAAGGGCTGTCAAAGTGTGAGATTCGAAGACCTGTTAAAATTGCCGATTGAAGCAGGCTATGAATATATAAGGGGATTTTAGCGAGCATAATTACTTAGCTTAAGGTAATTCCATCGAAATAGAAGTTACACTGGGAAGTTTCTGAAACTTTCCCTAGTTGAACATTGTGATGTAATGTTTCAACATATAGAATAACAAGAATAGGTCACCAGCCCCGCGAAAGAGATATAATCGACTAAAAATACCTCATAATTCCTTACAAAATCAACCAAAAACACGTATTTTTTCACGTTTTCAGTGATTATTAATTTTCCTGCACTGAGAATTGGTCTATACTCCTTGTATAGAAAGAAGATGATTACTAGACTTAAATATGCGAAAAAAAAATGATAGGTCACCACGCTCGTTTACGAGGAAACAATCATTTACCTCTCTGGCGAGCATAGCCACAACGAAAAAGCCGCCATGTTTTTAATGTGCGCGCGCTAATTACGCGCGAAATTATGCGCAGAAAGGATGCGCAGTGCAATACTAAGGAATGACCTTAAGGCCATTTTATGTAAATTTAAGACATATTTGTATGAAGACGACTATACCCAGGTAGTAACTGATATTGATCATAATGAATATATTTACGTTTACTCCGTTTCGTCTTCAAAAATCCAGGCCGTCATTCGATGATTTATATTTAATGGTGTTTTGATCCGTTTCCTCTATACAATGAAAAATTCCCGGTTATTGAAATGATCAGTAAAATATTTGCGTTCAAGTTCATCCTTGCATCCATCGTCAATTCCCAGCCAAACTTTGTTTACTCGTTAAACTGCTCTGAGCCTTATTATGATTGGTCCGAAATGAAAGAAATCCTATTCTTTTGTTCTAAACTCGCCTTTTTATTGGTAGAAAAACGTTGGGTGGCCTCGAGTAAACTTGCATATACCTTTAAGTGGTAAGTGGTAAGGTCGTCACTGAGGTAGTGGAAATGAGGCGACTTCTTTCCAAAAGAACATTTGGTTTGATTTGCGCGGGACTTCTCGTGTTCTTCCTCACGGCTCAAATCAGCATTTTTCAAGTCACATTGCATGTTGGTGACAGTGGTGTAACTTTCAGCCTTAGACAACAGACAACAGTGAGGATATTTAACGAGGCACACACTTTTTTGAATGGTAGGAGCTATAACTTATATATATCTCAAGTTATAATTGTCTTATGGCATTATACAATCGGCATTGATACTTTTGTTCCCAGTGAAGTGCGAGGTTTGTAATTTTGTCGATATTCATGGCGAGTATAAAAATATGGTAAAATCCAACGTTTAGAAAATCTACTTTCTTCAGGGTTTCCAAAACATTTTTGTATATGCTCTGAAAATAAAAACATAATTCAATTTGCCGCAATACAAATGGCGAGATCAATTCGGCTTTATTTTACGCGAAAAAGACATTCCTCGAGTCAAAAGTTGTCACTCGTTCCGATCGTCGATGTCGATATCTATGAGTACTCGCCATTTTTAATTTTTTATAAAATGCATAAATTATCAGCATCGCGTATAAAATCAATAAAATAACCGTAGTTACACCACCCTAGGCATTTTTTTCTGTGACATAATTTTTTTTTAGATCTTTCAATATATACACCTTATTCGATGGTTTAACATATAATACGCGCGGATATTTTGCGAGTTGCGTAGTATTTTTCCGAGCCCCGGGCGAGGAAAAATGCGAGCAATGAGCAAAATGTCCGCTCGTATTATATGTTAAACCATCGAATAATGGATTTATTATTCTACTGCAAAATTTCCCGACTATTATGCTATTCTCCGTATTCGCTCTGTTCAACTAGTCAATACCGTGGCATATTTTACGTGTTCTCGTGACCTTATATGGTGAAATGACGTAATAGTAGAATAATAAAGGTACATAATGAGGGACTATTACCTCGTATAAGCGAAATATTTAACAATAGGTCTTATGCATGATGACGTCAGTTACTCAAAATTCACCACCAAGCCTGATCGTTTATGCGAAATTATTCTCAACCTCTGCCACGTGCATTGTTTGGAGAACAGCGTACTGTCGCTTAAGCAATTTTTCCGCTGTCATCATCCTTGTACGATTTAAAAGTGTAATTCACGTACAGTTTTACGAACATAAGCGCGAGCGGTAACAAACCTTTTTACCACTCGGACGAAGGTAGACAGTTGTCACCGAAAATTTAGCAAACTGTCACATTAAGAACTAATTAGATCGGCTAAAACTTTTGAAACTCAAACATTTCTTCAACCGATCTCAAAAACATTTGCAGAATATTAACCACATGAAAGTGGAAAAAAAAGACGAACAAATTTGAATACAGTTACTTACCACAGTATGACTACCATCAACATTTATTAAAAGTAAATAATAATAACTGAATATTTATGCAGGATAACCCTTCAGTACAACGGCACTGTTTTCAACGGGGTCCTGCTAACTATTAATAAATAAAAATTAATTTATATATACATAAGTTACAAAATTAAAAAAAAAACTACAATAGAAACCTTACAAATAAAAATCGTCCAGCGCTTTCCTAAAGAACATCGTACTGTCACTTTAGAGATTTTTCTGCTATCATCATCCTATGATCATGATATAAAAGCGTAATTCACCAAAAGTTACAGTGCAGTGTACCATTAGGCTGAATATATTAGATAATAATGTAACACATCTGGTGCCCATTGAGAGACGATGCTGTCATAGTTTTCGCTAATGGACCAATTGGTAAACAAATGTTCAAAGAAACCGTCACTTAAAATGACAACCACGTGGCTAGAAAAGTGCTATTTCCAATTTCGTTAATGTTTGATGGCTTAAAACGTTTTCACGATTTGCGGTATTTTGGCGATTTTTATTTTCAATGAAATAGGAAAACTGGCATAATTTGAACAGGGAAAATATCAGTAACTACACCGTATTAGAGCAAGTTTTAAAGCTCATAACAATATACAATAACGAAAATAATAAAAACCTATATATACAACATTTCAACTTTGAACGAGAATGATTTAACATAAATATTTTTTCATATCTATCCGGACATTCAAATAATATAAGACTATTCCCAGAATTAAATATCATTGTAACACTAAAGCAATTCACTCGTACAAAAATGAGATCGCAGACGATGTGACATACCTGGACTCTTTAAAACGATGTTTTTAGTTATATAACTTCTCGAGCCTAAATGCAAAGCGGCCCAGAAAAAAAGTTATATTTTTCTAATCCTCGTTCGCCGTTTCATTTTTCTTATACTGTTAAAATATAGGGTTATTCATTACTTACCGTTTGACCTGTAAAAATCTACAGCAACATCATTCAACATCTGCAACACAAATTATATGTCGATCTTTTTATCAAAACAACACTGTCATTACGACCAACTATGCCGGACGGCCACCTGGCGAGATAACTTTGCGCTGTCATTGACTGTTGCGCGACAAACCAATTTCTAGAGATGTGAACAAACGGTTTGAATTTATTACTGCTCTGTGTCCCAGACAGCTCTAAATATAGATTCATTTGCAATTTCCTTGTTCCACGGTAACTTGCTCTGATCCGCCTTGAATGTACATGTATTTGTTACCGCAAATGAGTCGTTATGAAGAATAACTGTATTCGAATTCTCTATAAAAGACCATCAAAATATACTTGTAAATTAGCAGACAAAGCGAAAAACTATAATGTAATGTGTCATTTTATGTGTCATGTCATGTACCTTTCCTTGAGTGTTAAAACTAAAGCTATTCCATATTGGCGATAGCTAATTAAAAACATTTCGCTTTTTTTCTCACACTGAGTTGAACACTTCAAAATGAAAAAAATATTAACTTACTAGATAAAATCGAAATATTATTGATAGTTAAAACATTTTCCGGTAATTCCCACACTGTGTTATTTTCAACTGAAATAAGATGTCTTAACAAACAAAATACTTTGGAAAAATATAAGATCACAAACTTGAACAAAACTGACTTGGGAAAGTTCCAATTGTAAGCTATTTCCCACAGAGGTACTTGAGAAAGAAAAAGTTACTGAACAAACTGGAATTCTTTACAGCAAACGAAATCGGAGAAAATTTAAATCAAATCATTGAAAAAACAACTTGGTGACAATCAAACTCCTTCGAAGCATCGCTGTTAACTCAGCTTACAATTTTGTTTAGTTTTCCCAATTGACGTGGACAGTATGTCCATCATAGCGTGTCGAATGTGTCTTATCTTCCAGAAGTAAATACAGCTGAGGCTCTCGTAAGCGACCAGCTCGGTAATTCCAAAAAGGTGGTCGTAACTGCAGTTTAGCTGGTCGCTTACGAGAATGGGCGCTCTAAGCGGCCACGCGCTGAAACTGGCTGGTCGGTTAAGCTAGCATATGTAAATTATTATTAATAGTATATAATTAATTATATTTTTGTAGTTATTGCTTATCACAAAAGAGGTCACACATCCACAGATATTGAAAACTTCTCTTATTCAGCGCCATTGAACCTATGGGAAATGGCGCTATATAAATTTATTATTATTATTATTATTATTATTATTCAGATGATTACAATGTCTCATAATTGTGTAGCACAACAAGTGGTCGTTTACGAGAGCTTAAAAACAAAGGAAAAGGCCAGTTGGTAATTCCCAAAAGTGGTCGCGGTCGCTTTGGTCGTTTGCGAAAGAGGTCGCTTACGAGAGCTTTTAACTACTGAGAGTTTGAGAGACAATTCAAACGGGGTTTCACAATGGTGGTCATAACTAGAGCTGGTCGCTTAAGAGAGCGGTCACTAGGAGTGGTTTGCTTCCACTGTAACAGGATTTAAAGACTCTTTAAGGCGGCATTTGGTTCACGAATTATACTCACAATTAACTTGCAATACTTTGGCAAATAACAAACCAAAAACACGAAAAAGCAAAGCCACTCTCAAACACCCACTCTGGCCAATTTCAAAATTTATTTACCAGTCAATACAGTATAGTACACCTGTTCCCTTATTCTCGGAGACGAACAGAACAGCATATTCACACCAATACCTCCTCGAAGAAACACAAAAAGCAGTATCCATACTTAGGCCTTCGCGGACCTATTTTTAGTAATAGTAATTATCCTTCTCTTATATCTAGTTCCAAACAATCTCAGTGATGGCGTGGTCACGTGTGATATCCCAGAAGACCGATTATTCCCTTTATGCTCAATGAAAATCAAGGTACGTCACTTTTACCTTTATGGCATATGATTACCAGACAAATACCAGTGTCAAGTTTGGGAAACATGTAACTGGTGCCAAGCGCGGGAAAACATGTTAAACACCAGTGTTAAACACGGGAAACATGCAGTAACTGCTGCCAAGCGCGGGAAGATATGTTCAACACCAGTGTTAAACACAGGAAACATGCATGTAGCAGGTTTCAAGTCGCGTAAAGTCATTACCGAAAACAAAAGCTAGCAATTACCCTCGAATGTCCGTGGATAGTTATATTGTGATTCTGGTAATGAATTAGTTCCATACATTATCACCAATACAGTTGAACCTCGCTATCTCGAACTCAACCCATTCCCCTTGTCCTTGTTTTTCACTCATTTACTATCGGCTATATCGAGCTCCCCGCTATCTCGAACTGCGTTTAGTTTCCCTTGAGAGTTCGAGATAGCGGAGTTCAGCTGTATATGTTTCTTTCGCGACCTCTACAGGAATTTAACAAGACTTGGAATGAAAACTGTCATGGGGAGAAATATAAAGTGGATCCAAGCAGCATGTGTTCTGTTATTCAGTATTTAAGTGAGGTAAGACAAGTTTCTGCATTTTGCATATTCACCACGATCCAAACTCGGGTTACCTCTCCTATTTCTGCTAATAGAACTTAAAATTATATAGTCGTGCAATTTAGTTAGCCATTGAAAAATGCTTTTGTGTTTATCCCACGTCTTTACATGTAGCTACTAACTCCATAATTCGTAATTTTTGTTGTTTTCTTTATGTAATTTTTGTTGTTTAAGACAGTCGAACCACTATTAAGCGGCCACCCTCGGGGAAATGGCAAGTGGCCGCTTAATTAAAGGGGCAGTGTCTCCAAGATTTAGAACTACTTTTAAAACATCCTAGCAGAAGTGTTTGTATCAATGGAAATCCACTAATAGTGGCCTGGTCTTGCAAAAAGTTACTATACTAGTACAGAAAAAACTGTTAAACAAATTATTTGACTAAGGACGGGTAGGAAGGAAGTCGAATGAAACTTGAAAAAGTTGGGCCGACGTTTTCAAGTTTTACGGTGTTCTTGAGAAAAATAGCTCAAAATCAATGATTCTGGTTTGTTCCCACCTCAGGAGAATGAATTGATGTTTTTCTCTTGTTGTTCAGGAGCCATTTTGTGCATCAGGGAGAATTCTCGTGATACTGCCCCTTTCATAGGGGTTGGCCGCTTAGCAGCGGTTCGTCATAAATTAGCAAATGTAATGTAAGAATCGTATTGTAAGTACGTATTTGTATTGTAAGTAGTACCTTTGTGTTGCAATTAAAAAATAAAATTAAAATAAAAAATAAAAAATAAGGCGTGGTAGAAAATCAAAAGAATAGTGACAACGGAATCACATCAAGAAGATAATAAACGTGTCTGAATGTTTTTATCAGTCGTCAACTTTTATTTCGGACTCTTATCTGTTATCAGCTTTTTCAAAACAAGGCCAAAATACGAGTCGAAGCTCTCGTTGCGACCACTCTCGTAAGCGACCAAGCTGTAGTTACGACCACCATTGTGAAACCCCGTTTGAATTGTCACTCAAACTCTGTAATTAAATGCTCTCATAAGGGACCGCTCCCGGCACATGTAAGCCACCGAGACCACTTTTGGGAATTACCAACTGGTCGTTTCCTTTGTTTTTAAGCTCTCGTAAGCGACCACTTGTTGTACTACACATTTGAATGTGGATGCGTGACCTGTACATTCACTTTTGTAAGTGGCCAGCCTGTGTTGTTTCCGCGGGTGGTCTCTTACGACAGCCCATTCTCGTAAGCGACCAGCTATAGTTACGAACACTTTTTCGAATTCCCGAGGTGATCGCTTACGAGAGCTTCGACTGTATTAAACCTCATCAGGATGGCCAAAAGGTGGCCGCGGCCGCTTAATAGGGGTTTTAATTACAGTATCATACTGAAAATAGTTTCGGGACTTTGCTAAATACGGGTTCGACTGTAGTTTGAATCTTTTCTCATGTTTGTCCGCCTTTTTGTTTGTCTTAGCTCGATTTTAATTTCATCAATTTCACTTTTCCGAGCCAATCAGATTGCAGACATTGTTGTATGTATATTATTAAGTATACATACACTATAAAAATTTTTTAGATTGTTTATGGTCAATGACAGGTGCATATTCAGGTTATAGTGCAAAACTGAGTTACAGAGTGCAATACGAAAGTTACTATGGAAACGGCGCTAAGGCGATGCAAATAAAAATGACTGCCAGACACCGGGTTTACCTTTTCGAGCCTAAATGTCGTTGAACAGCTTAAAGCGAAAAACTAAAATACAAGGATGGGTGAATGTCTCGCGTGAAAAGGAAAATGAAAAAAGAGACTGGAAAAATACGACGTTGAGTTATTAACAAAAAAATCGCATGAATTGTTCGTGAAATTTTCCCTTATGTTTTGAAAGTTCTCAAATTACACTTTCCTAAAGGCTATAATGCAATTTTGGAGTTAAAACATCAGTCGCATCAATATAAATTGCGAATTGCACTCTGTAAATTTTTAATCTTACGTAACGTTTTATTCGTTTTTAACCTTAAAATGTATAATTACTGGATCAACTTTTATAAACATACCGATACAATTTATTTCACAAGGTTCACAAGAGTAAAAATAAGTAAATAATACCAGGAAGGGGGGGGGGGGGGGGGTTGGAAAACCAGAAGAGGGGGGGGGGGGGCATAAAGTAAAATCAAAGCAAGGATAGGGGGGCTCAAGGTAAAATAAGTCACTCAAGAGAGGGGGGACTTAAGAGCTATTCTCTGTAACAGTCAAGCAAAGTGGGAAATGAAAATTTTTCACCTCCATTCAAATTTTGCATGCAGTTAGATATTCAGGGGGGATGTTCAAAAATACCCTTTGTTAAGGTTGCTACTTTATTGTTGGCATGGTAACGCCGAACGCTTGTTGGTGGCCAAAGACCTAATTTTTAACTCAGAAACTGTTGTAAAAAGTACAAAATGTACACTATTGTTTCTCCAGTCCATTAAAACACTACGACTCAAGACTTACAGCAGATATAAAACTATCATTCTAGTTTACATTTATGTATCTTTCTTTTTATAATATTAAATTTACATAGACTAAACGGTCAGTCAACTACATAGTGTTTCGGTCATTTGAGTAGCTAATCCTTTTCTTTAATTTCTCCAAAAGTACATCGGTTCTAGAGCTGAAACTCAGCAGGCAGTTTACACAGATATTCTAGTTACTATATCTGTAAAAATCTCTGCGGGGCGGGCTCTCTTTTTCCCAAGGGCAGTTAACGAACAAACCTCAAAAATCAGTTTTTGTATATTTCGGCGAAATTAACATTCTATCTACTCGCGAATAAAATGTCAAAAAAACTGAAACTACCTTCATTATGAAAGAATATTATCTGCTGAGTCATGTTCTGATCAAAATAATAGTTTCTGGCTATTATTTTTTAAACAATAAGGATCAAAATATTGCTTACTTTATGGTTTTCTCCATTTCACCACTTTGCCATGATGGAGTCGGTTCGTTCTGCAAGCATTCGCATCATTTGAACACAAATTCAGATGCCTGCACCTTTTCTTGTGGCTGGTCCTGCTGTCTATCTTCAGCGGCTGTCAACTGTCCCATTTCAGCACATTCACACAAGTAACAGCAGGTTTAGCAAAAGAACTTCAGTCAGCAAGCTGACATGCATATGAGCCAAATTTAAGCGAACATTTTCACCTTGGATTTGCAATGTATTTCTCCATCAGATATCTCCATTCGCTCCAGAAGAAGGAAAACCATTTTCCTTTTAAGATTTTAGCGAAGAATCGCAATTACTCAGACTTTTTACACCCAATACCTCTTTTGTCCTTTGATCGAGCATCGAGCAGAAATCGAGAGTATTATTGGTCAGCGGTTTTGACTGAAATACCTTTATGCTCATGATTTACTAAGCATTGTGTCCTTATCTTGTGAAAGCCAGGCCTTTCTCGTTTATTTGATTATATCCATTTGAGTTCCGTTCTTAATCCATTTATATCAGGATTGGCAACACAAAAAACGAGCTCAGTCTTTGATAGACCACATATGGAATGCCTTTCACACCCAGTTCAAATCGTCAAATACAATACACTGACAATACACACTGAATACAAATTAGACAGTATTTTATGGTTTCCTGATTATTTTAAAACTGACGTGCCTACTTCTGACCACTTATATTTTAAAGGAAGTCTCAACTGCTTTATATATAGACTTTGCGCTGGAAGTAATCTTATCAGTTGTAGCATGTTGTGTAAATTTGTTTAAATAACAAATTTATTTTGTTGCGCATGACCAAACTCAACTCTAAGATTTTAAATTAGATTACACTGTTCAACTGAAAGCCTTGCAGGTACAGCTGTTAACGAGAGAAACAACACACTCAAAATAAGGGTCCTTTCGCCTTCCTGAAATTTCCATGTCATACTCTCTATAGCTGGATTTAATCGTTGCCATGCGTAGCAAAGACAATTCATCTTTCGACATCTCACATAATTGTAGTTCTTCATGCACAATTGGATGCTTGTGGCTATTCAGATCTTGCCCTAAGGAAGTCATGATATCTTCTCTAACTTCTTGCAGAACATGTTCGTTTTCTGCGGCTTCATATTCAGACTCACCGAGCTGCTTTCGTTTTGCTGCAAAGCGAGAAAAGTAAGAGGAGATTTGCTGTGGGGATAGAAATTCTTCCAATGTAAACAATCGCTGATTGTTTGCATCTTTAGCTTTTCTTATTTCTTTTGCTACCGCTTTCCCAGTTTCTTTCTTCCCTGATTTCTCTCCTTGTAAAAATTTGTTTTCAAGAAAAGTAGTTTGCTTTTCGCTGAATCTAGTTGCCTTTGGCTTTGACTTTAATGCCCAACCCATGTCTAACAAGGACAAATAAGGGCTGCCAATTACAGTAACAAACCCGCCCGTAAGCCTTAACAAAACGATATGCTGCCCTACAGTCAGGATTTTCGGAAATTTGTCTTTCCAATAATCGCTTAATGTCGTTAGCCTCTAAACATTCTTTTTAACAGCGACGTGCTAGTTTTTTGTAATCTGAGTACTGAACTCTAAGTCCATGTTCCCTCTATTTCAGCGTTCCAGATTCCTGCAATTACGGTCTTAGTTAAATGAATTTCGAAGTTTGTGCGGACACAACATTTCAAATCCTACTGACGGCGCGAGGCCATAGGAGTTACTGCACGTTTTTTCTGTTACTTTACAGAAGGGGGAAGAAAATAAAATCAAGCTAGATAACTTACCAGCACGGCAGAGTAATAAGTCCACTTCATCGGTAATATCTTTTGTACATTTGCTGAGCCCGTAAGTTTGCAGATGCGTTGATATATCACGATCACAGTCACTGAGAAAAAATAATTCCATTTCACCGTCCGGGGAGAAACAAACTGGCAAATCTCCATAACGAAGTTCGCATTTGCACCTGTTGTGACACCTGTTGTTATTCACATGAATGTTACATCGATTAACACCGTTGACCATGTTCACGGGACTGTCAACAAATGTTTGATATTATAGTATGTGGCTTTCAGCCTTTCAGCAAGCTTTTGGACTAGATTTGTCGGAGTTAAATAAGCTTACTTGAATAACTCCGTTGATTGTCTTAACGACTAAAAAGCGGAATGTTTAACTTCTTCTGGAGCGACTGATGGCATCTGATGGAGAATACGCCGTAACTTCCAAGGTGGAAATGTACGTGTTGACTGTTCATAAGGTGCAGCTTGGATTGCTAAATGAACTTCTTTATCACTGCTTTATAACTTGTTGTAAATTACTTATTGGATCACAATTGAAGATAAACATTGGCACCAGGCGCATGAAAAGGCTCGAGCATCCATTTGTGTTAAGTATGAATGCGTAGTAGCAAGTGGTAAACTGGAGAAAATCATAAAGTAAAAGCTTATTTTGATCGATATTGTCTATATTGTTTAAAACTATAATAGCCAGAAACTATTATTTTGATCAGAACATGACTCAGCAGATAATATTCTTTCATAATGAAGGCAGTTTCAGTTTTTTTGACATTTTGTTGGCAAGTAGATAGAATGTTAATTTCGCCGAAATATACAAAAACTGATTTTTGAGGTTTGTTCGTTAACTGCCCTTGGGAAAAAGAGAGCCCGCCCCGCAGAGATTTTTACAGATATAGTAACTAGAATATCTGTGTAAACTACCTGCTGAGTTTCAGCTCTAGAACCGATGTACTTTTGGAGAAATTAAAGAAAAGGATTAGCTAGTTTTACCCATCTACTCAAATGGCCGAAACTCTATGTAGTTGACTGACCGTTTAGACTATGTAAATTTAATATTATAAAAAGAAAGATACATAAATGTAAACTAGAATGATAGTTTTATATCTGCTGCAAGTCTTGAGTTGTAGTGTTTTAATGGACTGGAGAAACAGTAGTTTACATTTTGCACTTTTTACAACAGTTTCTGAGTTAAAAATTAGCTTTTGGGCCACCAACAAACATTCGGCGTTACCATGCCAACAATAAAGTAGCAACCTTAACAACGGGTATTTTTGAACTTCCCCCCTGAATGTCTAACTGCATGCAAAATTTGAATGAAGGTGAGAAATTTTCATTTCCCACTTTGCTTGACTGTTACAGAGAATAGCTCTTAACATTTCATTTAAAGTACATATTACATTGGCGAATCCATACCTATTTATAAGGTGGGGACCGAAAAATTTTCCGCGGATGACCAACAATTAAACATGTAGTAGGAGCTCTTCCTTCTGTTCTGTTCTCGTTCTAACCAATAACCGTTCATACATTTCTCAGTCTGTATTAACATTGGCGATATTGTACCCAATTTAGCTTTAATATTTTTGCTATTTTGAAACAGATACAGGCTTGGTGCCCGGTGTTACCATGGCGACAACATAGAAATCCCTTCAATGTTGGAACTAAGCAGCAAAAGGTAAAAAAGTAGTTTAAAATAATTGGGTTTCAGGCGAGATATTCAAGGAAGAACAATGAACTTTAGAAGTACTATTCGCAAACTCATTAATAATTAATCAAGTTAAAAATTCGCTCTCAATTTCTATGGTGTGTTATCGTTCACCACTAAATTTTCTGTGATTCTAATTGGCTTAAAGCGATCACGTGACATGATAGTGTTCATCCGCGGAGGGACACTGTCAGGTGTTATAGTTCACCACTAAATTTTCTACGATTCTGATTGGTTTAAATCGATCACGTGACGTGATAGTGTTCATCCGCGGAGAGACACTGAATTTACTCTCCTGTGTGGATTTCAGTTAAAATACGTCGGACAAAAGAACCCGGATGGATAGTGTCCGCGTGAACAAAAAACACCCGTTTTCTGCAGTTTTGAGCTAACAGGTGAAATCATAAATTCAAAAGTAGCGAGAAATGGACGTGAAGCGCTTCGAGGCTGAGGAGAAAAGCAAAGTATTTAATTCTTGTTTTGTACGTATTAACGAGAAAACAGTTGGAATACAAAATATTTTTTGTACACACAAATTTAATTTCAACCAAAGAACGATATATTAACGTAAAATTCAATAGCTCCATGACGTTTTCAGTTTTTAGGCCGCCTTACGGAACATTTAGTGGTGAACAATAACGACAATAGAGTGTTTTTGTCTCGGAAATTTTATGTTCCTCGAAGCTCACAGTTTTCCTCGAGCTTCGCTCTCGGAAAACTGTTCGCTTCTCGGAACAGATAATGTCCGCGGACAAATATCCGAGCATATTTCCTCGCCAAATGGAGGCTATTGTTTATATAGTTCCTCGACAGAAACCTTTTTTTTAATGTTCTCATCTGAATCTAAACATCTCTCAAGGAACTTCTACGAAAACATTTTGTGATTTTCACAAAACGCGAATCTTTTTATGAATTTTATAAAACTTTCAAATTTGCCGCCATTTTGGCTCACCATTTCCCTTAGTCTCCTCTCGGTCCTTCTCGGTTCACAAAGGATCTGTGACGTAGATTAAGGAACACGTGACTTCAAAACAAAAGAAATGTGACGTAGATTAAGGAACATGTGAGCCCATCGGCCTTCTTAACAGCGGGACGGGTATACCAAACAAAAATAGGATTTTGAAGATTTGAAATATTCATAAAAAATTCGCGTCTTGTGCAAATTGCAAATTTTTTTCGCAGAAGTTCCTTGGGAGATGTTTAGATTCAGATTAGAAAATAATAATGAAAAAAAGGTTATGGGCACTTTAAATAGTGCCCGTCGGGCAAAAAAAACCCGGATTGATAGTGCCCGTGTACCGAAAAATTTATGTAGTTTAGAGCTAACAGTTGAAATAATAAATTCAAACTAGCGAGAATTTACTCTCCTGTGTGGATTTCAGTTAGAAGAAAGCGTTGAACTATCGGAACTATCGGACAAGCATAAGCCCGAGAACGGCTAATATTTGTTTTTTAGAACATAAAATTTCCGCGGGCAACTATCAACCGATAGTTCCTCGACAGAAACACTCTATTGTTTTAGCTGATTCGGCCTGTGGCCTCATCAACTATCACATCATAGAAATCTCGAGCTTAAAAGCTAATTGTTAATTAGGATATATTTTTACGATTTTATTTCCCCGTTTACTCCTTAGATTCTGTTCCAATTGCCGGGTTGACGATAGATCAATCACTCGAGACAGTGGGTTATCCAACTTCCAAACACCTCAAATGTTGTCAAAAATATAATTATCTGTGCGCCATCGTAGTTTCAACTCTCTTCTCGATGTTTGGAAATCCACCGTCTCTCGTGTTTAATATATATTATTACGTCTAGTTTAATTCTCCCTTCCATGACTGCGTGGGTAGTGAGATGTAGAGCGTATCGCAGGCAGTGCTGGTGACGACATTAATGTATATTTTGTGATGTTCAAAATTACCTTCAAATCGAAGGCAAGCTCGAAATACTGGTTTACTAAGGTAGAAAAATACCAACCGAATTATAATAATAAAATAAACTGGAACAATGGTGGTTAACATTGGGGAAGATTGAGATGAATTACGAACGACGAACTTGAAAAAGTTAGGCTAAATTTTTCCAGATGCACGCACCATCCGTATGACGTAGCTCCTTTAAGGCGACACTATGAGAATCAGGCTTTACTAGACATATTGTACTACAAATACGTACAAGTAAATGTTAACATTTTACTTTTAAAGGCAAGTATTCAAACAGATCTGGCTGCGCTTTTGAAAAAATTTGAAGGCGATGTCTACGCTTGGATGAGGCAGCGAATTGTGGGAACTTGGACGTATTGGATAAGTGCTATAGAAGAACTACGACTGATGGAACATTTTCAGGAACGAAAAAGAAAAAAGGTACAACATGAATATTTAAACATTACTCTGGCTATGGATGTTCAATATTTACACACAAAAATAGTACTGTTATAGTTTTGAAACTTTGGTGTTGGGAGGGGGGTGGGGGGTGGGGGGTGGGGGGCTTTATAGGGTGATATTTGCTGACGTCATTGTCTACATCCCGAATTTATAAATCATCTGTTTTGGCAAACAGACAAGATAACGAGAAAGAGCAAGCGCGTTTGTCAGTTTTGACAAGTATTCCTCTAATGTTTTCTATACTAGTATATATATATTTAGGAACACATACAACACTGTACAATTTCTAGAAATGAATGAGTGAACATTTTTTTTTGCATTTGAGATGATGGTAATCTATTTTGATGGCCTAAGTCATTCAAGTATCTTGTACTAGCTCAAAGGTAGAGCGTCCGACTACTGCGCGGAAGGTCATAGGTTCGACTCCTGTTGGTAAAACTTTCAAGAAATCAAGAATTCTGGACAAATATTGTTCCTTTGATTTACAGATCTTGATCTACATGGCGAGTTTGGCACAGAACGCCTACATATTCAAGACGACCTTGAAGGGAGGGCCTTTAGGAGAACTGACCCAGTGGTGTGACCTAATATGTGCCCTTCATATTTTAGGCCATGATTTGACCATCGGGTTTATGAAGGAACATCTCCCGAGGTGAGGAAACGTCTCCAGTCCTCAAGTCTTCTCTACATTTGCAATTAGCCAGACTATAAAAAAGGCCTTGCTAACAAATCATACGGTTAGTGCGTTGGGCTCCGGATTGAGCGGTCCGAGTTCGAGCCCTGGCCAGAGTCATTGTTTTGTGTTTTTGGGCAAGGCACCAACTATCACATTGATACGTTGACTAGCGTTGGGTGGTCAACCGGTGAAAAAAAAGTACGGCTACTTGCGTACAAATTTGATCTGGTTGAAAGTAGACGCAATTCATCCCAAGTCAACGAATTCGAAGGTCCGTGCACTGGTAAAACTTGCGCCACTTGCGACTCCGCCGTTTGGCCAGGGCAAAAATTGGTACAGTTGTTGATTGTGGAATGAAAGTGAAAACAGTTTTTAAATAATTTATACAATTGTTTGTATTTTGGCGTTTTAATTCGAATATAGCCTGTATTTAGTTTATTTTACACCAACCCTTTGATAGTGTCCAAACGTATAAATTATTCAAGTAACTGGTTTATATTTCTAGCACTCTGCTTCTCCCCGCCTCAGATGGTTGCGCACGCCACAACATGACGGACGGACTGGATATTATTTTCACTGATATCCAGGGAGTTAACGTAATAGCGGATCGTAGCGGACCGGATTATTCAAGACACAAGTTTGTATAATATGCTGTATATGATATTTAGTTTAACAGGTAACCAGGACCTCTCGATCGGTAGTCCACGACTCGAGCCCGGGCCGGGCTAGTTTTGTTGTGTTCTTTAGTGCATCTCTCCACCCAGGAGTATAGATGGGTACGTAAATGTACGCTGGCTAGACTGCTGGCTAATTGTTGGGAAAACCTCACAAAAATATCTGGGGGTAACCTGTGATGGACTAGCATCCCATCCAGGCCGAGTACCAATATTCCTATTCGCTTCATACTACAGAAACCTGAATTAAACGCTGGCCTGATAAGCTGCAAAACAGACTTTAACTAACCTTTTTATATAATATTTAATTATTTTCAGTTTATAACTGACATTAATTCTACGGTGGAATGACATTAAAAATATTCTAACTAAGCTGTCTATCAGTGCAGTAGACGGACTGACAGACAGATAGGGAAAATCTAAAAACAAATAATTCTAACTCCATCCATCCATCGTCCATTAATTAGTAATTTGGTTAGTTGGTTGGTTGGTTGGTTGGTTGGTTCTGTTTTGTTTGTTTGTTTGGTTGATAGGTAGGTAGTAGGCTGCCTGGCTGGATGGATAGATGGTTGGTCGGTTGGCTGGTTGGTTGGCTGGCTGTCTGGTCTGGGTTAGTTGGTTGGTAGGTATAGGTAGATTGGTTGGTTGGCTGGCTTGCTGGGTGGGTGGGTGGGTGGTGGTTGGTTCGTAGGTTGGTTGCTCGGTTGGCTGGCTGGCTGTTTGGCTGTCTGGTTGGTTGGTTGGCTGGCTGGTTAGTTGATTGATTGGTGGATGGGTGGGTTGGTTGGATGGTTGTTTTGTTTGTTGGATGGTTGGTTAATTCATTGGATGGTTCATTCATTCATTCGTTCGTTCGTTCGTTCGTTCGTTCTTTCTTTCTTTCTTTCTTTCTTTCTTTCTTTCTTTCTTTCTTTCTTTCTTTCTTTCTTTCTTTCTTTCATTCATTCATTCATTCATTCATCATTCATTCATTCATTCATTCATTCATTCATTCATTCATTAATTCATTCATCATTAATTCATTCATTCATTCATCATTCATTCATTCATCATTCATTCATTCATTCATTCATTCATTCATTCATTCATTCATTCATTCATTCATTCATTCATTCATTCATTCATTCATTCATTCATTCATTCATTCATTCATTCATTCATTCATTCATTCATTCATACAGAGGCGAATGAAAAATTGTCTCGTTATACAGGTGCAAGTTGCGTTCTTTAGACTCATTTGGAACAGATGCGGAATTCAACTACAAACATTACAAGGAGGAGATTCCTGGAGGCAGATCTGCTTGGGGAAGTCTCGACATTCAACTTTCTCAAATATTGACAATGTATCGTGAGTAGATAACCTAAATATCCTGAATATATTTCAATTAATGCTATGCATCATCTTCCCTGTGGGAGACGCGGTGGCCTAATAATAGTTAGCGCGTTGGACTCCGGATCGAGCAGTCCGGGTTCGAGCCCTGGCCGGGGTCATTGTGTTGTGTGCTTGGAAAATACACTTTACTCTCACAGTGCCTCTCTCCACCCTGGAGTATAAATGGGTACTGGCGACAAACTACTGGGGTGTAATCTGCGATGGAATAGCATCCCATCCAGGAGTCGGCTTCATGCTACGGAAAACGAGATAAGCTCCGGCAGTGTGGGCAAGTTTGGCCCGAGTGCGGCTTTACCTATCATCTTGTCTAATGCTGTACAAATACAAAATAAAGGTTATCTGAGCTCTTCTCATGTTGCAGTTGAAACTCTCGCAGTTGAGATGAATCAAAGGCTCGTTGGCGCTCGGATGTAACAGAGTTTCCACATCTCTGTATTTTACATTTTTCCAACTTAATATTGTCTTGAGTGCGTCACTTGGGGCTGCATGAAGGCGTTACAGATAACCCACCAGACCTGACCATCCAAACATAATAATGTTGATAATACGGTATAGAGCTGTTAGTTACGGTAGAACGGTGTGCATAGTGAACAGGAGAAACGAGAGGAGTGAAAAAACAGCAGCTCATACAGCAGTGCTAGATTCTGGAACAGTTTTTAAAACTTTTAAAACAAATCGTTGTTTCCTTGAGCTAATTTTGGACTTACTCCACTGTGGTTGTCTCGGTAGCTTAGTAGTTAGAGCACCTGTCATGAGATCGGGGTGTCGTGGGTTCGATTCCCACTCGGGGCATATCTGATTTTTTCCAAAATTTGTTCTCTTTATCCTGCGATGCATATCAGAGTTAACCTGCGCGAAGCATACCTATCCACGCGGTAATCGCTTTCAAAATACATATACATTTATACTGTACATGTATATCGGGATGGAAATTCGAACTCTAAATAAAATGACTATTTCTTAAAGCACACAGTCCTGACAACTCGTTCCTTGGTTTTGCTGTTCCACGAAGATCAGGAGAACATGAAACCCTTTTAAAAAGAAACAAGACGCGAAATGCGGCTTTGGTTTATGGAAAGGAGCCAGAATTTTGGAAGGTGAGCTTCAGGAAAAATAAATTTTAATATTTACGTCGGACTAGCTAATTTGACCCCAAGCCAAGTATTAGCTTTTAAATTTTATCATCAACAAATTTCCAAAGAAACAAAGATAAAATGATTACCCACGTGTAAACAGAATGAGGGTGCCAGAAATTTGAGAACGACAATTTCGTGTAAACGAGGCATGGTTAAATTTGAGCAACCGATCATGACGTAATATTATGTTAGAGATTTTAGAAATGATCAAGAGACCATTAAATAAGAGAGTCATTCTCTGTTCCCAATGATACTGAATAATTATTCCCGAGTTATATGATTTAGTATGGGAGTCTCGCTCACATTAGGAAATCTCAGCACGCATAGGCAAGATTGGGATTTGACAGTCTTTATCTACAATATTACACAAACGTACCACGTCAATGAAAGAAAAGAGTTAATTACTGTAAAGTAATGACAAGCTGCATAATCATTAGATGACTCGATATACAGTAACAAAACCTAGACTGTCTTATGGCGTGGGTGCGAGAGAAACAAATAAAAGTAAATTGAACGTAACTGTTAGTAACTGTACGGCTCTATTTGCATGGCTGGTTTAGCGTCTGCTATGCCTCAACAATTGTGCAGATATTGAGCCTATTACTGGTCTGAATATTCTTGGTGTAGAAAGATGTAGCCAATACAATATAATACATTAGTATATACCAAACCAGTGAATAGTGCTTTTCGCGCGTTCTGATTGGCTAGCTCGGAGGTGAATAGTCTTTGCTATTCACCTCCGAGCAAAACAAAATGGCCGTGCGTTTTGCTTCTTTGATCAAAGCAGAAATTACTTCCATAAACGAGGCCGCTACACGTCACTGTGTTATCACAAATACCTGAAGATATTTAGAGGTGATCATTTGTAGCAAGTTTAGTCGTGTCACTAAATAAAATCGCCAAAAATGTCGTACAAAATGTTTTGTTTACTATCGAGCAAATAGCTAGAGTAAGAACGTGACAACGCTCAGTTGTAAATAATTTCGAACAGTTTTAAAAGTCTTTGAAGTGGTTTCAAACGCTGTCCAGTCCAACTAACTTTAAAATGCAATTCCTACCTGAAATCCTGAATACAGCAGTGTCTTTCAAAAAGCAAGAAGTCCCTGCTGCCAACGATTTAGTTTTGTATTCGGATCGACTATTAATCTCGGTCTCACTACGCTAGAAAATATTCCTGTTGCCGTGTCATGATCAAGAACTGCCCAAATGCTGTGGTTTCTCCAAACTTTAATGCTTCTCCCCTCCGGTAAATTAAAAGCAGTGACATCAGACGGTGGATGCAGTCACATCAGTGTGAGAAATAATTGAACTGGAATTACGAAAACGTCTTCGGTTAGGCCATCTTGACCATCTTGTTCAGTTTATAACGGCACTTGCAGCTTCAACATCAGTTTCTCAGGCAATAGAAACTGACAGAACTTGTAAAATACGAGAAAATAGAACTCGTCGCTTTTGGTTCATCAGTAAAAACGGAAAAAATAATAATTTTTCCCTTGAAATCGTCAAAGTCCAACATACGAGACATGTTGATCGTCTGATGTTGTCATGTGACTTTTCCCGCGCTGTCCGTGGTCGCGCGTAGGGTTCCACTTTTAAAGGATCCCGATTTTTCGCGGTAAAATAAATCTATAATTTGGAGCTAGCTATTTCACTGGTTTGGTATATACTAAAACAATTATTCACCTCAGTGTCGGTGAAAAGTGGTGGATATTTACCTCGCCGTGCAATGCAATGTAATACAATACAATACAATGCAAAATCAATGCAAGCCATATCATTGGCTGTTGAACGGTATTTTGCTCTCATATGAACATCATTCACAACCCATAGGGCTATGAATGGATGAATGATACACGGTAAAAAATATCAGTACAACAGAATCACTCTATAAACTTGATTACATATTTGCCATGTGGGAGTCCGATGCATAAAACCATATATTAATGGTTTTTTTAAGAGACCTAAGGAACTAGCTGTTCGTAGTTCCTCGGGAAGATTGTTCCAAAAAAGCACCATTGTAACTAAAGCTACGCTTTAGGTAGTCAGTTCTTGGTTTCGGTAGAACCAATTTTTGCGTGGCGTCGCGTAGATTATCAGACGAAATCTTCAGAGTAAACAAATTGCAGAGATAAACTGGGGCGAGCTTATTAATACATTTCTGTCCTGATTCAACAAAACATACCCGAGAGCTTGGCCAGACCCACCAAACAGTTTCCGGTCCCCCTAGCCTCCCTCGGCGGGGAAATGACAGACCCAGGCAGGTGTGCACATTGCTGGAGGCTTAGCTAGCCCAACCCTGGCCCAAACAAAGCAGCTCAGCTAGGCAGCGAAACAGGGCAAGCCACACAAACACAATGCAAGTCATAAGAAGCCAAGTAAGGGTCACTTGAGATTCGGCGACAAAATGCACCCCTAGCCCCTCCCCTGGCCAGGCAACAATGCAACCCCTGACCCTCTACTCCCTGGGGCTGTTAGGTCAAGGACCGGTCTACCTGGCGAAGCTGTCCTGGACGTTGCCCCCCCCCCCCCTCAAAATTCTCGAACGCCAGTGGTCGGTGGAAGGGGTGGATTGGAGGCCCCGGAGGGCCTCCAATCCCTGGTCACCTAACATTGACTATCTCCCCTCCCCTAGCCAAACAGCAATTCACCCCCTGAGCCTGGACTCCCTGGGTCGGTCAGCCCTTGGACTGGCCTACCTAGCACATGTGTCCAAAACAGTCAGCCCCTCCCCTCCCCTGAAATTTTGCCGACACCATAGGCTTGAGGTGGCACCCAAAACCTTGCTCCGAGCGGGTACGTTTAGCCAAATTCGGACAGATTTTAGGAAAGTATGACCACCAGAGCGGGAGACTTGACCCGAATTCGTGCCAGGCACTCGCTGACCATTGCTTTGGCCGCCTGTGCGTGCACCTGGGCCTGTTTGGCAAATATTCCAGTCTACTATCTGTCCTGATTCAACAAAACATACCCGAGAGCTTGGCCAGACCCACCAAACAGTTTCCGGTCCCCCTAGCCTCCCCCGGCGGGGAAATGACAGTAGTATAGAACATGGGGGTACCAGCGCATTGATACATCAGAGGTTTCCATTAGATTTTTCCATTAGATTTTTGAAATCTATATGTAATTTAAAACAAATGGTGTGTTTATTTCATTGCGTGATTTCCTTTGCGTGACATTCTCTGATGGTTGATTTGGTTTATTCCTTTATAATGATTACATTCTAAAGGATCCAAGGAAATAGAATTATATCTTCTCTACATAATAGATACCAATATATTAAGAAAGTAAAGAGATTAAAATTTAATTGATTCTATGATGTCCGTATGCATAACTATTGATTCCATCATCTAATATATATCTTTTGTCATCAAAACAACTGAGTGATACTTTATTTATTTCATAGCTTGCAAGTTGATGGTTTTGACTTCTTATAGTTTTCATTTCGTGATGCATTTGCTTGTTATTAAATAGTGTGTTTTTATAGTCTGTATGTTTAATATTCTTTTTAATAATGTTCTTTTTAATCCCCTTAGCTGTTTTTCCACCTTTGTTATTATCTTTTATATAACTATACATTTTTGATCGCAATCCAATGAATTCAACTATAGGTATACCAGCAGCCTCATCTTTGAATTTACCGATTACTTTCTTATTTGTTTTATCATAGAATGATGAGTTCTCTGGATAGTCACTATTATCAAATTTATCTTTATCATTCCAAAAGTCCATGTAAACATCTTCAGCTTCAATTTCATATGTTAAACTGTCTGTATCTGTGAATAGTAGTCTTGCTTTATCTCCATACTTCTTATTAACAAAATTATAATGAAAATCATACATTAGTGTCTTACTGAGATCGAGGATGCACATACCTACATATGCCGGCCTGTTTAAGGTTAGTGTTTCTTTGATCTTATGCACTGCTACCAGATTCTCATTGAAAATTTTACTACTTACATAAGTTGGTTTAGCAGTTATTTTTAATAATTTCTTTTCATTAGTTACAAGTCTTACATCAACTCTTTTACGGATATTTTCCATCGTTTTACCGAAAACAGAGTTATTCATGAGCTTGAAGAAATCCTTTTCAAATGTGTTTTTTGCATTCGTTCTTTTCTGAGTGTTGAAATCGATATACTGTTTCAGCCATGGTGACTGGTCGAACTCAAGCACTCTATGAACTTTTATGACTTTCAAACCAAGATCAGTGTATAATTGAAGGTTTCTATAGTGAAGTACATATTTTTCTTTATTACTTAATGTTGGAATCAATTTTTTAACTAAACCTGTTGATATATTATACTTTTTTTGGATCTTTTTACAATATTTTGACAGCATATTTTTGGTTACATTAACCTTCTCTGGTCCTAGAGGGTAGTCATTATGACTATTATGTAATTTTTGAGGGTACTCTAAGTCAACTTCTAAAATTAATCCCTTTTTTGAGTCTTTTTTATACTTAGCTAAGTCAATGTTATTGATTTCTTTTTCACTCATCCATCTGAAACCTCCTGTTGGTAGGTATTGTGACATAGCCCAACCATAAAGGTTGTTAGCATCAAGATACATGATATATTTTGAGGGCGCCTTCTCATTATATTTTTTCATGTATTTGTTGTTTGCTTTTCCGTACCGATTGGTGATATAACTTATACCACCTCTCATTCCCTTTTCAATGAATTGAAACATGTCAATATCAACCATTAGCTCCAGTTTAATATTAGTCATTTTTAGCATAGCATCCCATGACAAACCTGGACTGGTAAAATAATGACATGGATCTAACTTATAGTATTGCATACATGTCTTTCGAAAGTTTTCGAAAACATCAGCTAATAGAAGAACATCACTTTTAAGGTATAAGTCGTGATATTCACCCATCGATTTTAATTTAAAAGTATTCCACACATCTTGAGCATGTTCATAATTTTCATCTGTGATATTCTCATTATTAAGGATACTGTAAAAGTCTTCTTTTGCTGGTAGTTCTTTTTTTATTAAATTTTTCAAAGCTATCCATGAAATCGTAAGGATATACTCCTTTTTTATCATCAATGTAAGTCTTTTGTCTTGGAATTCTTTTGATGTATATTTGAAGGCTTCTGCTGTAAGGTTGTTTGCTAGACTACTAAGTGATTGACTCATGAATTGGAAACTATCAAGGAATGTAAGATTATTACCCAACATGAAAGCCATATACTTCTCCGTATTATTTGGTATTGCATTTATATTCATTTGTCGCTCTTCTCCTTTTTTATTTTTATATGTATGATTTTTTACTATTTGACCAATCTGTTGCATTATAAAATGGCTATCATAACCTCTCAGATTGTGGAATATAACAGGAATTTTAATATCTTCTGGTTTGATTTTGAGTTTTAGATTGCATTCTTGATGAGCTGATCCTCTGTATTTTCCAGTAATATGACAATGGTCTCTGACACGTATGTCTTTATCCGTGTATTTTTTATCACAAATATGACATTTATCAGTTTGTTTGAAGCACAGTTCATCTTCATTAGTCATTTTTAATGGCTTGTTGAAGTTATTTCTCATAACCTTCTTACAGTAGTTCACTTCATATAGCATTTTTTCCATGAATTTATAAACAGCATTCTCACCTCTAAATACCTGTGTTGGTTTTGTATATTTATCATCATAACAACAAACAACTTTATAACCGTAACCACAGTCTTCATGAGTCTGATAAGCTTCAGTGTATGATTTATCATTATTTTGTCTACAACCTTGTACTTTTTTTGTGATAGCTTCGAAATCAGCATAAATAACAAATGGTACAGCTAACTGTTTGTGGTGATTTTTGAATACAATCGTTTCACCTTTTTCAGGCATTTTAATAGCTTGTTTACCATTGATGACTATACAATCGGTTTTGTGTTTGTTTAGAATTTTTTCTGAACTGAAACACTGGAGACAATACATGCAGAAATGCTTTTTCTCTTTATGATTCGTTTGATTGTACATGAATTTATTGAAGTCTTTAATCAAAATATAATGCTTATTTTCACCCTCTGTTATCAATAGTAGGTTCATTTGATCTTCAAACTTTTCATTTGATATATAGATAGGATATGGTTGTTTATCTTCATACCCAAATACATTAATGTTAATCTCATTTTGCTTTTCTATTTTATTATATTGTTTTTGTGATACTGGAAATTCAATTTTTGAATAATCCAAGTTTGTAATATATAGTTTGTCAGATTTTTTAATTCTTTGAGGATCTTTATCTTGTGGGTTTAGATGCCTTATGTGGCACCATCTGAAGCATTCATTATCTTTATTCTTGATATTAATTAATCCTTTAGCTGAGTTTCTAAGTTCTGATGGTAATTGTAAGTAGCTTGATCCTTTTAGTGGTTTGTATTTCACCAAATTAATATAGTGTTTATCAACTGATTCAATGGTCCATCCTGAACCCTCTGATATCCACTGTGCTATGCTATTGATTATATGTTGTTTGGATAATTGCAATCCTTCATTTATATCATCATTTATAATTGTAAAGGCTTTACTGTTGAAATAAGCTGTTTTGATTTTTGTTTCGTCTTCATCTAATTGTTTTTCAAATGTTACCTTTAGTGTTTCAACGAATTTAAAGCCTTTTAATTCATTCAATAATGTTTTAAGTTTGTATTCAATACCTTTCCTCGTATCGGTTAGTTGTATTAGAGGGTCTTTATTATTTTTTATTGTAATTTCGAATGATTTGGTAGAACCCTTCAGAGCTTTATCTAATTGTGTTATCTTTGTTCTTGGAGTAGGAACAGGTCTTTTGGTTTTTGGTGCAGGTATTGGTTTCACTAATGTCTTTTTTGTTCTTGGAGCTGGTATAGGCTTATCTCTGAATTCAATTGGTGGTTGTATTATATTTTCTTCATAAGATTGTACCCTCTGTTTAACAGATTTTCTTGGTGTAGGAATAGGTCTCCTACGTGGTGTTTCATCATCTACTATTATGATTTCGGGAATTAACTTACCATTCTGTTTTAATAACAGTTTGATCAATTCTGATTTCTTGAGTTTTTTAAGTTGAGATTTTTCCATTCTATATATATATTATAATTATAAAAGTAATATATAATAATGATAAGAACCTTCCCAGAGTCCTTTGCAACTGGAAATTTTTCAATGCCAAATAACTTTGTAAATTGGAGGCCCAGAAGGGTGAAGCACCACAAGGTAATAGCACTTACCATAAAATAACTCTCATATCAAACTTAGTGTGATGACGTCATTAGTCACGTGACCACGTCCGAAAATGCGTTTTTGTTTACTGTGACAACAGGCTTCTATCAATTGAAAAGCAATCAATGTAATCAGAAAGACATTGATATGGGGCATTTTGAAATGGCCATTAGACCTCGGGCATTTGAAATTTAAGGGGGCTATACAAGAGAGGAAAAAAGAGAGAGACTGGGTAACAGCCAATATCTCATCGAATGTAAGGCGCATAGTAACACAAATTTACATGTGGATAGATGTTCATGAGAAGGACACGTTTTAGCAACTTCGTTATCGTGACGTCATAGGTCACGTGACCAGATGGCTTTGAATAATTCAAATTGCTTTAAAAGTATATTATGCTAATGAAACAGCAATTTATTCCCCAATTGTGGAAGATATTTAAGTACAGTTTTTGAAAAAGGCCACTATAACTTTTTTCTTTAAAATTTAAGCAGGAAAGCAGAGCAGTTTGTCATTGAGAATGCCTACGCTGAGTTATTTTTAAAGTTAAAATTAAAATTAAACTTGGGTACAAGGTTTGAATATATGCTCTTTCTACTGACGTTGACGGTTTCTCTCCATTTTGCCTCCTTCATGGCAAAGATAGATGTATTTTCCTATTCGACCCAGTCTCTCACGATTTGGGAACCAAAGCGAGGCTATTTATTTTCGCGGCGACACAGAGGATTACGTCAGCTTGATATGACGGAGATTTGACGAAGATTTGGCGTGTTGGCGGTTTAGCGAAGGAGAAAGTGGTTTGCAAAATCTTTGCTCACTGTTTTTCTTCGTGCTTTGTACCCAAGAGTGGCGGCTAAAACGTTCTTGGACAGTTGACAAGACAACATTTCTGGCTACATTACTCTGGAAGTCGAGTCCATCTGTCGAAAGACTCAGCTAAGTGCTATATTTTATTCCTTCTGATTATCGACCTTTTACGACATTTTAACGGAGTTGAGCTCACGTAAGCTTAGCTTATAAGCTTACTTCTGTTAGCTACAAAGGTTTTTAGACCTTTTCTTGCTTCGTATTAATCATTACCTGTTTGTTTGATATTATACCAGTGCTCACTTTTGAGGAGCTTTTAAAATAAGCTGAGCGACGGTGCGGAAAGGAAGTCAATTGACCTCAGCTATATTTAAGTTTGGTAAGTTTGGTCGTTCCTACTAAGTGATAACTTTATGATAATTAACCTTACCATGACCTTACCTATTGTACAGTACCGGTCAAAAAGTTAGTCGACAGTTAAGACTTAAAAGGTTACTTCTCGAAAGAAGAATGAGTTTGTTTTCATTTCTATCGGCGTTATAAAGTGTCTTTATCGATCGACTTCAATCAATTGAAGCGATTACTTTTTCACGGAGATATTCACCCAAGAAACTGCTTTCGCTTTGTCTAAAATTACCTCAAACGATCTGTAGCATTACAATGCCAACAAACAGATGCTTTAAACATTTTTTGGCATCATGGGGATAACTAATATTCCATATATCTTCGCTGTGAAAACGAAAATCCCGGCGAGACGGTAGATCAATGAATATTTTCCCACTGGCATTGAATTAACTGGTTCATGATAATTGATTTGTGTATAATTGTCGCTTCGTGGGTGCTACAACAACTGAACAAGCATCAAGCAACTCTTATTGATGGAAATTTAACGAAACCTGATCGATGTTCATAATTCATCCTCATCATACATCGATGGAAAATTGAAAGTAAATAAGATTTAAGTTTACCTGCGAACTACGCTGGTTTGCGTAGAAGTTTGTTTAGTTCCACAATTGGCTGGCCGCACTCTAAGGGAGCTAACTACATGTAGGTCTATATTTTTAAAAAAATCCGGTTAAAATTTCCAAATAACGTAAAGTACTGTAATTAACTCGGTTATAGTTTGGTTATGATATTTTAAATTAGTGTCCCTCTCAATCAGTGTGCTTTGCGGTCCCATGTTATTGTTTTCATCCGGGGAAATCGATCCCTGTGTTGTTTGCAGCAAGTCCGATTTCGAAATTGTGTTAACTTGGGTTGTCTAACTGCTTTTTGTGGCCAGAACAAGGTCAGAATCCAGCAAAAAGTAGTTTTTTAACTTCAAGCTGCCATTTTCGCTGCACCCAAAAACGGCCGCCTTAACAATATATACGCGCAATGGCGACAATGCGCACTGGTTGAGAGGGACCCTTTGACATTCTGAGGTTACACTAGTGTAGATGATATGATTTACGATTCACTATTGCCATGATAATTTCATTGTAGAAAATCAACTTTTGATGTAGTGCATTTATTTAGATCTTAGTTAGACAATATTTTACTGAAATACTTAATGTTGGTGATATTTTGAGTGTCTTAATATTTCTCTGGGTTAGGCAGAGGGCAGCTGCTACAGCTCACAACAAGTGTGACTGAAATCCTTCACTAGAACTGATGGTTAATGATCTAGATGATAATGATTGCAACATTAATTTTCGTTTCCCTTCTTTGTTTTTACAGACACTGTTATGCAATGCTGTTAATCTCATTGGGTGACTTGAAAGAGCAGCCATGAAGCACATGCTGCTATATGATAATTATCATTACTTTCTAGCAGTAACACTATACTTAAAAACTAAAGCATTTTTCCTAAAAACGTTTTATTCACTATTTCAGTGACTTACTTTCTTTCCTTTGCTTGATATTTTTTTTGCTTAATTTTATCACTTATGTATTTCAAAACTCAATAGAACCATAAATTATTGAATGTTCAATTACCTGCTTACCATGAAAATGGTCTATATTTTTGGGGCATTTTTCTGTTTATTCCGTTTGATAAATAGGTTGATTATTACTGCGATTATGAACAAAATCAAACTAGATTCGGTTCAATTGTGTTACATTCTTTAATAGCGAACTTGCACAAAATTTCATTTTGCTCAATTGATTTTTCAGTTTGATTTTGTTTCATTAGACACCGGGACTATATCACACCTAATGTAAATAAAAATAGCCACCATTTGATGCGAAAATATGCATGGATATTTGTTTGCGGACATTATCTGTTCCTCAAAGCTCACAGTTTTCCTTGAGCTTCACTCTTGGAAATCTATTTGCTTCTCGGAGCAGATAATGTCCAAGGACAAATATCCGAACATATTTTTGAAGCCAAATGGAGGCTATTGTAGTTATTATCCTTCAAATATTTTTTCACAAGGCCGCTCTGTTTGCCGTGGAAGATCTCAGTCGGCCAAGCTGTTAAACATCAAAATAATTCTGTTGGCGTTCAAAAATATTTCTAGTCTGTTCAAAACAATCAGTTTTATTTTAGCAATTTATTTGAGATGAAAAACTGAACCTGTGAACGTGAAACGCAAATTTTCCAAACTGGGTAATATCACTTGGGGAATATCACCCGGATATTCCCCAGTTTTGGCTGCGTCACATGACGTGTTTAGACCAATCGCGGGCGAGAAAAAATTTTGATGGATTATAACAGTAATTATACAAGTTGTTGGAACAAGGAACTGTGTTGTAACTTAGGTTTTAGTCCTGGCGTTAAATAATTTTTGTCTTGAGTAGTAGTTACCAAAGCAAAAAACTTGACCCGAAACTTGCCTACCAAAATATTGGCACTGATATATGCCACATCTGGGTTACTATCAATATGTGATAAAACTAAAATGTTAACAATCACCGTTGAATGAATAAATTGTTGGCAGATGATTAAATTGCGTTTTCAATGACTTGTCCATCTGAAGATGCAACTTTGTGGGGTTGGGTGTTCCAATTGAACTAACTATATGATTATCTGTACAATACATGACCTCTACTCAGGAATGGCTTCCATTTTCCTCAACATTTCCAACTGGTGGGGGTAGAACCATGTCAAAGAAAACGGGTGATCACCATACCGTTTAAAATTTTGTACATGTGGTGCATTTTCTGGGCAAAAGATAGATAGAGGATGTCGCACAAGAGAGAAAAACAAACCTCTGGTACCCTGGGTCTTAATCTGTAACACAGTAAAGTTGCACAATACAGACCACTGAGAAGCTTTTCCCATGTTTCTCGCTAATTTTGTTCATAGGGGAAGCAGGGAAATTTTACTCGAGAAATCCCGGAAGTTTACCACCACCTGGTAATGATACCGAAAACTGGTCGAGACCATCATTCTCACTTGGATAAAGATTCCATGTGATCTATTATATTATATATTACTTTTAGCCGGTACCACTTGTAATAATAATAATAATAATAATAATGGTTTATTGAACAATATATCCACATAGTGGCTCTTCACTTGTCCACTACCTAATATACAATAAGATTAATAACTTAAAATATAGATATTAGATAATAGTAATATCTCTTTAAGCCAATAATAAATAAAACTGTTTTAAAGAGATATTATGCAAACTATATTATAATGAAACAAATAGTAATTGATAATTGTGTTTATAATATTCATCCAATATTCGATATGTATGCTGCGTCTAAAGATGCTCAATTAATTCATATTGTGAAACAAGTACCAATAAAAGGAAATAAAAACCATAACGGTTATATGCAGTGTATGGTAAGAAAACATGCACAAAAAAGTCAAAAAACATATTTTGTACATAGGTTTGTATGGGAGTGTTTCAATGGATTAATACCAGAGGACAAGGTAATTGATCATATTAATAATAATAAGGAGGACAATCGCTTATGTAATTTACAAATAATGACACAACAACAGAATAATAAGAAGTCAGCAAAAGATCGTGATTATAAATTTGTTGCTAATAATCATCAAAATAAAAAGTGTGTGAAAGCCCTTAACCAAAATACAAAAGAAGTTTCATATTATAATAGTTTGTATGCTGTACAACAACATCTTGATATTAATGCTGGTATTGTAAAGATGGCAGCTGAGGGCATTAATAAATGTAAAAGTGGTATTTCGAAAAAAGATGGTTGCAAATACGTATTTGAATATGTTAAAAAGGAAGATATGCCAGAAGATTATAAAAAATCATCACAATTAGGCCAAAATAGACATATTTTATTATCAGATGAAGAAAAAAGGAAACATCAGAATGAAGCAATGAAAAAATGGCAACAAAAAGAGTACACATGTCTGAAATGTAATAAAATGATGAAAAATAATAGCAAATTTATTCATAATAAAAATTGTAAATGAATATGAAAATAATAGCCAGAAACAATTATATTTTTGGCTACCAACAAAGCAGCAAACAAACAGTATATACTGTAGCAATTACTACAATATATTAGATAATTTACGTTTAAATATTTTCATAAATCCTTTAAATCCTTGATTGATATCCAACTGCAACCTTTCCATTTTTCTAAAGCCAAGTGCCCTGAATCATCTGAATATCCTTCCATTTTTCTAAATCCGAGTTTCTAATCGTTTTTGGTGTGCCATACATACTATTTTCTTGTTTTAGATATTTGATATTATCCATTTTTGTATTTTTTAACACATCATATTCACTATTATAAACACCATTTGTAATCTCATTAGTTATAATTTTCATAAGCTCTAAAAGAGTTATATTTTGGTCTATTTGCTGTACTTTTTTAGAATATAATTTCAATAATTTCGATTTATGTTCTAACATGTCAATTTTATGATTATATTTTGATATTTCATCATGGAGATTATCAACTTCTTCATAACAAATATCAAGTTCTTTATCAACTATCCTGACAGCTTTGTCAACATTTCTAATTATCTTGTCTTTATTCTCGTCACTATTCATTGTATATATATGTGTATTATATTGTTTTTTATGCGTTCAAATCTGGTTAGATTAATGTTTTGATATATCGCATGTTATCGACTTTGGTATATAGCATCAGATCATTATCTGATCCGGTGTGTTTATCCAGGACAATCTCATAGGTTATCCCTTTCAACAGGTCCTTCAGGGTGATATCTTCATCAATTTGCTCAATCTTCTGAACATATAAATTGATCAACCGTCGTTTGTGAGACAATTTCTTGATTTTAGATTGATAATCATCAATGGATTCGTTCAACAGAGTGATCTTGTGCTCATGTTGTATGATTTCACTTAATAACTCAGCTGAATAAATTTTGAATTGCTGTGTATTCATGATATATATGTATTATATATTTTTAACATCTTTTAAAGGTATCCATGAATTAAATTCTTTTGGATAACCAGACCATGATACAAGAGCTTGTTTCTTTTTATAATCTCTTTTGATGACTTTATCAATTCTAAATACATCCTGTTCGGCTTTCAACAACTCCTGCTTATAAAATGATCCTTCTATGGATTCATTATTCAAATCTTTTAATTTATAAGTTATTGGGTTAGTGTATTGAATTTTGTCAACTGTAAATACTTCTTCAGTCCAATTTGGTGTATAACCTTTATCAAACACTTTCCGTTTATATTTACTTATTCTTACCTTATCACTGATTATAAATTTTGGTTTAGATGATAATGGCACCATTTCACCATATAGATTGAAATATACAACTCCTTCATTTTTCCTTTTGCTCGCTTCAATAGGTGTCATTTTAATGCTTGAATGTTTTGTATTATTATATTCTTTTACCAACTGTGGTAGTATATCTAAATATTGTGTTGTATTTTTAGCTGTAAACTGTTTCCACATCCTGTTTTTCATTGTACGATTCCATCTTTCCACAACAGAAGATTTTTCTTCATTTTCTGTTGAATATAGTGTAATGTTGTGTTTATCAAGTAATGATTGCATATGTTTGTTATAAAACTCAGAACCTTTATCAGTCCATAAAAACTTTGGTTTTCTACCTTCTTTGAAAATCGTTTTAAATGCTTCAGTAACTGTCTCGCCTTTTTATTTTTTAATGGTTCAATCCATCCATACTTTGAGAAAACATCAATTACAGTCAACAAATATTTAATCCCCTTGTTCCATTTGCTGAATTGTTGCATTTCAACCAGATCTGCAGCCCATATTTCATCTATTCCATTTGCAATGACTCTTCTAGTTTTGAATTTTCGTTTGATTGGTTTATGAAGTTCATCGGCTAATTGTTGAGCCCAATCATTATTACTCAACGCCGTTTTCCGTTTTTTGGCTTCTTTTGTTTAACACCAAGACCTAATTTCTGTTTAGTATTTATCATGTTTCTTGCTAACCAATGTCCCCATTGTCTTTCATTATAAGGTATATTGTCTAGAGTTTTTACCATTTTTTTATCTGCTTTATTTTTGCACTTTTTGTTATCTTTACACACAGAATAATCTACATCATGTTGCATTGCTACTGCGTCTGTTTTACCTGTTGGTTGATCATAGATTTCTAATATTCGACCTGTTGTTGGGTCATATCTTACTTGTGAATCTAAATCGTTATACGGACCTGTGTATTTATGACCTGGTAAGGTAAAACCTCCTTTCGGTTTTGGTAATCTTCCGATCAATTTATGAATATCAACCCCTTGACCATATTGGCTTCTATCATAAAGCGGATTAGTCGGATCACTTGTATCGGTATACATGCTCATATCATATGCTATTCCTTTACCAATCGGTGATATTTTCTTTGAAATATCACTCGTGAATGAATCCAGAGCTTGATCCAAATAGTTATGCCCAACCTTTTTGATCTTAGATTTTACAAAATCAGATTTTACAGCTCGGCTCAAAGCTTGGCGTCCAACTAAAGATCCCATTTTCAGAGCTCCTTTGAAGAGTTCATTCGATAGATCGCCCCCTTCTTGAGAGGGCATAACTAGTTTTTTGATTGTTTAACGAACTTAGTCTTCTTTATGCCACACTCAGCACAGGTGCAATAGAACATCAATCTACCATTCTTAGCTTTTTTATAGCCAGATGGTTCCACACACTCAGTTTGTTTCTTCTGTTTAACACAATATGATTTCACCATTATAATAATAAGTTACATAATATTTATAAAATAGTTGATAAGAAATCTATGATTAACACTATGATCTATTGGATCAAAATTTGAATTATGTATGGTTTCCAATAATGATACACCTCTTTGACGTTCATGTAGATAATACAAACTCCAATATCCACATAAAATGGAATCTCTTTCCTGTATTTCATCTCCCGAAAATATTATGTGTTTTCCACTTGTTGATAAATACGTTTTGACCTCATGGGGCATAGTTAAACCGAATGGATCAAAGTATTCACAATATTTATCAATAGTTCTATAACAAACCCAATGAGTGCCCGGGCCTATTTGTGAATCCAAATTGATAATCCCACATTCTTTCTTTATTTTGTTAGGTAAATTATCACGACTGAAAATACCCCTGAAATGTTTGATCTTGAGTTGTATAATCCAGTTTATTAAATCAATGTTTGATAATGCTTTGTTTATGAATTTTAAAGGAGTGCTCCGAGCAATGGGATTCCGTTGAATGGGCTGTTTTTGCCTAGAAGAAGCCCTTTCCCTTTTTTTGCTTTTTTTTATTTTTATTCCCATCCCTATTGGGTTGTCCCATGTTCCAAAGAATGGTGGTGGTTGTAACGGGTATGGATTAATCAAGCCACCTTTTGATTTTGGGGAAGTAGGAGGAGGGACATATACTGGTAATGATCTTCTTGATCCATTATTATCAACCTGCAATCCTTTCCCAGTCAACGCGGATATCAGCATGGGAATGCCAATTGAGGCAAGAAGAGTCCCCAGAAACCCTCCCTGTTGTGTTTTGGTGGGTTTAATAACTAATTGACCACCACTTTGAAGAGCATCTAATATTTGCTTTTTTTGTGATACATTCAACAAGTCCTTGTATTGAATCAGTTGATCCACCTTATTTTGTGGAATAAGAAAACCACCCGTTTGTCCCTTTCCAAAAATCTTGTCAATCCCCAAACTACCCAATGCACTCATTGCACCAGTTGCTAAGGCTGGAACCGCCTTTGTGGCATAAGGCAATAATTTTGTTCCTAATGAAAATAAAGATGTCCATAAACTCCCACCATGTTTAACTGCTTTTCTTATTTGTGTTTTTGATATTTTGATGTCAACACCTGTTACATTTTTTATCGCTTTCCTGATTTTATTTATCTGAGTTTTTGTAAGCATCAATTCATCAGATCCATTCAATTCGTTTCTTGATAATCTAATTGTAATTGCAGAATTATTTTGATACGCTTTCGCAAGTCGTAATCTCTGTCCTTCTGATAGAGTGACTCCATGAGAATAATAAGTAGTCATATCTTATATAATATATGTTAGATAAAAATTCAGGTTTTATCTAACATATTTAATTAATAATTTTCGGTATTATCTTTTGTTATAACATACCTAGTTTAAAAACATCAGTTGAATATATTTAAGATCTAAGCAACAGCTTACCATTCTTCTGCTCTAGCTCAACGTCCTGTTCAAACAGAGTAATCGCATAAATAGAATAGGGTGTAGCGGTTGTTCCCGAAAGCTCATATCTGAACGCCAATTTTGTAGTACCATCTCGGACATCAACTTTTTGTTTCGTGAGGTCAAAGTATAGGAATGGAAATATAGAACCAAAGTTTGTTCGATTCAAAAGTGTCCCTTCTCCGTATTCGTTGTTAGCATGGACATATTTCAAAACATCTCTATATATACGTGATGGATCTGAAGAAGGTGTGTAATGAATCTCTGGATACTCGTTTCCATTTCCTACAATGAGATAAGAATTCAAAAGAGTTCAAGGGTCTGTACTAACTGAAAAGGTGTTATACAGGTACGGATTTGCTGTTTGTACGTCTACGTTTGCGTCATTTAAAATAACACAAAAACATGACGAGGTCGTGTTATCCCAGAGGTTATTTTAAAATTACCAGTTCTCTGTTGCGAACTGTTGGATCTTTCCACATTTTCGCGAAGATAAGTCCAATTTCGCGTTTTCAGAAATTCACTCATATACAAGCTTTGACCCTCTGAATTAAAAGTTATTCTAGGAACAAACAGCTGCATTCTAGTGATTATAACTCTACAATCATCAGCAGCTTGCCAAATCAAGTTACCATCGCTCTCAATTTCTAAATTCAATTCCACTCGGGTGTTCGGCAATAGCTCACCCATAAGACTTTCAAAAAAAGAATATCTATTTAGCGATACTTCAGTATGAACAACCCTAGACACACCCAGAAGAGCTTTTCTACTTGCAAAGCCTTTATTATAAGCCGCATTTGTCTTGTCTTCATGTGCATTTCTGTTAGTATCAAGATAGAAAAATTCATTTGAAGCCGTACTTTGAGCATAAGATGTACTGTATTCAAGCAGGTTCTTTATATTCACAACATGGTTACTATCATTGCAGTCGTACACCTATTTCCCGTTTAATTTAATATCAAATTTTTTGAGAAAAGTATGAGACCCATTAACAATACCATTATGATCATCAACAGCGAGATTCCCACCTGCTGTTTTTGTTACCTTGAAATCTAGTGATATTCTACTATTATACCAATCAAACGGTGTCACCTCTCCGGAATTATCTACCACAAATCTATAACCATCTTTTTTCTGTCGAGCGTTATTGGCTGGGATATTCAAAGCTGTTTCCAGGTCAAAAACAACATCCTCACATCTTTCAACATATTTTGGATTTCTATACATATATCATTACATTACATAATTTTCATCTTACGAAGTTTCCCACCTGAAAGTAGTTGATTAACTCTTTCATTTATCTCATAATCAGTTAATGGTGATGATTGTGTTGGTAGTGATTGTGTTGGTGGTGGTTGTGTTATTAATGGTGTTTCTATATTATTTCTACTTAAGAGCTGAACTATTTTATCACCTGCTTTCTTTGCTGCAAAATCACCTGCTTTCGTAGCTGCGTTTTCGAATGCTTTTTCAGCACCTTTTTGAATCCCAGCTTTCAATGTTTTTTTTACTGTCTTACCAAATATTTTACTGACAATTGATTTCATTACATCTGATATACCCTCACCGTATATATGTGTTTTCACATATCGATCCATTTCTGGGTCGTAATGTTTTTTGTATTCACATTGTCTTGTCATTCTATATTCTTACATTAGATTAAATAGGTGTTGATCTTAGAATCAATGTTATATACCAGTCGATGCCATTCAAAATCACAGGTCTACCTAAATCATCCGAGACATAAAACGTCATTTGACTTATATTATTTGACGATACAGGACTAAAGAGAGCACGCCTCGGTTCAAAAGTAAATGGAAAGCTTCTTGTTAAATTATCAGTTGGGATAACACTCAATGTATTACTGTTATTACCATTCACAATACTATCTGTTATAGCATCGGTATTAATATTTAACACATCAATTGAATTCGTGATATTTGGGAGCATTGATCCATACTCCGTTTGTGTAATAATCTTCTGTTCAAATCCAATTAACTCACCAAATACAGTACCTCTAAGATCTAACTGATAATTATTTTCGATCTCTATAATCACTTTATATGATGATAATACGAATATAATATCAATGTTATAACCACCTCCTGCTGTTTTATGGTTGTTTTGATCCATAGACTGATGTAAAAAATCGTTAATGTCATCATAACTGTACATCCCAGCAACAAAAGTAACTGTTTCCCATGACTGACCTCCATCTGTAGAATATTTGATGGAATCATTTCCATATATCGGAGAAATATTATGCCAACTGTATGTCATTGTCAGACGATCTACAGCTAGTTCATGTTGCATATCTGGGTTTAATTTTAAAATTGGATTGAATTTAACAACAAAATCTTCAGTTTTGCTTCGTCCTACTTTGATTCTGTTGATGGATGAGATATGAATTGCTCTTTCGTTCATTGTATATTACTAGAGTATATTATTTGAGTATATATTCTTTTAAAAGATCATTGAGTTGATTGTTATTTAAAACACCTAATTTGTTTAATGTATGCACAATTTCTGTGAATTCGTCTCTTACACCATCATTTCCTGCCATTATTGACCCTCCTAACAGCTCCAGACGTGATAATAAATCCTGTGGGTTATTATAATAGACAACCCCACTACCTATCTTTTTGTATTTTTTACTTGTTCTATGTATTGGTATTTCACTGATTCTATTCAGGTCGTTAAATACTATTTTTGATAAAGGACTTTTTACTATTGAACCTCTTTGTGAGTAGATCAAGTGTATCAAAATCAACTTGTTTGTTATAAACTTGTTGGCCGTCTTTATAAGCTATTAGTTTGAGCTGACCGTATAATTCAGGCATATCAATGATTAAATTTCCATAGGTGCCCTTCTGGGGGTTGATTTTATAAGCATTTCTTTTTGTTTGTGTGTAAATACCCTTACCAACTTTTAAAGTTTTTGTACCCTCTTCAACTAAACCTATTCGCTTTCTGTATTTTTTTATAGCTTTAATCTCCTCACTATATCCATCTATTTTATTTTTATTTTTATTTCTTGCTAACTTTGTTGTAGATAAACTCCCTTGTTTTGTTCCTAATACTTGATTCAATTTCCCCGATTTATCTAATATTTTACCAGCCGTGTCCGCATCTTTTAAAGTATCTACCAAAACTTTAGATGGCAATGGTAATTCATATTTTTGTATAATTGCTAAGTCTTTCGGTGTAAAACCATTGTCCAGATCTGACACCATTTTTGTTTGTTCACCGCCAGGCCCTGGCAATGATAATTTTTGAACTTGCTGACAATATGGAACTGTTTGTATTTCTTTTGCTTCCTCTCTCAACTTACTTATTTCATCGATTTCTTTCTCCAATTGTTCAGTAATCGGTTTTACTTCTTCTTTTTTTTGTTCATAGACATCCTGCTTTGATGTTTTATCATCTTTGATAACATCACGAACAATTTTGGTTATTTTTCCTGCTTCAATTTTAGGAATAGTGAGTCTCTTATATCGTTCTATATCCATATATATTATTACGTTATATAAAGTTATCTGAACTTATCTGAACTTATCTTAACTTACCTGAACTTATCATTAATATATAACATAATATATATACATGTATGGATATACCAAATTACGATTCTGGTAATAGTCAACAAGATAATTTCAAACAGTTGTATTCATACATGCCAAAGAACACATTTCGTATGCTAATTTGCGGAAATAGCGGTAGCGGTAAAACTAATCTTTTATATCATATGATTACGAAACCGCTTGTTTACTACGATCAAATTCATTTATATGGGAAAAATCTTGAACAGGATAAATATAAAAACATGGTGGAGACAATGAATAAAATTAGTAAACAAGTTGGTTATGATGTTTTAGTTTCCAGTAATGATCAAATTATCCCCGTAAATAATTTAGAAAATCAAGATTTACAAAGAGTTGTTATTTTTGATGACTATGTGTGTGAGAAAAATCAAAAGGATTTAGTAGATTATTTTATTCAAGGACGGCATAAAAACTGTTCAATAATTTATCTTAGTCAAAGTTTTTATAAAACGCCAAAAGATATTAGATTGAATTGCTCGCATTATTGCGTTTATGATTTTCCATCTACTAATGAAAGAAATCTGATATCTAGAGAGCTTGGTGTTGATAAGGAAAAATACATTAAGGCTACCAAAAAACCATACTCATTTTTATATGTCGATAAACCTATGAAATTAATCAAACGAAATTTTTATGGGGCTATTTAATATAACGATATAATATAATGGGTATTTTTAATGAACATGGCAGTTTTACTACCACCACTGATAGTAGTGATATCATAAAAACAGGACCACCAGGAATAGGGTTCAAACTGGATTCAGATGGTAATTACGACATGCAACATAAAAAAATCAGCAATCTAGCTGATCCAACAAATGCTCAAGATTCGGTTAATTATATGACAATGAAAGCTCAAACCCTCTTATTAGATGGTACTAATCACATGACTTCAAAATTAAACATGGGTGGTAAAGATATAATAAATTCTGGTCACATAGTTATGCAAAATAAATTAGTAAAACAGATGGGGAATCCCGTTGGCGATCAAGATGGTGTCAATCTCCTTACACTTAACAAAGTTAAACAAGAGTTGCAAGCTTAAAACAATAATAAACTGAGTAAAAACACTGATATTGATATGTCAAACCATAAAATATTTGGTTTAGAAAACAATCCTGATCATAAATTTGATGATGAATATTCTATTATTGTTAAAGATGTGAAGTCAGTTGTTAATAAAGAATATATTAATGCTAAATGCTTGAAAATAAGTGATGATGAGACTTTTTTTGATCTGAAAGGCCAATTAATTAGAAATTCAGAACCATTTAATCTAAGTTCATACGATGATCAAAGTCTTGTTCCAAAAAAATACATAGATCAGACTGTGACAAAAAAAGCTGATAAAAATAGTGTGTTGCTTCTAGATGGTACAAATAAAATGACTGGAAGTCTTGATATGAATTCTAAATACATTAATAATGTATCGACCCCGTCTACTCATCTACAAGCTGTGAATAAAGCTTATGTAGATTTGACTTCTCTTTCAGTTTTAGGTGAAAATAAAATGCTTGCGGATTTAGATATGGAAAATCACAAAATAAAAAAGCTAGCAACTCCTCTCAATCAAGAGTATGATGCAGCAACCAATGTAGCCTTCGTGAGTGAAGAATTACGAAAATTAAATACACAAATTACAGTTCAATTAACAGATGATATGAAAAAATATGTTAATGAGTCGCATATTACTTCATCAAACAATAAAAAAATGTATTTGATTATTTAATGGTGAATAAAGATGAAAGCATTTCAGAACATGATATTATTATTGTTGATATTTCTGATTTTCAAGATTCTCCACATACATTCAACAAAAAAGCTTACAATCTGAAACTTGGTAAAAAATCTTCAAAATAAGTATTCATCAAGAATAGGTTTTAATATGAGTTCATTAGATGAAGGAGAATATACAATTGTTATTGAATTTTTCCCACCATCAATGACAAATGTGAGTGTGAATATGGTTTCAACAAGTTTAAACATAGCTCAACAATCAACTAAGGAATTTTCTAATTATACAAGAAGTATAATTCATATGCATAAATGGGGGATTGTTCCTCCAGTTGCTATAGATGTTGATTTAAGATGTGATGGTACACCTTCAAGTGCTGCACAAGGAATTGCACATTTAATAATTTATGCTGTTAAAGGAAGTCAAAGTGATGTATCACCAGATGTTTTTGATTCTCCTTTCATTTTCGAAAACAATAGAATGGTGATGGAAACTGATATTGATATGAATGGCCATCAAATAAAAAATTCCACGCATTTCATTCATGGTATCTTGAACACCAAAGATGGTAATAAGACATTTTTATTAAATGGCTGTGATAAAATCATTCTGCCTAATTACAGTCATATTATTCAAATCAAAGCAATGCATTTCAAGATTAAAGTATCTTATCCCAAAATTTCTCTAAAAATAAAACATGGTACTTCTTTACTTAATATATTTAATATTGTTTCAAATGAGACATCTCGATTGCAGACAATAGATATTAATATAATATTTGCTATTGGTCTTATATCTTTCGAATTAGCAACACAGATTGAAGATGAAGAAATATTGTTAATGGTCGAATATAGAATACCATGATGAATCATTTAATCTAATTGAATAATATATATGCCAAGAAAAATAAGTGAGAGCATTTATCAATTCAATCATATTGATAAAGAACTTAGTAAAGAAACAATCGATGAGATAAAATCGTTATATACATATTACCATAAAAAATATTGGTGTCACAAGAAGGCTTTCAAATACTTTAAACGCTTGAATATGATGGCAAATATATCATCTGTTGGACTTGTTGTTGTGGGATCTGTGGTTGGTGGTATTACTTTGAATCCTATTATATTAGGAACAATATCAGGAACAGGCATTCTTCTAAAAAGTTATTGTGAAATTAAAAACTTCTCTCGGAAAATTGAAATGGCTAAATTTGCATTCACAACATATCAAAAAACTTTGGTTGATTTGAGATCTTGTTTGAGGGGGAGCCAGTTTAATCATAACCAATTCATAAATGAAATGAGATTATTAGATGAGATAATTGTTGACTTGTGTTCTATCGTGGATAAATTCGAAAAACAATATGCTGAGAAATTCACGACTAAATAATCTGTAAAATCTCTGCCTGTATCATGACGTCACGACACAGCTGTGTTGTTATGTCACACTATCCATAAAAATTTACAAATTACTCATTAATTTATTATATTTATCATCAATATTATCGGTCTCTTTAACCAGCTTTATATTTTTCGAATATATTGATGACATAACTTTTTGGAAAGGATCATCATCCACTTTTTCAGATTTAATATATGTCAAGCCGCATTTTTCACAAATATTTTTCCATATTTTATTATACTGATGTAAGGTTTTCAAGCTCTTAGATAAGTCGAAATATTTATAACATGGAGATTGAAATGATTCAAATAGCTTTCGGAATATGAAGTTAAATTTTATTGACCGTTTTCTTTTGTCGTTAAGTAAAACACCTTCAATCTTCTTAAACATACTATTAATTTTGGCTCTATCTTTATACGATATTTGAATCCTGTGTTTAAAACATTTATTGTCTAAGACGTTCTTTATATGGTATTTCCGATGATAGACCGACTTCTTCCTAAATTTAAACACGTTTTCATAAAAATCTATGTATTCAGAAGCATACACATAACCATCAACTATACCGCAGTTTAAACAAACAAACATACCATTTTCATTAATCGTTTCTTTATTATCACAACATGGTTCGTCATTTTTTTTGCTTATATAATCTTTCAGTTGTTCATTACAGAAATGGCAGATGATCTCTCCCTCTTCCTCCAAACCGTCGTGAATCTCCGCATCACAATTCATTCTATATACTATTAGTAGAGATTATATTTTAAATACAATAACAAACAAAAACGTATGACGTCACGCCACAGCTGTGGCGTTTGCTCTTATATGTTACAAACTTCACAAATGAATATGGGTTCAATGAGAAATTTCACAATTGTGAAGTCAAAATGTGAAGTTTCTGATTGTCTGCCGTCGGGGGAATCCCCAAATATGTCTTCCGGTTTTCCGAGAATGTCACGCAAAGGAAATCACGCAATGAAATAAACACACCATTTGTTTTAAATTACATATAGATTTCAAAAATCTAATGGAAAAATCTAATGGAAACCTCTGATGTATCAATGCGCTGGTACCCCCATGTTCTATACTACTAATGACAGACCCAGGCAGGTCTGCACATTGCTGGAGGCTTAGCTAGCCCAACCCTGGCCCAAACAAAGCAGCTCAGCTAGGCAGCGAAACAGGGCAAGCCACACAAACACAATGCAAGTCATAAGAAGCCAAGTAAGGGTCACTTGAGATTCGGCGACAAAATGCACCCCTAGCCCCTCCCCTGGCCAGGCAACAATGCAACCCCTGACCCTCTACTCCCTGGGGCTGTTAGGTCAAGGACCGGTCTACCTGGCGAAGCTGTCCTGGACGTTGCCCCCCCCCCCTCAAAATTCTCGAACGCCAGTGGTCGGTGGAAGGGGTGGATTGGAGGCCCCGGAGGGCCTCCAATCCCTGGTCACCTAACATTGACTATCTCCCCTCCCCTAGCCAAACAGCAATTCACCCCCTGAGCCTGGACTCCCTGGGTCGGTCAGCCCTTGGACTGGCCTACCTAGCACATGTGTCCAAAACAGTCAGCCCCTCCCCTCCCCTGAAATTTTGCCGACACCATAGGCTTGAGGTGGCACCCAAAACCTTGCTCCGAGCGGGTACGTTTAGCCAAATTCGGACAGATTTATACATTAAACTTGCCTTTTGCTTCGCCCTTCCAATCGATAAGTTGTCCCAGCCGAGTGAGTTAAGACGATACCTAGAGCTCGTGTCATAGCTTGATTTAGTAATAACTCTAGCAGCGCGATTTTGTAATTTCTGAAGTTTCTCACTCAGCTGTTGAGACAAGACATCCCAAAAAACACTGCAGTAATCAAAGTGTGTTTCGATCAGACCTTTGTATATTTGAATTGCAGTGTGCATGGAAATAAATGGCCTGACTCGCTGAAGTGCACCGATACTGGAAGCGACTTTTTTTAAAATTGCGTCTATGTGCTCCTTCCAGGAAATGTGTTCATCTATGTAGAGTCCAAGAGATTTGCTACACGCAATTTTTCAAGGCCGGAGTTATTTTAACTCCAAAAGGGGTTATTGAACCTTTTCGGAGTTAAATTAGGTTCAGAATAACCCCTTTTGGAGTTAAAATAACTCCAAATGCAGTGTATGATTAGTTTGATTTATTCTGACGCCGTCTACATCAATGTTAATTGCATAGTCGTCTAAAGACTGTAATTTTTGACGCGAGCTACTGATCATAAACTCAGTTTTAGCAACAATGAGACTTTAAAACTTGTTAGCTCTCAGCCAGAGATTAATGTGTTTCAATTCATTGTTGATTTGGCTCTCAAGATCGACCATGCTGGATGCGACAAAAGTAGCATTAGTGTCATCAGCATACATTCTAGAGTAAGCTACAATCTCGGACATAAGTTGTTGGGACACTTGAGATTAGGTGAGGTGTACCCCTTCCCCCCTCAACAAAGTTGGAAACTGTTGCGTTTTTCGAATTAAAAGGGAAGCAATAAAGAAATTACAACATTGCAAAAAGGGGGCAAGGGGAAAAACCTGTTAGTGTCCCAACATTAATGTCTGAGATTGCAATCTCGGACATAAGTTGTTGGGACACTTGAGATTAGGTGAGGTGTACCCCTTCCCCCCTCAACAAAGTTGGAAACTGTTGCGTTTTTCGAACTAAAAGGGAAGCAATAAAGAAATTACAACATTGCAAAAAGGGGGCAAGGGGAAAAACCTGTTAGTGTCCCAACATTAATGTCTGAGATTGTAGGTTCAAGCAATTAGGTAAGTAATTTATATAGATTAAAAAGAGTAGGGGACCAATCATTGACCCTTGCGGTACTCCACAGTTTAAAGAGCTTGCACTAGACAGGTGATTGTTTATGTTGCATCTTTGCATACGATTAGTTAGGTAAGACACAAATCATTTCAGGGCATTTCGATCAACCCCATATTTAGCAAGCTTTTGCAAGTTAATGATTTGGTCTCTGATAGAGTCAAAGGCTTTCTTTAAGTCAATACGCCAAATTACGCCATTGAGAAGACCTTACTAATAATTATAAGATATTACTAATAATATTACTAAAAGAAGGCGAGGCCATGTTTATACCGGAACTGTATAACTGTTTACAGCAAGGCTCCCAAAAGTGTGACCACTTTTAATTAATTCACATTCTTTCGTGCGCATATACTATCCAATCAGAAGCCGAGGATATCTATTCTTTGGATTGTGATTGGGTAGTCTGCACGCACGAAAGAATGTGAATTAATTAAAAGTGGTCACACTTTTGGGCGCCTTGCTGTAACACTACGCTTTAATATATGATCTCCAGGGATATGCTAACTACATCAATGCAGTGAAAAGACACTTCAGCGAAGTCCACGCCACTTTAGGCGGAACTAAGGTAAGTGATATAGAAAATGAAACCAAACTGATTGCAAGGCTGACTGGTATAACGGCAGAAGGGCAGGCTTATTAGCCGATATTTCTACTACTAGTCTTCTTCAGAGGGCATTTTAATCCGCCTTGTTTGAGGTACCAACGAACACTTTTCAGTGAAGCTGAAGGTGTGCTTGCTAAAAATATCATATTATATTTGTAAGCAGAGATAGTCAACTGTTTTTACAATCATTCAATTACAGAAGCATCAATAGAATAGGATTTGTGTGAAAGTGATTCAAAACTTGCGATTGGCTGACTCGGCCACGCCACGAATGTTGACAATTTTGGAAGTTGTGTTTACGAAAATACCGTTAACGATTTGAAATTAATTTCTCTCAAACGAGTGCATATTTCAGAAAATAAAAATCCTTGTCAAAAGTATGGGACTCGGGCCTACCAATGAACAAAGTATGGGCCAAATCGAATTTTGAGCTGTGACCGCGATCTCGACGATCCTTAGTAAAAATAAGGTCAACTCTCAAGTTCGGATTCAAAACTTTCTTTCTTCGATTTCTTTATAGGAGATTCGACAACAATATGTGCCTGAATATGTGATAGATCATGGAATTGTAAATATTACAACGCTTATCAATTTGTTGGAGTCTAGTAAGGTAACGTAACATTCCGATAGCTTACTTTTCTTTAGAACATTTTGGTGGGCTTTTTTGGAGGCGGTTGGGGGGTTGGTAGGTGGTGATGGTTTCGGTGGGGAATTTATTATCGCAGGGTGGGACCGGTTAAAAATATGGTTGTGCTAATTTTTGGAAGGGATTTGGTGGCTGCAAAAGTTTAGGTGTATACATTAAGAATACCACATGGTAACTAACTGGTGAAATAAACATCAAAACTCTGCATATTCTGTAACGATATAATTCACAAACCAAGCTCTACAATAGAGTGATTTATAATCGAGGAGGGTCTTAAATTCGGGGAGGTAATTTGCGATAAATTATTTACTCAGGGGTAAGTGTAATTTTTAAGCAGGAGTACTAGTATCATTCAATTAATTCATGCTCTTCGCCCTAGTGAGGCACAAGGCCGCAATTACTACCCTACGCCCTTTCGCCACCTTGCCAGCTTCACCCATGTAAGACCCATCTCTCTCAGCTCAGTTTCCACAGTTCTCCGCCATGGTTTTTTGGATTTCTTTAGGAGTACTAGTATGGCGATAATCAATTGAATCACACACGAGGGTATCTTAACTGTACCATTAGTAAGGTGAAGAGATAACCCATGCCGAAAGGCATTATCACGTACGTAACATGTTACCCTTCTTTTGGACAGCCTTTCTCGAAACAGCTGTATACTACATCAAAGGTTCAGTTTTTGCTATGTATTTGTAAAAAAGAAATCGATGCCAGAAAAAGTCGCTCAAATGATTTACCTAAACTGTACAAATTGTGAGATGTACTTGAAAGCGTGTAGTCTCGCTTTCAGGAAACGTTACAGGCAAGGCTCAGTATTTACAACCAAATGTTGTCGACTGATTTGATCTCTGGTTTGTTGTTCAGGTGTTTGTTGGTCTCGGGCAACCTTTTGAAGGACCAGCAGCCCTTGAGGCCCTGGCTAATGGATGCTTCTTCATAAATCCCAAGGTATTGCGCGATCCCCTTCATTGTTCAATCCAATAGCACACTTGCACGATGTCGTCATTTGACTACAACTACCAGAATTCATGTCGTGTTTCCTTTATTATTTAAATTTTTAAATCCCATTGGGGTTTAAATAACAATGGTTCTAATTAGCACGAGAAAAAGAAAAACTGGAGGATTCTGTTAGTTGTTGTCAAATGACGCCATCATGCAAATCTCCTATTCATAACAATATTGCAAAGGAATGCGGAGTGACGTGTTTCAAGGAATATTAGGGAGCTAGTTTACAATATGTTAGCTAACCACGACGGCAACGGCAACGAGAACGTCGCAAAACAAAAACGTTTAATGAGCAGTACATTAGCTGTGCACGTGCGTTATACATCTTGTACATTTCTTAGCCATCCTCCGCAAAACAAAAACAACAACGTGAAACGGCCAAATTCTGAGTTGAGCTGCAACGGCAAATTGTTTCCTTTACATAAGTAGCTGAGGATACTTCTGCCACCGATAGACAAACTGAATGGAACTATAGAAACTACTGAGAGATTCGCGAGATTATGCAGGAAGTAAAATATAAATTAATTTTGTAATCGACGTTGTCCTTGACTTTGCCGTCGTGGTTGCTACCTGTTGTTTTGCAGAGGATGGCTAAGAAATGTACAAGATGTATAACGCACGTGCACAGCTATTGTACTGCTCATTAAACCTTTTTATTTGTTTAGCGACGTTTTCGTTCGTTCGTTCGTTCGTCGCCGTTGCTGTTGTTGTTTGTTTAGACTCCCTATTAATATCGAGTCTACGGAAGATTTCTCGGTAGATCCGTACAGTATTGAATCGAAATACACATTAGGAACACGTAAATATGTCTAAATTTACGCGATGTGACTTTAGTATTGAAATCATGTGACAACGCACTGACGTCATAATCTCCCATCAAACTTTACGAGAGAAAAACAAGACCGAGAGCGCGAAATTTGAAAGCAATTAAGAGGCTGTCTCTGTTAAAACCGACCAGTCGATTTTTCTTCGAAATTTGGATTTTTCTCATATGCTGGGATTTTGAAGCCTTTACCAAAGTAATCACTAAAATGAGTTTTATTTGATCAAAAATTCTAACTGGAGTTATTTATGATCGATCAAAGTTTGGGCTGGTTGGCACTAATTTCGGGGCCCCGGAACTGCAAAAATGACGCATATTGCCGTCGCCGTGAAAAAATAAATATTCGTCCTAAAGATCCAATTCTTTTTTTAATCTATAGATATATCATAGAAGTTTGTTCAGACTGTTGCAATTAGAATTCAATTGTGTTACTTCGGCGGTAAAAATTAGATTTTCTACCACACCTAAACGAGTTTTGAACGAAACACGAAAATAGCTCAACTTTGAGGGCAAATTTTAAAAATGTGGCACCTTTTTCAGACTGCTTAACTACATAAACAAAAACTAGAAATGACCGTTAATTCGAAACTAAAATAAAATTTGTCAGCACACTACATTTGCAACTCTAACAACTGTTTGAATTTTGGGAAATTCTGAAAATGTAACAGAAACGAACACATTCGCTCTCACAGTGTGTTCGGAGAAATTCACTTACTATAATCTCTTATCTGGCTTTCTGATGTAATTTTTGGTCTCTTCAGTAATCCTTGATTCCTATTAAGTAACGTCAGAACTCTAAACGTGTCCCTCCAGCTATATCGTTACCAACTAAAAGATATTACATGTAAGATACGTTCATCATTGAGATCTGTATCGAGCGTGACGGTCACATCACAACGTAGCAAGAACGGTCTTCTTTGCATTACTGACCATAATATTGTTCGAAGTCGCTTTGATGATGTAGATTAGTCTTGAATAGTTTGTAGAGGCATCTTGACGACTACTATTACACCACATGAACAGTAAATAGAGCCGCGCATCGAAGGATGGAAGGAAGAAAGGAATGCTGCGATGTTTACATGTGTAATCGTTCCCAGTCCCCTTGCGGTTTCGATGCTGTTACATTTTCAGAATTGACCAAAATTCAAACAATTGTTAGTGTTGCAAACGTGGAGTGCTGACAAATTTTATTTTAGTTTCGAATTAACAGTCATTTCTAGTTTCTGTTTATGTAGTTAAGCAGTCTGGAACAGGTGCCACATTTTTAAAATTTGCCCTCAAAGTTGAGCTATTTTCGTGTTTCGTTCAAAACTCGTTTAGGTGTGGTAGAAAATCTAATTTTTACCGCCGAAGTAACACAATTGAATTCTAATTGCAACAGTCTGAACAAACTTCTATGATATATCTATAGATTAAAAAAAGAATTGGATCTTTAGGACGAATATTTATTTTTTCACGGCGACGGCAATATGCGTCATTTTTGCAGTTCCGGGGGCCCCGAAATTAGTGCCAACCGGCCCAAACTTTGATCGATCATAAATAACTCAAGTTAGAATTTTTGATCAAATAAAACTCATTTTAGTGATTACTTTGGTAAAGGCTTCAAAATCCCAGCATATGAGAAAAATCCAAATTTCGAAGAAAAATCGACTGGTCGGTTTTAACAGAGACAGCCTCTTAAGGTCGAAAATTTAAGGTGGCTATGAATTCCCTCCGCAGAATTTTTTTAAACTTTGCAAAAAGTTGTATCTTAACATGCTGATCATTATTCAATTATAAAAAATGGGGGTCACCGGGCTCGTTTTTGAGTTATAAGCACTAAAGCTAAATATAAGGGTATTTTTGACAGGTAATACTGTTGCTATGGTAACCTATTATGTCACAAATATTATCATAACTTGTTCACCGATGATTAGGCAATCGTTTGACACCTTTATTTTAACATCAACTGATATAAGATGGTAGTATCGATCAATCAAAGCGCAAGGGCTGTAAACCGTTACCAGCCACCTTAAGAAAGCAGAAACAAAACGCCCAGTATTCATAGCAGGAAGAGAGTATTTCTACTAAAATCAGACATAGTGCGGCAAAGCTGAAAAAATAGAATTCGCTATCCTTTTGCATACAGGTAGTCCATAGTAAGAGTACAAACGCTATGTAGTTTTTTTCTTGAAATATTTCTATATTTCCGAGAAAGACCGAATTTTCGATGTCACCTCCAGACTCGATTCAGCGAGTCCAAACTGGGTTGAAAATCGACCATTTTCACTCGGCGCTCCTGACGAAACTATCCACCCTATAGAAAATTTAGTACTACCAACGTATTGCATGACTTTTCATTGTCTAGAGAACACAATTTCAGAAGTATAGGATTTTTCTAATTATTGAACGGTACACAAAACCAGAGTATTCTCCAATGTTATGATAGTCAGTTGGTCAAAAGAATTGCCATTTTAACCATGTGCCATATCTCAGAATCCCATAAAATTAAGGATTTAAACTGTGGAAAGAAAGATCTTCCAATATATATAAAGTTTAGTTTGGGCAAATGATTTCCCACTTCTCAAAAAATTCTTCAAAATAGTACACAAAAGACGTGAAATCACGCCAGTTGTCGAATGCGTGACCAAACGTAAACTACCGTACTTGTGAATAAAATTACTTCAATTCGAAATACCAGCATTACCTAAGTATTAAACGACGTAAATATGCTCACCTTTGCTCGGTTGTAATATCCTGATTGTTACAGAATGTTTCTTTCCTGACATTTGTTCAATGGCGTTCCTTGAGGTTTGAGTGACGAGTACGCATCCGAATTTGAAGATGAGCGCAAAACGGCTCAATAGTATACTATCAAGTTCCTGTGCACATGTATATTTGTGCTACTCAGGTTTTTCAATAGAATTGTTTAGCCAGCTTCCAGGCAGTATCCACCAAAACGACAGTCATTAAGCCACTTCGAGTATCCGTTAAATAAACTTCACCGAAAGCGGGTAATTTGCATATTGGCCGGCACAAGCGTGACGTGACAACTTTTTGTTGCATGTCGAGGATCGGATTACATGTAAGCTATTTAAAACTTATTTTGTTTTCGTACGAACACAAAGTTAAAACTTATGTTTTGTTACCTCCTCGGTAATATTGATAATACATTTTCATTATGATGTTCATTTTTTCTGCATGAGACTATTAAACTCGATTTACAAAATTAAATTAACGAAATGTTTACCAAATAAAGTAACGAGGTTTTTTCCCACGGAAAATATATATGAATCACCCGATCGACGTGGAGTTCATTCAGATGATGGGTTGAACTATTGGCGAAAACATGGACGTTTCATGTCAATGGAATGTCTGTTTCCTTGTCGGTTAGTAAACCAGTGTCGGGCGATGCCTTTTTTAAAAAGTTTCATTTAACGTTTTCAGTTCTAATACGCGGGCCCTCCGTTTTAAAACAGCTTTTTTTGTAGAGCAGAGCTTCTGTTCACATATATTTTTTTTCTTTGAATTATGTTACTGACAAACTTTTTTACAAGTGTCCTCTCATAATATTATAATTTGTTTGACGGACATGCCTCCTTGCAAAGTTGAACACGATCAAATGGAAACTTGTCACATTGTATTTATCAACAAAAGTTATAATATTACGAGAGGATTCTTGTAAAAATGTTTGTTGGGTGGTTTGTTGGCGCGTCGCACTATAACTGACCACCAACTATAAAATAAATTAACTTTATTGGCCAGGACACAATTTATACTGGTAAGCCCAGTAGTGATATTGTGGACCATAGACATTTTGATAGTTAGTTTAGTATTTTTTATCGGCCTTTATGGGTGGATATTACTTTATATTACTCAATTTTCGCGGTAGGGTGAGAGGCGCGACACGTGTTTCCTGCCCCCACCCCCACGTACAAAAAAATGTGGTCACGCATGCATTCAGTCAATATGCAAATTACGCATCTTTTCAACAAGCTCGAAACGAGTAACGACATGGAGAACTTTCAAACCTTCAAACCGGATACTCGAAGCCGGAGGTGGCTTGTGGCTGTGGTTTTAGCGGTACTAGATATCGAAGAACACAAGCAGCACAAATTGATTATACACATATGATATGTAGAGGAAATTCGTTGTGTTGATCCGATGGTGCGTATGTGTCGTATGCCCGGGTCAGAACGCCATTGGAAAATTGTCAAGAAAAAGAACATTCTACAACAGTCAGGATATCATAATCGAGCAAAGGTGAGCATATGTACGTTGTTTAATACTTAGGTAATGCTGGTATTTCGAATTGAAGTAATTTTATTCACACGTACGGTAGTTTACGTTTGGTCACGCATTCGACAATTGGCGTGATTTCACGCCTTCTGTGTACTATTTTGAAGAATTTTTTGAGAAGTGGGAAATCATTTGCCCAAACTAAACTTTATATATATTGGAAGATCTTTCTTTCCACAGTTTAAATCCTTAATTTTATGGGATTCTGAGATATGGCACATGGTTAAAATGGCAATTCTTTTGACCAACTGACTATCATAACATTGGAGGATACTCTGGTTTTGTGTACCGTTCAATAATTAGAAAAATCCTATACTTCTGAAATTGTGTTCTCTAGCCAATGAAAAGTCATGCAATACGTTGGTAGTATTAAATTTTCTATAGGGTGGATAGTTTCGTCAGGAGCGCCGAGTGAAAATGGTCGATTTTCAACCCAGTTTGGACTCGCTGAATCGAGTCTGGAGGCGAAATCGAAAATTTCGTTTTTCTCGGAAATACAAAAAGATTTCAAGAAAAAAACTACATAGCGTTTGTGTTCTCACTAAGGACTACCTATATGCAAAAGGATAGCGAATTTGAGTTTTTAAGCTTTGCCGCGGAAATTCGATTTTGTCTGATAATTGTGGAAATCTTCTCTTTAAAAAGAATTATTGACTTCGAACTTCTAAACCAGTTTCCACAAATACTAACTTATGAGTTGAAATTTTGAGATTTCCTTTAAATTCTTAACACCACATGTCTAGACACAAGGCAAGAATATTAAGAACGAATGTCGCTAAGGATGGAGCCAAATTGGAAATGGTCAAAATAAAGTTCCCTTCATATTTTGTGTGCAGAGCGCAGCGTTGCGTGACAGAGAGGGGCCAGAACTGGACTAGCACTAACCTAGTCTTGGGATCAGGGGGGGAAGTTCATGCCCCAAAATGTATTTTTTGAGGTATTTTTAACCCTGAAAACTGAGATTTTGTTAACTAATTATCTCAAAATGCAAAAGACTGGTTAAAATTCTGCTGACATCCTGGTATAATATCATCCTTCCACTCTACAAAACTGGCCATGGATTTTCAGTTTGCCCCCTGGGGCCCCCCTGGCCCCCTGTCCTTTGTAAGGGGGGAACCGCCTTTTTAAAAAACTGAAAATGAGACATCTTTGGCTAAAATAAAATCAAACTGGTATTCAAATTTGAAGTTGCAAATTAATATTTCGTCCTTTGTGAATCTTTTGGTACTAAAAAGTTCGCGGGCACTCAATTATTTTTTACAGAACACACAATTTATAATTCATACCCACTGCAAAATGTTAATTTTCCCCAAGGGCTAACTACACACAAAATATGAAGGGAACTTTATTTTGACCATTTCCAATTTGGCTCCATCCTTAGCGACATTCGTTCTTAAAGGTTATCGTTGTATATTTTTTTCTTTCTAATAGTATGTGCCACCGCTGGATCGCACGAACGCCAATTTTTGGGCTGGTAAACCCCTCAGTAGAAAGGTAAAGTACTTGTACACTACATAGGTTGCAATAAGAGAGCATAAGCATGGATGTTTTTGAGCTACGGACGGCAACCGGAAGGCGAATGTTATCGTGTTTTGCGCGCTTTTACCCCTCGTTTTGACATTTACAACTTGACGTTACGGACGAGAAGTCGATAATAAGCGCCAAAGAAAACAACATTCAATTTCCTGTTGACGTCTGTGACTCAAAAACGTCTAAGTAATAGGTACGTTTTTTTAGAAATGAGAAAGATCCTGGAGCGAATCATTAAAACTCATTGATCGATTGAAAGCGAGAGAATATCTCAAAAATGACTGCGAGTGTTCAGTTGAAGAAAAGCTGAAAAGCAAGAAGCTATATCACACACTCAAGACAGTGTTTCATCCGATTTCGACCTCGAATTTCGTCAAAAATACTTCTCTACGCGTCGTATTTTCAACTCTCTTGTCGATATTTTGAAATCGGATGAAACACTGTCTCAAGTGGAAAGAAATTATGGATATTTTAAGCTTGGCAGAAATATGAGAAAGATATTATTCTGTATTATTCTATATTATTCTTCAGAATAATATCTTTCTCACTATCTCAAGTGTTTCAAATATTACTTCTCGATCATTATGAAAAACGTATCACTTCCCCGCTAGTGCGTATTGGTACGTTCACCGTTTGTCGTATTTATCATTATTTAGATAACTTCACAAAATCCTTACGCCGAGGTATTTGTCGGAAAACCCTTCGTTCAGACAGTTGACATAAATAACTTAACCGAGGTGGAAGAAGCTCTTCGGGAAATTACCAACACCAAGGTAGGATATTACGCTCTTATTAACCAACAGTGAGGTATGTATGGAATCATCTTGACCAATGCCGATGCCTGTATGTTTTAACCAATCAAATTGATTCTGTAGCGCCCAGACCTCAATATGCTACGTTGTGTATTTTACATCTGACTGGTTAAAAACAGTGTTAAAGTCTGACTACAAGCCTAAGTAGCATGAAGCGACTAGGAGTACCGCTACTCCCCCGGATGGGATGCTAGTCCATCCCAGTTCCGGAGTCTAACGCTCAACTCATTATGACACCCAGTATCCCACATTGACTGGCTGGGAAGTCAAAATATTCCTCTGTTCATATTTGTTACATCACGATGGGAAATAACAACAGAACTAAGGCATTGCAAATTCAAAGCAAAAATAAATTACTTCAAATAAACGAGGAAGACTCGTGGGAGCTTAAGCCATATAACTATTCAAAGCTCCCTAAGCTCCCACGAGTCTCCTGTAATTCAGTAGTAGAGCGTCCGACCGGTGTGCGGAATGTCATAGCTCAGTACAATTTTGAAGACACCGAACTTAAGTGGTCACTTTATCTAACCCTCCCCTCTAATCAATGTTGTTTGGTTCTGAATGTGAACGCTACAATATTTTATAAAATAACTGACATACTACGCGCGCTCTGATTGGTCGAAAACCTATGGACTATTGTACCGGTAAACCCATAGATAACGAGAGCAACTGACAAAACTTTATTTGCAATATGGCTGCACTCTGCGGGAGGACGAAGGATTGTCCAACTTTCAATGCCTCAGGTGCTGATATCAATAAATCAATAGGAAGATATTTTCATTCAACATTTACTTGAAAACCTTATTTGCAAGGAAAAAAAGAAGACCACAAATCAAAGACAATTGAAAGTAAACAAAACTCATCCGCGAAAGGTAAACTTTCTGAACTTTCGCTAAAGCTTCAACTGAATTTTACAATTGCACCCAATTGCATTCTATAAGAAGTAAACTTACTTACATTTGTAATTCAGTTAAATCTGTAGAGTGGAGAAAATGAAAAGGGATCGTTTTGACTTTGGGTCAATCGAAATCTCGAGCTCGTGTAACATTATTTTACGCCGACTCCTTTTTACGCTAGAGTAAGCTTATAGGTAGAAGTTTTAGCGCTTTCTGTAGATTTTGTGGACGCCTCAATGGAAATTATGATTAAAGCCGAACATGGCTAAACAAGTTTGTTTTAAAACGAAGCAGAAAAAAGGTGTATAAAGAGTTAAAATAGCTTTTAAGCTTAATTACGACAAGTTCTATACGGCATGACACTGTATTAAAACATACTAACTATGATTAAAATGACACGATGAATAAACTTCAATTAGCATAAAATAGTTTTCATTCAGCATAATGCGGAGAAATGCGGACTTTATAGACTTCAAACTAAGTAAACAAACACGGAAGTAGAGTTCCCGGGACTAACCTTTATTCCAATGATAAAGCTCTAGAAAATAACCGCTAAATCATGGCTCCAAGACCAATGAAAATTCTGAACTTTCCGAAAGTTTGTAAGCTTGCAAACTTTCCGTGCAGTCGCTCAGTTTCGCAGCGATCGATTCCGACCACAATTTCCTCGATTTCTCTGTCAAAGTACTTTTCAATCATTGATTATATTTTCTGTTTTCAATCCATGAACTTTTTCCACTCCATTTGACTATCATAGCGCAATTTTTTTAGCGCTTAGATTCGTGGCGGATTTTTTCCGTGAATCTGAATTTGTGTTTTCATTCTTTCAGCCGCTGTGATTGGTTTAACGTTTCTCGCGCCATTCCATGAATGTGATGAGAATAAACAACTTGACCACGATAATAAAATACATTTATTTCTCTCTTTGACAAATGTTTTCCATAGTTATTTCATAAAAGCAATAGACCGCACTTTCTATGGGTTTACATTGTGATAAACCCACTTGGGATGTTGTGAGAACACGAGAAAAGCTTGTAAATCACTCGCCTAACGGCTCGTGATTTACAAGCTTTTCTCGTGTTCTCCCAACATCCCGAGTGGGTTTATCACAATGTAAACCCATAGAAAGTGCGGTCTATTGCTTAATTAAAGTCTTATGTCAGTTTTGCGTGTATATTATATTATGCTCCCGACTTCTACAAAGTGCGTATGATAGGTTTGTCTCAACATGTTTTGTCCAAGATTGTAGGTTCGACTCCTGTTGGGAGAGTTCGAGAAGCTTGTGGCACTAACTGAATAATAATCTCATTGTGTTTATACCTTAAAAAATTACGGTCATTTCTTTCCAAAATAATATTAGTTACGTTTTTCGTACTCTCATCTCAGGAGGAGCCTCATCTACCGTTTGAATTTACTCATGCTGGAATGCTTGAACGAGTCAATGCATATGTTGAAAATCAGGTAAGACGTTTGGCTGCTTATTCATTTTTGTGTTTCTAATTTGATCTGCAACTTCCGGGTGTAATTAAAGGAAAAATAAATCCATGATTCTGTAATACTGTTTTATTTTACACAGAACTTTTGTAAGCCAACAAACTGGCCGCCTTTGAGTGAATTGAAGATGATACTGGGAGGGGAGGGTGAGGCTTGTGTGGAGGCCTGCCTCAAGAAACAGCTGACATGCGAGCCGACGTTCTTCGCATCTTTAAATACAAAAGAAACTCTTGAAAGGTAAGTTCCATGAACAGCGCACAAAGTAAGATATAGAGATATGCAGTTATGATATTGTTATGTGAAGAAATGATCCTCGGAGTTGTGTCGTAAAGAGGCCTGAAAAAAAGTTAAGGGCTTCAGCGGGATTTGAACCCATGACCTCCGCGTTACCGGTGCGATGCTGTCAGAACTGACCTATGCCACACATTGCTTTGGTGCAAGGTCAATAACTGTCTATCGTTAATAGGCCCGCAATGCGTGCGAAGACACTAGATGATAGTTCCCGCGAAGGAAATGACAAGTTAATTATTTGTTCACTTAATATTCTTATATCCATCCGCAGTCCATACTATACGATTCAATCATATACTCACTCGGCAGATGTTAACTTGTTATAAAGATCCAAATATCTCCCTTATATCTCCCTTATACCGATGAGGAGAAGTGAGGGGGAGGAGCGTGGGCCCGGCTTATTTTCCCGAACAGCGGCTGGTTAATCGAGCCTAATATTAGACTAGTAGTAAAACAATCTGATTGGTTGATTTTAGTTGTTGAATCTCTCGGCTGTCTTTGTAACAAATATATTTATACGCCATAGATCTGAGTAACGATGTTTTATATTGTCTGTTTACCCGCCATTGGCGAATTAAGTAAATAAATATTTATCATCCTTAGGGTTAATTTTCGGTGTAAATCCACTGTGTTCCATGAGAGCATCCTGGCGCCTTCAATGAATACAGCAGACAACACGTGTCAACTACAGAGTCAGCCATTATTGTTCAGTTGCCGAGCAGCCAAGCCTGGTGTAGTCCGCGTCTGTCCTTGTCGCTCGTACCGTAAAGAACAAGTGGCTTTGTGTGAATCATGCCGCTGACCAAACAAAGGATTCCTGCTTTTCACTTGTGCTCTCAGAATGGTCGTAGATAAGAGTTTTTTTAACTGCAATGACGAAAATTACGTCATCAGCAGAGGTAGAATCAAATGGGTATGTTTTTGTTAATGAAAAAGCTAAGGAACCTTGAAACAAGTGTTACATTATAAGAAATAATAAAACTTATTTTAACAATTTTAAAATAATGTATGTTTTATGAATATGACAAAAAATATATATATCAAAGCCTACTTTTACCGAGTAGTTATAAAGTTAGTTAAAACGTTATTAGCTTCAAATGGTCACTAATAGGGTTCGTATTTAAAAAAAAAAAATACAATACATTACTGCAAAAATACAGTAAATTTTGACTCTGGTATACTTACAAAATCTACTTAGAAAATAAAATATGTGAGATAAAATAAAGTCTTGCATTTCCGGAATGCCGTTTGGTTGAAATTTACTCTAAACTGTAGACTACGAGTAGAAAAATTCGGGACTACTCATAGTCTATCTAAACTGTAGTAACGGAGCTTTTCCTTGAATTCATTGATTGTTTAATTTCTGCTAGTCTTATATACGTGAGAAGCCACACCACTGCAAGCTATCGAAACTTTTCTTTTAGTGAATATGTGCGGGATTGTGGGTTTCATCGCGAGATATAAACTTAGACAAGGAAAATAAATAAAGGCCTTTCTTAAACTCATTTATAATTTATCAACGTGTCGGAGGTTTGGATATCTTGCCTTAATTAGCATATATGTTTACGATTTTATATTTCCGTTTACCCCTTAGTTTTTGTTTGATTGAGAAGATATATCAAACAGAGAGACAGTGTTTCGTCCGATTTCCAAACACCTCGATTTTCGTCAAAAATATTTCGCTACGAGTCGTATTTTTAACACTAGCCTCTTCTTGATGTTTGCCGGGAAATCGGATGAAATACTGTCTCTCATATTTCATATATTACTTCAAAATGAGGACAATTTTTGTTGGTGTAATAACTCGTTTTCGAGTTTTCGTATTATGCAAATTAGTTGACTTATGGACAGCATGGAGACAAATCACAAAATGGAGAATATCTCTGGAAATAATGGATTAAGGAATATGTAATATATTTTGTACTTCAAGAAAGAAACGCAATGACAAACACTATGATGTTACCATGGTAACAATCTTGTTCCAAACCTCTTTCATTTAAGGATAAAATGTTTTATTTTTGTTCTTTACTAGACTACGAGCAGTCCCTCATTTTTTCTCAGGGATCGAGTGGGCGAGCGCGCGCAAAGCGCGAAGAAATCACCTCCCGCGAGAAGACGCGACGCGAGGAGGCGAGAAAAATTAGGGACTACCGACATAGCCAGGGCGTTTGACCTTTCACGGCCGAGTGATTTTGGAGTGTCAATTTCATATCGTCTTTCAAGGCCAATTAGTGCATCCAATAAAATTCCTTATAACATAGAGGGCAAAATTACTGAATGCTGATTGGCTGAGACAGAGGGCATTTTTCATTAATTTTGGTTTGCCCGGGGCAAAATTACTTGATCCTGATTGGCTGAGCGCGCTGCACTCAGTTGGCTTCTTGACGGCGGGATTTTTAGCAGAATTTTCAAACACCGCGCTCGCTTGTACGTCGCTTCGGAGTTTGACTTCAGTTTCCCAGTTATTTGATGAAAAAGGAACGGAAACAGTGTGATAGCTTGAAACGAAATTCCGAAACCTGAATCTTAGTGTTTCACTCGAAGCAACAGAAGATTATTTCAGTTGAAAACGAGAAAACTTGCATCAGCTAGACACTTGGCGAGTTTGCGACGAAATTCATGGCTGCCAACTGACTTCTTCGCTTCACCTCTGTTAAATAGTTAATACGGGCTTCATCACGTGCAACCCAGAGTATAAAAGATCACATGTTCAAAGAAAGAAGAAGGTCAAATTAAACCGGATAAATTACCTCTACAAGTTTGTTTGGACTCGTCGTTTGCTCACGGTTTATCGATGTAGGATTGACATGTCAAGCAGCTCGCAGCGGAAAGCCGGCTTCAAAACATGTAAACAGGTGAATAAAATTACGTTTTACTTGGCTTGATTGCAAGCTTGTTATTTTTTTTATTTTCACGACTTACAATTTTCTCTTAAGATTTACATAACAGTCAACGTTACCCTGTTCTGAACGTAAGGGTTTGCTTGATCTTCCTGTGATTCTGTGTGATTTTTGGAAGGAATATCAGTTCGTTCCGCCGCGGCTGAATTTAGCTTCGCGGCGCTTTGAAGGTTTTCCGAAAATTTTGCCCTCTATGTCATAAACAAGTAATCGCATGTTTCCTCGTAAAATTAAGGATTAATATCACTTGTGTTTTCAGAAGTTGCAGAAATTGCCCTTGTCGCTGCGCGACTCGGGCAATTTCTGCAACTTCTGAAAACACGCGTGATATTAATCCTTAATTTTACTCGGCCCCATGCGATTACCTATACTTATTTTTTTCTGAGAGCACGAGCGGGCGGAACTCTCGAATCCTGCAATCTGATTAGTTCCGAGAGCGGGCAAGATTTTCCAATCTTGCCCACGGTCAAAATATCAAATGACTTTGCCGCCAGGCCTGCGCTGCCCAAGCGAAAACGTTTTAATTTCAGCAACGTGCGAAGGTCGATGCGAAGAAGCTTTTACTGAATTTTTCACATTATATTGCTCTCTTATCGTTGTCAAGTGAATGGAGAACTTCAGTGGAATTAAAGAGCTTGCTTTTCTTCAAAAGGGCGAGTGTTCATTTGATTTTAACCGACATAATTTAAGTGTGTTGTTGTTTTGAAAATCACTTTCACGCTCTCTAGACTTGCGATTTTAAATTACAAATGTCCGTGTTTAGACTCAATTCCTTAGTTTTAGCCATTTACTTTTCGTTTCTCTTTTTCCGAAACAGCCCTTCATTAATTTTCATTCAAGAAAGAACTTAGTGATTACCGGTAGCCCAGAAAATAATTCTCGGCTCGTATAAATCAGAGCTGTGTCGGTACGTTGAAACTGAATGCATGAATACAGTTTGTCAAGGTTTCGCATAAAATGAAAATTGTAAATGGCCACCGAATGGCAAGAATTAGATTGAGACAAGATTTGGAGTACAATTTTATAGCGAAGGTAAACGCAAGGATATTTTTACACTTTATTGTTTGATTATGCAGCTATTTTTAAATTTTCGTGGGAACTATACTCATAGGACTATCAAATTTCCTATTGTTTCACTTATTAATATATATGCTTAGTTTTCATTTTACTTTTGACTTGATAATGAAGTTAAGTAGCGTCGAAACGTCGTCAGCTTTCAGTTTTTTCTGATGTATTTTAAAGAATTAGATTAACATGGAAATGAAATTGTAGAAAACTGAGGAAACAGTTTTGCTCGGAAAATGCTTTCGTGATACTACGCAAGAGTATGGAAGAGTAATATTGTTCTAATATTTTGCCGGTTACGCCGGACTTTGAATGGCTTTTATGCAAAATTTGAAATAGCTTTTTGTGGTGAAATTCCGTTTGAGTCTCCATCGTCTGTTCTTCACATTTACCTTTCTGTAATTCTGGTGTAAAATTAATCGTCTGAGTTTCTTGTTATTTGGATTTTAAAACTTAAAAGTTTTATTTCTTCGTTAGTTTTATAGCGAGCTTGCGATCAGCTAAAGGAATACGCGCGCGCGCGTGAAAAAAAGATTTTTCAAAACAAGATTTCAAGATTTCTAGCATTACCAAACCAAGTAGGAAAAAAATAAATACGTTATTTGCCGGCCTTGGTCGGTCCGTATTGAGAAAAACTGTGCCCTTGGTCTTGAGTACGGCCCTCGGCCTACGGCCGAGGGCCGTACTCAAGACCTCTGGCACAGTTTTTCTCAATACGGACCGACCAAGGCCGGCAAATAACATATATTTCTCTCTCAACTTGCTCTTATTTGCGCTTGTCATCGATGAACTGCAGGAGAGGCTCAAACCAAACCAAACACTGAATGTGCTTTTCTAGATGCCTAAAAAAGCTAAAAGCTAGAATTTATACTGTGTTTGTGGGTGCAATTTCAATATTCCGTGTGCCCTGTTTGTACGCATGATTGACGGAAATCTATTGCCAAGCGAATCAGTATTGATTTCGAAGGTCGCGTATCATTGAAAAGAGTGGTAAACCTATGAGAAGCCACGCATTTCGTCACGTGTATGAGGTTTGACACCGGGTGAAGACCATGTGGCGGGAACGTTTGTCACGTGCATGAATCTTGATACCCAATTAAATGACAGATCAAGATCACTACGTAGAGATCTTGATATCCACATCACTAGTGATGTGGATATCAAGATTCTTGCGGCATTTATATGACTTTGACTTTTAAGTCTTTAAAAAGACCATGAATTGATTGAGAAAAAGCAACAATTTTGAAATATCTTTGTTACAGGTTTCTTTCACTTAGTTCTGTTTTAAATTTGGAATAATTATGCTAATTATGCATGTGGTGACGTCATATCATATGACGTATCCCATAATATATCCCATAATATATCCCATTATATATTACAACATCCCTCTGTGGTATGTTGAGGGTTTTAAACGGACTGAAATTGAATTAAATTTCGATTTTTAGATAGCTACACACTAGTTTTTTGGGAAAACCGTTTCGTTGGCAGTTTAATACATGTATTCTAATGAAATCCAGATGGTAAAAAGTCAGCATATTAGCATAACTTCGCTGCGGTTATTGCAATTTAGTCAATTTTGCTCGAAAAGTAACTAATATATACACTGGATTTTTGATGTCTATTTTTAAACTCCTAAACTTTGTCATAATTTAGAATAAAACTATTACTGCAAAGACAAACCATTTGTTCCAAGCAGTACATGCACTGTTTACTGCTTAATCATTCTACGCGTCATGTTTCTGTGAAAGTCTAACTGAGGCGTCATGGACCTGTCCATCTGAATATTTGCTGCTTTGAATATAATTCTACGAATAGAGACAGGAAGTTGAACTAGAAATGCGTTCATATTTTAGAGTCGAGAAAAAAAAACACGATCCGTGATTCTCGATTGGTGTTTTCTTTCTCTTTTCACGTGCGAATATTTCATCGCAGCGGTCCCAAGTAATTTTAAAAGATCTAACTACTCCTGGCAATATCCATGCATTGTCAAATAGACAGGTTATGAGAATAAAGAAATATTCTCTGTATAACCATGCACAATCTAAGAAATATTAGAAAAAGAAGGTTAAGAGTTCGAGCTGATAATGATATATTTTTTTGGCCTGCAAATTTACCCAGGACGAAAAGCAATTTAAATTTACTCAGGATTCGTCAAAACCGGTCAAAAGACCAGAATTTGTTTTTCAGTAAATGTAAAATTAGAACGTCTCTCCGTACAGTTTTTTTCACTACTTTTCTAGAACGACACTCTTTTTCGTAATTTTGCCATAACTACCTGGCCAAACCGTCGTGTTTAAAAGGTCTTTTTCGCAACTTAGTTTATTTTTCACCAATATACCAGAGGTACGCCGATAGATTTTCATACCTTAAGGTATCAGCCACCCTTCAAAATTGCCATTTTGTGAAATTTTCAATTTTTTGAAATTCTGTTAGATCTCGCAAATAGCTTTAATTTCCAAAAAATTCTACCTCAAAATGTTATTTCTGTGGAAAGTTATTGAACATGAAAGATTTCCTTCATTATTTTTCTGTAATTAGCTGTTGACATTTCAGTCATATCTTCAATTATCCAATAATTGTCTGCGCTGCGTGGCCGATTTCATAGCGAGCGACAAAGGTTTCTCCTACCACTTCCAGAGTCAAAGCAAAGTGACTTCCATCAAATCCATTAAAAGCAAAAATGAAGTCGCCCTGTACAAATACTACCTAAAGTTAATTTTAGGTTGAATTGATTCTGCGACACAAAACAGCGCACAAGTCGCTAGCGTGCGACCCGCGTGCATTTGTTTACTCCAATATTCGCATACTGTGCCTGTGAAAATAACTGTGGAAGATAGAATAACTTCTTACCCAGCTAATCTAATTTCTTACAGCACAGTCGTTTTGTGATCTCGTCGGTTTCATCTGATTTGAGGCGCCGTTCTGTTCGCTATCGCCTGGCTATCGTGAGTGTTTACGCGAACGTTTGTTCCTGTTACATGTTACCTGTCAAAGTCCTATTGTTGGAGAAAGTTGATCCCTCTATGTATCGATCAGAATAGACGTTTAGGTGTCATAATCTCATTCCAGGTAAGATGCCGAAAAAAATGTATTTTCCTTTTTATCTCGGAAGGAAAATTTTGCCGAGCGACGCGTGCGTTTTGAACTCCAAGTCGGCAGCCATTCAACCAATTTGGCTGAAATTTGGCCAGAATGATGACATACATCGCTTCTACAAAACTGTGTCTGCGAATTTTAATACTCCTTTTAATTTTAAAGCTAGAGCTTTTTTTCCACAGGGAGTGCTAACTAATTGTCACTCCCAACTTCATTTGCCAATAAAAGAAAAACAAACGCACTTGTCAAAAATCTGAGACACAATTTTTTAGCCGAACGTGTTGAGAAGCGAATGCGGTGTTAATCGTTTTCTTCTGTTTATTTCCGGAGGGGGTGGAACATGATTTATAAAGACATGTACTTTTACACATAGCTTCCCATTTTCGAAACACATTTAAGTTTATCGTTTTTTTTAGTAAAAAGCCATAATCTGGAATTATTAAACTTTCAAAAAATATATGGTTTATAGGGTTTTTTATAAAAACAACTAACGCTACAGCGATCCGCGCGCGGACGGTCCTGAAGGGTGGCTGATACCTTAATAAAATTAATATATATTATCATTGTCGTAAAATTAAGAATTTGTTCATGCTTAGCGTGCGTATATCGAGTTATGGATGCACGCGGGAAGTTTGGAGAGCTCCAAACTTCCCAAGTGCATCCATAACTTGATATACGCACAGCTAAAGCATGAACCAATTCTTTTATAACATATGGGCAACAAAATATCGCGTGAAAACACGTTTTATTTGTGATTGATCATGATTACTTCGGCCCTTCTAAATCAAACAAACGTTAAAGTGCCCATAACCTTTTTTATTTTATTTTCTCATCTGAATCTAAACATCACCCAAGGAAATTCTGCGAAAAAATTTTGCGATTTGCAGAAAACGCGAACTGTTTATGAATTTTATAAAACTTTCAAATTTGCCGCCATTTTGGATCACCATTTGCTTTAGTCTCCCCTGGGTCCTTCTCGGTTCACAAAGGATCTGTGACGTAGATTAAGGAACACGTGACATCAGACAAATGAACTGTGACGTAGATTAAGGAACACGTGGCTTCAAAACAAAGGAATTGTGACGTAGATTCAGGAAAATGTGAGCCCGTCAGCCTTCCTACAGCGGGACGGGTATACCAAACAAAAATAGGATTTTGAAGATTTGAAACATTCATAAAAAATTCGCGTTTTCTGCAAATCGCAAATTTTTTTCGCAGAAATTCCTTGGGTAATGTTTAGATTCAGATGAGAAAAAAAAAAATGCATGAAGTTTGGAACGAAATATTTAATGGAAATGCCTGTAAATGGCTGAAATCAGTGAAATGAGAATGAACGAGCACTAAATAATTTGCGGGAAGATCTGAAAACCGACATAAATCCTTCCAGAAAATGACATGCAACTGAACTGTTTATAAAAATACGAAAGCATGTTGGGTAACATACTAAAGCAAATCTTACGGCTTCCATTATAGAAATCAGGAATACACACAGATACCGTTATACAGTTCAGTTCATAATCAAACAAAACACATAATTAGTAGAATTTTAGGGGACAACATAGATGACATTTTAGATGTCATATCTTTCCGATAAAAGTTATAATTCCTCGCGCTCGCGTAGCCGGGTTTATAATTCTGTCCCCAAAGAGCTCACGCGAGAGCAATTCTCGTGTGGCCTTTACGATCATATTTATTTATTTATTTATTTATTTGTTTGTTTGTGGAAATCGTGGTTGACAGTAATGACGTCACACGGCGCGCTCGTGGCCTAATGGCTTAAGGGCTAACTTTTAAATCTGATCTTCGCGATTGAGGGCGAGAGTTCAAATCCTACTATGGTCCTTCTTTTTTTTTTTTTTCGGTTCGAATCCAGGCCGTTCTTTTTTTAACCTCCTTTTCTTTGCTTAATAACATGGACTTCGACGTAATCTTTGTACACGTAAATGTAGAAACAGGAACGGCTGCTGAAGAATAACAATTTTTACTCCAAGTTTGTTTATCGAACGAATTTATATACGGGTCATTTGTGAAAAAAAAACCCGGCTTTATTAAATCCGTTATCAACAACAGGAAAAGGAAAGACGACTCAGGAATGTCTCAAAGTACGATCAACATATGGCTTAGTTTTCATTGTAGACGTGAAGACTTGTGTCTGAAAATAATTCGCCGATCCGATATTGCGAAGAAGATTTTACCTACAAAAGCGAGGTGGTTTCAGATCATTCGGACCGAAAAGTGGGGAAAACAGTACAAGAGCGCTACAATTTATTACAGATGTCGGAAGACGAGCGAACTCCAATCGAAACCAAAACCCGGTGGCATAGCAAAAACACGGCGTTCGTCCGGCGATTCTCAGAAACCTTGCAGCGATTCTTGGAAACCTTGCAGATCAAATCGCAGCGTGCCCGTTACTAGGCAACAAAAGCTTCGCGAGGACCTGCGAGTCACGTATTACTAGTAAAGTATTTATATTAGTTCGCTTTTTTGCTGTTAACTGCAGCATTGTTCAGTTTTGACATGGAAATATATTTCGCAGTGTCCATGATAGCGTGTCGAATATGTCTCATTTTCCAGCAGTAAATTAAAGGGTTTAAAGATGACAGGCCTTGACCAGGTATGATCTTGGTAGTGCAGGATCTTGTTGTGTTAGTTCATGGTAGGCTTCCTGTGAAACTGAAAACTTGTCCATAATGTAGAGAATGGACTTTATTTTCTTCTGTTCCTCTGGTGGGAGGCTTTCATAGGTCTGACATTTCTTGTCTATGGTAAAGAAAATGAAAGAAATAATTATTTGTTTGAAAACAAAAATTAATTCAGGACCTCTCTGAAAACCACCCCGGTGAGAGGAGCCTCCTGAGATGAGAGCATGAGAGCATGTGATATTTGAAATTCTGAAGTGTAATTGAAATGCTGATCAATAACAAGTTTGGTTACCTTCTGTGCAAGAGGAGGAAGAGGAAGAGCCATTTATTTCAACTGTATGGAGTTGACCGCTGTCATCTCTAAGCACAAGGGACTCGGGCATTAGGCCATTCGTCTCTGCAAACCATAGGGCGTCGTTAGTCTTTTTCCTGTGTATCATAAAACAAATAAACATGCTATTGAGTACAGACTAGATTTAACGGTGATTTCAGTAGCTTTTCCGATCGTAACCATAGTAACGATATTTTCTTTGGATTGTAGGAAACCTAGTTACGTATGTTAGTACATGCACTTGTAGCTTAAAAATGGACTACATGAATTGTATGTTTTCACAAATGATCAATAATAACTGAGTTGAAAACGGTGTTTACTTATCGACAAAATAAAACTCGTAACATTATTGCGTTCTAAAACTTACTGGATTTGCAACAGATGCCTTCGTTGTTGTCTGCTGCTAACGTCGCTGAAATGTTTGCCTTTGTTGTTGGTGGTTCTGTGTCATTTCCTCGTACAATTTTGCAGCTTGCTCGTCAATCGTAGCGTTCTGTTCCTTTCTCTTTTCGTTCATTTCGCCATATATGTCGTAGGGCGATTGGGCGAATTTCGTTTGGAGTATAGGCAAAGTTTCAACCAAGTCTCCGCTTTCTTCCGTTCTCTCATTTTCCCATTTCTCTCGGCCTTGATCTTGTTTACGAAAGTGGCAGTTTTTGTGCTCAGTAGAACACTGATGCGATCGAAGGCAGATTCCTCAAGTTTGTAGCCATTCGGCCGTAAGTTGGCTTGAAACACCACGAACAGTTTCTTCAAATTCCCCTCCAACTTTCTCCACTCCCACAACATTTTCCCGTTGATTTGCAAGGAAAAGTTGGGATCGTTCCCGTTAACAAATGGTGGCAACCATATGTAAGAGTAAAGGCGGGAGTAAAGGTTGGACCAGGGGTTCTGCGAGCTCTGAAAAGAAGAGCTCCTGGTCCAAATCATTTACTCTTGGATCGGTCATTTTTGTGGACAATCGTTTCGGTGAGTTCGTTTTGCTAAACCAATCACAGCACGAGTTTGACGCAGCAAATTATATAACAAAAATTTGATCACAGGGTGGCTTTAAAGTCCGAGGGGTGGATCCGCCCACCCTCTTCTCCGGTCTGAAAAGGTTTTTAATATATACATACATAGATTTACTCACTGGAAAAGCGTTAATTTTCGTTCGCAAGCTGGTGTAAGCCAATAAAATGACGCGTATCGCTTTTTTCACGTGTGAGAAAAATGATACGACCAATCAGGAGCCGCGTATCATGTTTTTTGACGTGTGAGCCGTAACAAGTTGATTTTTCATTGAAGGTTTCGCAAACATCGACACACGAGCCATCGCTTTTAATGCGGCGTTGCGATGTTTCTCGCCAGTTAAAATCATATAATTTCATGTTTAGGCTTACTTTTCTCTAAAGACATGAGTGAAAGGCATTTTGTCAACCTACGATTCTTCGTTGGAAATTACGTCCAAAGTATGGTGAACAAGAACACAAAGGAAAAAGCCAAGCGGAACGTGAAATTGCATGTTGAAATAATTTTCGAGAAACGAAAAACATATAACACCAGAAGAACTGGACAGGTATCTCGCAGAGTTTTATTCGTTCTGTTAGACGTAAATATGTAATAGATTACGAACCCTAAGAAGTCTCATGTCGAGTTTTGAGAGGTATAAAGAAAAACGTGACTACACAGGTAGTGTCATCGACGATATACAGTTTGAGTTGACTCGAAAATGTCTACAGTAAAAACAAAAAGAACTCAAAAAGCTGGCCGCGGTAACAAGGACAAAGCTGCTGCGCGGATTAATCGAAATCATCGAAATCCTTTACGAAAATAATTTGCTGGGAGTTTCATCTGCTGAACCAATGTTGATACTGTGTGTTGGCGGACTGACAACTGCATCCTCTTCGGCTGATCAAGGTATCTTTCATCAGTTGCTTGCCGACTTCCGTTTGTGAATAAAAATTGTCATGAAACTGCTGGGCTTTAATAAATCTCTGTACGTATATAATAAACATAACACAACATGGAGAGTGCTTTGTACGGTATGTACTCGTTGGTTTGTATTAGAAATCTCACTCGTTTGCTGCGCTCACTCGTTCGATTTCTGATACATCACCAACTCGTGCATAAATACCGTACGCGCGCGCGCACTTTACATCAAGTATTTTATATAACCTTATAAACACCTTCCTCGACACATAATTTGGTAGGGCTGCAAAATGTTCCTTTCCCACTTTGTACGATTCTCACAAAGAGTTTCCCTTAAACACGGGGCGATCCTATATATTGCGGCTGAGGTGTTCAGCCTGCCAATCACAGATCCCAACGGACGACCAATGGTCTCATTTGATTGGTTAATTCACCCACGTCTAATTATGTCTAATTACTATAAACTAATTGTGATTTTGAGACGGCAATACCACATTATAGTTGCGGTTCCACTTGCCCTTTTGCCCACGGGAAAGTCAGATTTTTCCCTCGGGGAGTCTGTGTTTGTGTGTAACCGATAATCCCATGGTGAAACTGCCTTCGGGAAATCACTATGGATACATCAAAGAGAACAAAAGAATTACCCATGACATTTCCCGAACCAAGTCGTAGGGTTTAGCTATGGTTTATTTACCACAAAAGCAGTTCCACCAATCGCAAAGCAGCTAAAACTCATCACAGGAAACCAAATCCTGGAACACACGCTGTGTGACCTTTGGCGCTGAAATTGCACCACACATCGCACCACACGGCAAGGAACATGGCTGGCTTTCGAGCGCTTTTATCGGGATGTGGACTACCATTGATCGCTGCAACTACATTTGGAATCTTGCTGTGTGTGGAAAAACCTTCAATTTTCAGTTTTACTTATTTCCGCTCTCGTAGAAGGGAACTTTATAAATTAATCCTGAAGACGGCACATTTTCTGCTACAAATTCGTGGCAGCACTTAACCACTGTGGGTTTTGCTAGTCCAATCATCAACTCCACATGCATCAGCGGTAGCACTCACCGGTTGCCAAACGCCACTGATAGACTAGCAGCCACTCGCTTATCGACCGTAACAGCATTTAATACGCATTCTTGTGTTTTGTCGCTCTATTGCCGGCCCTTATATACAAGCTGGCAGATAAACTCAAAACGTTCACCTCGGGTAATTATTTGCAATGTAACCGGATGATCTAAACTGACCGGAAACCCAAGCTGAACCCCACCCAAGCCAATTACCCACAGGGAAACCTCGGGCAGAAGGTGTGTGTAACCGCGACTAATATTGGCGGCTAGTTGGGACAAAATATATTCCGTATTGGGCTCCGTCGCGAACAAACAAACTCTTTCAAGAAAGACATAAGCGGATCGCGATACTCAGTATTGTTCAAGTTGTTTGTACCGAATCACAAAGGTTTGTAAATCTGAATAATTTTGAAAATCCCGCCAAAGTCACCTTCACGAGACTCATTCTACATTCTAGTTCTCAGCATGCTCAGGTAAATGGAAACAGATGGCTCGTTGATCGCAGGCTTCAGCTTTACAGCAATTTTAGTTAGCCGCGAAATTTGAATTCTTCAGGGACTTGGACTGTACTGTCGAAACGGGCGAAGAGAATTCATCGTTTGCATTCAGTTCTTCCAAACGGTGAATACACGTATTTGTTTTGCTCTCAATATTTATTTTTTCGCTTGTTTTATTCAACATAAATCAATTAGTTGTTTGGATAAACCAACCCCAATTTTTTCCCGACCGTTGTTGTGCGACCGTTATTTCGGCTTACACCACATGCCATTAATAATAAAACAAGAACTCCTAAAGGAGTTAACAAGCGGCCGATATCACCTTCAGGGGGGGGGGGGGGGGGGGGGCGGGAAACAATAATCCACCTATCCTCCCCATCGGTCACTGGACTCTGAGATGCACCCCCCAAATAAGAGTCAAACATACGAACCTGCGTGACGAAAAACGTGACTGCGTGATGCAATATTAATATTAAACTCACTGCGTAGAAACTGTAATATCTAACCAAATGTCGTCAACTATAAAAAGCCAAATAAAACATTTGAACACCTACCTTTACCAAGAATAGATAAAGCTATACAGGGATAATACGCACTTTTACAACTCTGCCCGCGCTATGAACGCTTACAAGCTATTACATCATGCGTGTACTGGGCTGTCATGTTTTTAATACCATGTAATGGGAAAACTGATAGCAGATGACTATTACATGTTATGTTCCCCTGTCTCGTTAAATATTTCGCTTGTTTCGTTGTAAAGAACATGAAAAGAGCACTTACACGATACGAAAATCGAAATTTTCTCTAAAAGTAGGAAGAAAATTATCCAGAAAGCTTGTGGAAGAGAAATTCTCTAGTGGCTAATTTTAGACAATGCAATGCAATGTGCAGTGACTACGAAAAAAATAGGCCCGCGACGCGTGCTCATGGCTACTGCATTTTTTACTCAGAGAATGCGCATACATGAAGCCCATGAGCCGATTAAACGGAATGGGTTAGCGACTCTCACGATTTCAATCAGTAAGTTATATTTTTCTCTACCCAGCAGTCATGAATCCACATCATCCCTTTATAACATGTATACTAGACATACTAGATATAAACATTTTCACACCAATGGCTTTCGTTAACTCTCACCAGACCTCTCAATTGATAATATAGGTCAAGACTTCGTTCTCCGAGTTGTCGCCGTTGAGGATAGTGCAGCAACTTTGTTGGTTTTGTTATTTTTTTTTCTTTGGTGTATTGCATTTGATAACCCTAGCCCTAAGGCAAGATCTCTTGCTTTGGCTAACCACACTAAAACTGAATCAGGCCCGTAGGGCGAGGGGTGCGACAGGTGCGTCCGTGGACCGATGGCTGAAAATAAAGTGAATTAAAAGCTCTAATTTGCTAACTGGTGTAGTCTGGAAATGAAGCCTGAATCAACGAAGATAACATCGAAGGTCCGCCATTTGTAGATTTGCTGGGTGACATATTAAATTTTGGACCAGATCTTGAGATTCTATAAGCTGAATTTAACGTTAACGATAAATTCGACCTAAAACCCTCATACGAAATTTTAATCCCCAGGCTCTATCAAAATGAGAGAAGACTGGGTACCCCAATAATGAACAGCAAAAGGGCTCAGCATGTGTGTCAATATTGGATAAAATGGACCGAACAGAGCCAGAGGTCACAGAAGAGCGAAATAGAGGCCGCAGCAAAATCCTGTCAATCGATAGATACATTTGTCCGTAAATTGTAAATTACATGTCACATAAAGTTTCTTGTTTGTCAATAATCCATTTTGAATTTAAAAAGTGCAAGAAATTTTTATGTTTATACGTTCGCTTTTTGCTGCCTGGTTTCATATCAAAACGCACGAAATGCGAAATACAGTCGAACCTCTCCACAACGGCCACCTTGGGGACAGAGGTAAGTGGCCGTTGTAGAGAGGTGGCCGTTATGGGGAGGTAAGGGTGTAATATGACACCATTTGTTTTTTTTGGGGGGACAACATTTTTATTTAAAAAAATGCTTATTATAGCATATGAATACGTAACACAATCAAAATGTATCAATAAAACAGAAACCAAATGTTCAGAACAGGAAATGTTAACAAAACAAAGCTAGTAAGGTACAGTGAGTACATCAGTTTGTACATCGTTTACTTTCTCTTTCGTGAAATTAAGTTGTCAAGGGTTGTTTGCTTGAGTGAGTGGCTGCGAGGTTCTATTTTAATGTGACTTACTGTGCCACAAGGCATGTTTTGTTTCAATTTCGCAATGCAATTTAAACACAGAGCCTTATCAGCTGTACTCGATTTACGACTGAAATAAAAATACAGTACTGTAAAAGCGTAAAAAAAATGGAAAATAGAAAAAAATGGGGGCCTTGTACTTTCTAGTACTGTGTGACTCTTCCATCAGTGGCTAAACACGTGCCGCAATATAAGATACTGTATTGCCCGACGATGCGTGGTACAGATGAGGTTGCGTGACCTTTTATTACTGTACGCCAAAAAAGATAGGGTTTTGTATATACCGTTCGTCAGTCGTTGATTAAGTGGCCGTTGTGGCGAGGTTGGAAGCTGGGACGCGCTTTAGTGGCCGTTGCCGTTGTTGAGAGGTGGCCGTTGTAGAGAGGTTAAAACAAGAGTGAATGTATGGACTGTCCGCCGGGACAAAAGAAAGTGGCCGTTGTGGAGATGTAGCCGTTGTGGAGAGGTGGCCGTTAGTAGAGGTTCGACTGTATCAAAATTTTCCCGGCGGGACCCCCCTACAAACTCGGGAGGCACTCGAAAGTTAGTACGCGCAAGGAAAAGGAGACGTCTGCACGCAGGCTATCCCCTCCCCTTTCGCACTTATTACGGACAGTTTTGTTTGTCCCGACGAAAAGTTCATATATTTTATCTTACATTACATCGGTCACTTTTCCGCTCCCATACAAAGTTAACCTCGCTTATCTGTGCACTGTATATTTTCATTTGACATGACATGTTTTTGACAACTATCTGCTCACTGTGCTGCGTGGCAGGCGTAACACAAAAGTTTTCACTTCCTTGGTCTTTTACTGCAGTCATTAGACGTTGCTTAATACGGACAATTTTTCGTGTCCGTCTTATCCGGGTTCCACTGTACATACGAGGCGTTTCAATCACAGTCAAAACAAAGGGATTTGACTTCACGAAAGTGAGAAACCTGAGAAACTGAAAAAAAAACCTGCCAAAAAAACCCCTGCAAACTGTCAAAGTTATTTGCCTTTATCTCTGTAATTGTGTAATAACCCGACCAAATTACACGCCGCGAAATTATTGACATATTATAAATAGACGACGAATTATTACAAAAGAATCCATCAAAGAACAGTTCTCATCTTGCTTCCTACTATAATGTCACGCAAAAAGGTGCATTGTGGTAAAAAACTCGATTTTCCCCCCGCATTATATACTTATACAGATTAGAACTTGTTCGGTCGTTGACCTCACATGGCAGCAAATAAGTCACAGAACAGCCATTTGTACTAGTACAACTTAAATTTTATCTTATTATCAAAGAAACCGCTTATTCTGGTATCTTATGTCAACACATAGTCTAACGTCACTGTTGTTTTTGTTCCGTCTTATCTTTCCTCAACACATGCACACACAGCAAATGAGTCTGTTGTTTTCAACCTACGCTCTACAAGTGACTCCACCATGTGATGATTCTGTTTGAATCACTCATAAGTACAGTTGCATCAACAGTCTTTCAACTGAACTGAAGCTGTGAACAATCAACCTCAATTCAAAGCGGGCTGGAAAAGGTAATTACATTTCACAGAAATGCTAACTGAAACTACTACGCAGATCGAACTTTATGTGTAGACAACTACAACAATAACAAGGTGTCTGAGGATATTTTTTTCCTTGACGAAGATAAAGGACAGCAAAAAATCGATTTTGTTTTACTCCGGCTTTGCCGTCGTGACTCACCGCTCTATCAGTTTGCGCAGAGGAAAAAAAATTTTCACCTAGGGTACTATAACAACTGTAAATGCTTCAAGTCTATCGTCTCCATGTCCTCCAAACAGACATTTCAGCCTGCGTAGCTGGCAGTTCGTTCGTGGCTTCGGCACGCGCGTATTTTGCCATCGCGCGCCAACGAAATCGCCAGCTACGCAGCCATGCTGGTCGCTTCTTCTCGTGGCTTCGCTCCCGGGGGGGGGGGGGGGGGGGGCACTCTCTTATATACGCTATATAGGTACGTGCCGCTGGACGGGGTTTTTAAGCAGTTTGGTCTGGAACAGGGTATAACAAACGACATTTTTTGGTGTGGAACAGGGTACCAGTTTCCCAGAAGTTGGCACAAATATCGTTAATTGATACTCTGGATTATGTTAGTCAGACGAATCGAAACGCGTAGGAAAGAAGCTTTACAACTGCTGCTTACTAGTTTAGCCTTTTGGGTTAGAAAAAAATCGTTAAAAATCGTCTGGAACAGGGTATCTTTTTTAACATTTAGTCTGGAACAGGGTCGCAAAATTAGCGTTTTGTAGTCGGTGCAGGTTAAGGGGTTTTATAGTCCAGCGGCACACCCCCACCCAAATTTTTTTTGGGAGTACCGCTCCCCCCCCCCCCCCCCCCCACCCCCCCTCCCCGGGCTTCGCTCCTCGCGCGTGACGTGACTCTGCTCATATCCTAGGTAACTGAACTGGTAATTACAGTACACTGCACGATTCACGTTTAACGTAACAAATTTATTAGGTCACTTTTAGCAACACTCTGCTCTCGTAAACTAGCTCGCCGACTTCTCAGTTGCGGACAACAAAACTCTGTTCAGTTTATTTACCTTCATGTCATTTTGATCAGTACATCTAACAAGACTTGAAACTCAAGCTAATTTGAATACAATCACCCACTGTTTTCTTAAAACAACGGAAACTGTGCTAAAATGAGACGATCTTATCTTTCGTGTACAAACCAAGCAGATAAGTTCGTCTTTAATTTTAGAAGATATTTTCATATTAAAATCATTCCTCGTTTTGGAAAAAATTTAACACACTTAACAATAGTAGATCTAAAATTCATTTTCTAATATCATTTTGTCACGATGTCCAACGTCAGACTCCCGAAAGCGCGGTGAATTAATTTTCTGCAATCCAGCACGCGGCTTTGATCTTTGTTCACAACAGCATTCGCAGCATTCATGCTGACATAACAAAATTCTCAAATCACTCATCACTCATACTCTTCTGATTGTCGTCATACTGTAATATCTTTGTTTACACAGCAGCATTCGCGCTGACATAACAGAATCTAAAAATAAATTGCACATCAGCCTTTCAACAACTGAAGCTCTGAAAGATTTTAAAAGAGTTGTAAATTCACGCTAGCATAACAAAATTATTTGGTCGCTCAGCAATACTTTCTTCTCTGACTTCACCCCTCGCGCGCGCGTGTGACTAAATGAGTTAACGAATATCACGTCACGCGACAACCTTTTATCTGTAGAAATTTCATTTATCTCTTCAGTTTATCAATTGCTCGTTTTAAACAACTGAAGCTGTGCCGGAATGATTTTCAAAAATTCTGCTCCAGTAAACTAGCTCGCCGTCTTCTTTTCGCGGCTTCGCCCTTCGCGCGTGAATGACTCCTTGAAGCCTAGCCAAACAAATACAGCTCCCACATAAACATTACTAACTAGAAAAAAAAATGATCCGTCCTTCTTAGTAAATATCTTAATTTTACCTATTCCCTTTTAGCAACCTTTGTCTTTATTTCAGGAAAGTACAACTCAAACAAATGAATTGTACGAAGGTCTTTAAAAGACCGGCGGTTACTCAACAAAAGCTTCAACAATGTGACTCAATCAAACGCGACCCTGTTCGTGCAGTTGTCAAAGAAATACACCTACGTAAATAAAAACATTTAAAAACAAACGTGTCTTTCATATTTATTTTGCAACGCAATTTCTCTCCATATAGCTCGCTAAATATGCCAATCTTCTTTTAAGCATTGCACTTGACACAACTGTCAATGAAGCGAAACAATCGAACAATGCCATATCATGTTCAGTTATTCAAAGAATTGTTACAAAAAAGTCTTACGAAGGAATGTTACAAAGAATGCTGCGACGACGACAATAATGGCCACTTGCGCAAGCGCAGTAGCCATAAAAACAGGTAGTCACGCCAGTCCTCGCTAAAGTCCGCAGTTTGCGTGAAACCGGAAGCCGATTCCCCGCTTGGATCGAATAACGCGCAAAGGTCACATCGCCAAATTTAGCACATTTTGCAACAACACTGCTGTTCACTGCTGTGGGAGATTTGTCTTTGCTTTTTTCAATGCGATTTCTGTAATAAACTCAATACATGTACGCACTTACACGACACTACAGAGAGACTGTGAAAGATAAATTCTCTACTGGCTAATTTTAGACCGTGATGCGATAACATCATGTCAACCGTGTAGAGGTCTGGGGCTAGTGACTATGAAAAAAACCCGTCCATTTCTTGAAGCGGCTCGATGCCCATATACGGCCGCTTAAAAAGCCCAACAAAGTGCGTCAGAGGGGGCGTGTCCTTGCCTTTTATAGGCTCCGTGTTTTAAGATTTATAGCCGGCATATGTTTATAGTAGTTTTATTGTGTTGCAAATTTTGCCGGTTTGAGTTGAAGAGAAGGAAAAACTGCTATGACGGGCAGGAAATTGAGTGAGAAATGTCATTGACTACGTGCTGAGTAATTTGGAAATGACTTTAAGCAGGGGCACCCAACGACGGTTTTCTCCCAAATGCTTTAAAACACTATTTTAGGCTGTCTGGTGTGCTTTTAAAGATCTACAAATGAATTCTAAGCTGCGCTATAAAATTTATATCTGTTCGGTCATTCTAGGGGAACTTTAAACTTCACGAATTTAATAGGGCTTTTTTGGTCGTTTCCCGAAAACCTCAGCTTCTTCCTTGCTGATTTTTCCTTTCCGAAAATCCTAGCTGACCTTTTTTCCTCTCCGAAATTCCGTAGCTGACCTTTTTTTTGTACCAAAAACGAAATTTTTATCTCTCCGAAAATAACAGGCATTAATTTTCCCATATTAAGAAAGTTCGAGATGATATTTCCCTAAAGAAAACTCCAAACTTCAATCCGAATATCTGAGGCGATTATAGGCCTTCCGAACAGATATTTCATCGAAAATGAGATATTTGGCCTCTCAGGCGATAACAAAGGTATTGAATCGTGATCACAAAACCTGTCAACCCACAACAGCTGTAAAGCGTCTTCTATAATCATGTGTATAATGTAAATAATCTGGCAACGGAAAACAATACCTCAGGATGATTTTGATGAAAGACTATATGTAAAACAAACAAATGACCATCGTATACAGCTGTATACCACTGGCTAGTGAAAAAAGAAGACGAAGAACGAAGACGCACACGAGGGAGCCCGGCTAATGCACATCAAACTTTGGGGCAACTCATAGTGTATACAAATATTCCCTTTATTTGTCTCGTATCGGATTACAGGGCTATTTGTGCTTACAATTTTTCTCAATTTGCTCTACAGTCCAAATTCATGTAATATTCACCACGGCAATTCGAGATTAATTTGGTTAAATGTTCTTCATTGAATTTTAAGGGTAATTTACATCAATGGTCCAGAAACAAACAAACTTATAATTGAGAAATCCTTGGGCTAGCTTTTCTCGGATCAACGGGGGGGATCTTGTTTCCTTTTCCATCCCGGTCCGTGGCGGGGTTTCTTCCCGCTTTGTGAGACCAGTATCCGTTGTCATCCAAAACGATACCCGTGGATTTAGATCTTTTGTCCGCATGGATCACCTTGATGCACCTGTGGCAGGAGAATAATTAGAGCATTTTCCTTTGTTATCATCCCTGTATTTTTTGACATATAATTTGTGCAATTCTACTTGTCGTCCATTGTCGCTTTATTTCTCAAAACGCGTGCTTGAGAATCACTGACTATTGACGGTCGGAGATATCGAATTTATCTTCGAGTGTTTACTTCAGATATATGGAGTTGATCCAGCAAGAAGGATAAATTTCATATCTCCAAACAGCCATTTTGTGTTTACGCACCATTCCCCGGGAAAATTTCATCCGATTAGAGAAGATTGACTCGGAGGTCATATGAATGTTTTTCCTATCATTTTCCTAATATTTCAGAGGATTGCGCAACAATTCCTAAGGATTACCGTGTGAGATCCGAAGTCCGTTTCCATTATATGAGAAAATTAAAAAATAAAACTCAGTTCTATTCAACATTTTATAAATGTTGTCATATATAATATTAAATAACTATTTCGCTGCCAAGGTCGAGTTTTGTCGACATTGCGATAGACTGCGAGCAGTCTCTTTCTTTTCCTAATGTTTTTAGGGCACGCGCGTGATCGAGCGCCGTGAGCCGCGAGAATTCGCGGGCGCGGTGAGAAGGATAAAATAAACCCTCCCTCTCCCCCATCTCTCCTCGTTTTTTCACCTAATGTGGCATAATTATAATATTTCCGCTCGCGCCAAAGAGACT